>JAHBCN010000050.1:0-340314 GCA_019359885.1 Listronotus oregonensis
AAAAGATTTTACTTTTCCGCACGCAGATTAGTGCGGACAAGTATAGTTTTCCGCACGCTTGTAGAAAAAATTATGTTACTAAGTCATATTTTTGCATCCGCCAAATTTAACCAATTTGCAAAAAGTTCATGAGCCTAAAACATTTTTGCTTATGCCTGTATAGGTGAGCTTGTCAGTCTCATGGTTCTATTGTTACCCAGAATACCATTATAAATAATTTAATCTGTTTACTACCAGAAAAATAAGGACGTAGGACTGTAATAATTCTTTTAGGACCTGGTTATCAGAGCTTATTAACTTAAAATAAGTGTTTTACTTTTTTTTAATGTAACCTCTTACATTAAACCATTTTTTTTTATTTTTGCATGACCATTATAAGCGTGATGGCCATCTTTTTGTGTAGACGCCATTTTAATTTTGGCATTAAAATAACTTTAAATACTGCCACTTGATTAAAACTGTTTTTAAGTTATTAAAATTAAAACAATGGTTTTTGTTTTATAATTCAGTCACGTATATGTAACCTTTTTTTTATGAAAAATAAAATAGATTTATGTTTTTATGATTAAATTATAACTAAAATAAAAATTATTCTGATTTCACTGATATATTCTGTCAATCACTATTCATTTTTCTTCATTGTTCGCATTAAATATTAAACGTTATTCCATAAAAGGATGTCGTGTACAAGACGTAACACAACTCATGGTGTTTTACATAAAATACTTTGTACTTTCACTACCAGTATAAAAGTACATGAAGACATATGTCACTGTATGAAAGAATCTTTTTTTACATTTTGAATGCCAATCAATTTTACATATTCAGATCTCATCGTTAACAAAGCAGAATAAGTGGATTGAGAAAGGCATGTAAAAATATGACCGATATTAAATATAATCTGGTTAAAAAAACTTTGGAGCTAATTTTTAGATGTTTTTGCTAAAAACCCTTTAAAAAAATGCATATAAAGTGTCCGGAAATACCGTTTAAATAATTCTAGGGGTGATGCTATAGGTAATATTATGAAGAAAAGTTCATATGAATATAGGTCAAAGATTCAAAGATTGCACCGGGATATATGTTTTATTTTATATCTCTGGAACCGTTTCAGGTAGTCATCTGAATTTTCGCACATGAATTGCTTTTAATAGTAGGTACTTTTTAGTATTTCTACTAAATTATTATTTTAATCAGGGGGCTACCGACTGGAAAGGCCTCGATTTAATTTGTTCACATTTTTATTAAATGTCATATTTTTAGTTTTCTTTAGAAATTCTGATTTAAATCTCACATAAAAAAGGTATTCTTGTATAAAACCTGTCAGGCTAGCCGTTTCGAGAAAACACTCTTCAAAGAAAATAGTGCATGCATGGACGCTCAATAATAATAAAAAATTTTAGTAGCTTGTATCTTGACTACCAATTTCTTGATCAACAATTTTGACATGTCTTATCGAGTACTATTTATAAAAAATTTTATTAAATATTCGCGGCAATAGAAACTTTGTTTATAGAAACAAAAATAATCCTAACGTTAAACAATTGCTGAGGGAGCTCAAATTCCCAGAGTTTCATTTTTAAAAATTTGTTTAAAAGCTTACGATCTCTAATTTTGATAAAAAAAATCCCATATTGTGGCCTCTATCCAATCTGCAAAATCCTCAATTTTTTTCAAAGAGAATTGGATTCTGAGATTATTGTGCAAAATAATTAACCGGTTTTAGCGAAATTTAGCAATATGTTTGATTATAAAATTATTTTTTTCTGTCCAAATATAAAAACCCTGTAAAGGCACCAAAAAAATTATGCAAAAAACTGCGTCTTTGCCTTTTTTTTGTTTTTTTTTTTTTGCAACAAGAGCAATGCGTACGTATGGCTCTGTGGCATGGTGGCGCAAGCGGCAGCAGCGGCTGACCCAAGCAAAGCTATCTAGCCTACAGAGACAGGCCTGCCTAATGATCACGGGCGCGCTGCGCTCGACACCAACGGCGGCCATGGAAGCCCTCCTAGGACTGCCTCCTCTGCATATCTACTTGGAGAGAGAGGCAAGGTGGACAACATACAGACTCTATCAAGCGCTCAGTAACAAACCGCAGGCGTGTTATATGGAGAGCACCAGTCTCCTCAGGAATGTCCTGACCTGTGACAGACTGGGAGTGCCCTCAGACATAATGCCTACAGCAACCAATTACAACCGGCCCTACAGTGTAGTCTACCCACAAAGGGAGAACTGGAGTCGAAAAACGACCGACCTGCTGACATCTGTTGGTACACCGATGGCTCCAAAACCAAAGGCGGTGTTGGAGCTGGAATATATGGACAGAGGCCGAGGGCAGAGTTTTTCTTTAGCCTGGGCACTCTCGCAGCCATATTTCAAGCGGAGGTATTTGCTATTGAGATGTGTGCTAGATCGCTGGTTGATCGGCACTGCACACGTAAGACAATTAAAATATTCTCCGATAGTCAAGCAGCTCTTAAGGCTCTTGAATCCAGCCGGTGCAATTCGAAAACCGTCACACAAACAATAAGGTTACACTACTGTGGATACCTGGACACACCGGCCTAGAGGGTAATGAATCCGCAAACCTCCTTGCCAAAAGGGGGGCGGAGACAAAATTCACAAGGCCGGAACCGGTCATCGGTATATCTTATGGAACGGCCAAGTAGTTCATATCAGCTTGGACACAAAGAGAAAATCTTCGGTACTGGCATGGACTTCCAGGTCTCAGACACTCGAAGGCCTTCATAAGCCCACCGAACCAACAATGTACTGTCAAACTACTGGAGCAATCAAGGTACACCTTAAACCTAGTGGGGCTGTACACGGACACTGCAGATTAAAACACCACTAGCACAAGATCGGCCTAGCGGAAGACGCCGAATGCCGCAGGTGCATGGAGGGGGATGAATCGGCAGAACACATACTGTGCTCGTGCCCAGCAATGGCACGACTAAGATCCACAATCCTCGGCAATGACACCTTGTTGCCGGGGGAGGTGAAAAATCTCTCCCAACAGGATCATCAGATTTATTAGGAGTCTGGACCTGGTGGGAGAAATATACAAAGGTGTGAGTCACAATAGACCGATCGGTCGCGGTGGAAGGGTGTTATACCCACTCACTTTAAACCTACCTACCCATACTTAAAAAGTTATGAGTAATTACTGGACCCACCCTTTAGAGTAGACACAATTTTTCCTTTTTTTACATTTTGTTTATTTAACAAATATTCTGGATCTTTCTGAAAGAAAACATATCTTGATTTTTGTTACACACATTTTTTTAAAGGGTTTCTAACAAAAACATGCCTGCCACCTCGTACATCCATTGAGGCTTGGTCTAGTCTGACTAGTGCAAGATTAAGGGCCGAGTGATAATCGCGTTGTTAAATTTAGCAATAGACTTGGCAATTGTTAAAAGTTAACAACGGTTTAGAATGTTTTACAAAACGTCATTGTCAGTGTTATTTAATGATTTTAGTAGGCAACCTGTCAAAATCTGACATTCTGTTAAACATTCTAAACCGTTGTTAACTTTTAACAATTGCTAAGTCCATTGCTAAATTTAACAACGCGATCATCACTCGGCCGTAAGTCGTTTAAGTTTACTCATTGTTTACTTTTTCCAGTTATGTAACCATATTTTATTGCAACTAAAGCTTAATCAAATTTCTGTTAAAATTTTCTCATAATATACTTGGCTTTAATTTAATACTTTACCCAAACGTTATACTTAATATTTTGAAATTTGGTTTTAAATTATAGTTTACAGTAAATGTTTCACAATATTTAGATACTCATTATTTGCACCGTTTAAATAATGATATTGTTAAACACTTTGTAATAAGAGGTTTTCGATTTTTAATATTTCTGTATTTGATTAAAGGTTCGATATGTAGGTAATATGTATAAGGAAAGGCACTTAAAAGAAGCAAATTAATGGTTTTAGAATTAAGTTAAAAACATGTCGCCTGCACTTTCTTCTGTATTTAACAAGGCGACGGTACCACCTTTTTCCTTTTCACTAATTAGTTTTCCTGATTTTTTTCTTAGCTTGCTCTACTTTTTACTAAGATAAAGTATGTGTGGTTGGTTTGAGTCACCAGATTTCTAATCTCTTTTAATTGGTCGGCGTTTGTTACTTTAATTGGTAGTATTTATCAGCTAATATATTTGGATAAAAATGTAAGTAAATCGGATCGAATATATTACTGACAAAAAACTTAACTTTCCTACAGTGTTCTCACGTGCTTAAATGGGTGAAATGGTGAATTAAGTTAAAATTCTTGGACACTGTTTTTTACTATCTGTATGTTTATAAATATGCTTTGTATGCAGGGTATTCGGAACTAATCCCTAAAAACTTATGGAAATACCCAATGTGCTAGAGGCCAAAAACTGGTAAACAATTTTGAGTAGGTTTTTAAGACGCTTTGAAAATTTGTGTAATTGTCTTTAAGGACTCTAAACATCAAGTCAAGGTCTGGCTGAAGGGTAGCGGTCCCCTACCAACTCTTATTTTTTTTTAATTCAAGGGTTGATAGGGTACCGCTACCTTTAGCCAGATCTTCACTTTTATGTTTAGGAGTCCTTTAAAGTTCTACTACTACTACTAGAAGCACGATACCAGAATGCCATTCACCAACTCAAGTGATCAGTCACTCGTCTTGTATTGTTTTTCTCGGATTAAAAATAGGTTTTAATTAAATACATATATCTATGTGGTTCTTACAGTTAAGATTTGATAACTTTAATACTTTTTCATATTTTAGAAAATGTAGACGACGTTTTTTTTTAATTAATAAGCGCAGACCTAAAACGAACAGACCATCTGTCAATCATTAATCATCATCATTATACTTAAGTCAACTTTCGATGTACCCTAAAGTAACATGATCTTTAGATGCTTAAATACAACACCCTGTATGTTTTACCTGTATTTTAATTTAGATGACATTCTAAATGCAACCAAGTGTCACATGCTACTTTGTACTACATCAGGTTATTATTATTTTTTAAATTTATAATACTTTTAAGCTAAAGGGCTATGAATAAGTTTAATTTTTAAACTAAACAAAAATATAATTTTAGCGTTTAGCAGCTTGATTAGCTTTGTAAATAAACCATGTTATTGAATGAATGTAATTTGGCCTCAAATTCTTATGGCTATCGTTATCATTTTGTTAAATTTAGAAAAAAGTTTTGCCGTAATCTAATATTTAATTGATGTTCCCAAGGGATGCACTTGTAAAACTCCCAGTATATATTTACATATTTTTTGTTCGATACGTCTTATTATCAACCTATTATTTATCTCTCTTCAACAATCGACCGAATTTTTACATTGTGTACAAAGGAAAGGGTTCGCTAAAAATTTGAAACGTACTCTTACGCCGATTTATAAACCTAGTTTCCTCGTAATAGTAAATTACGATAGCTCTTTTTCTGACAGTAACTTGCCCCAGCGTTTACGTGCAAGCAAAAAATTAAAGCAATTTCTTTCGGCAAATACAATACCAAGACAACTTGCTGCATACTTTCAGCAAGTAATTGCATGCGCATTTATAGAATCAAAGATAATACTACTACGGATAGATGGTTCATTTAAATGGGGCGTTCTGAATCAGTTCGGCAATATCAATGCTTCCGTAAATGCGAATAAAATTAAGTCGGTAACCCCTACCCAAGCGAAACGAGGTACGAAACCATGTGCGAAGTTGCCAATGTCTGTCGCTTGTACCTTATTCGGAATACGAAGTAGGCTAAACGGGTTGTGTATTTTCTAGTCGCGTTTCATCACGCCAATAGTAAAGGCCTGTCGCCAACACTGTTTAACTTTCGTTCAAGGATTGAAATGCCTATCGCGAAAATCGGCTCGCGTTAGCCAAAGTCTATTAGGGGTATCAAAAATATAGCATTGAATGGTTTATCTTATCCGTAGTAGTATTATCTTTGATAGAATACAGTTTATTGCAACAGTGTACTAAAATGTCTCGTTACAGAAAGGGACTTGCGACCGAAGGTGAAGTATTCTGGCAGAATAAGTATATTAAAAATAATTTAAATGTTCTTTAGAACTTTTCTGATATTCTTCTAATTTTTGAACCCTTTTTTGTCTTTGGACTTTTTTTACTCGTTTTTATAGCCCGAGAGCTGGCAGCAATTTTTGGGTAGGTATTTGAGGCAAGCTGAAAACTTGTCATATACTTCTCCTATTAAACCCCAACACGGAACTGCAGACCTGGCTGGTAAGGCTTAATCAACCCCTAAATTTTTAAAAATATTTATTTTTTTTCCAAAAATGTATTTGAGGCAATATGCAATTTTTATATGTTGTAGTTGAATGTTTTAAGAATTAAAAAAAAATAATTCGGCGATTTTGTCGGGGTTTTAACCTTGATAGGCGCGTGCAAAAATGTTTTGCAAAAAATATAAAAAATGTATTTGAGGCAACTTAAAATTTTAATAGGGTATTATTTATAACTAAAAAATAAGATTCTCAAAAAGACAGATCATTTTAGTGGGACTTTTCATATGCCAGGTGATCTAAAAAATTATGTATAGGTGCGACTGAGTAGCGCTATAGACATGCTGCTGTAGTGTAAGAGAGAACGTTTATCGGCAGCTGCCTACGTTCTTACTTGCCGCGTTACTATTGACTAGTGATGAGCGAGACCAGTCTTGGTCTTGCGGTCTTGGTCTTGGTCTTGCAGCAAGACCAAGACCGAGACCAAGACCAAGACCGCCTTCTCGCTTGCAAGACCAAGACCGGGGTTTGCAAGACCAAGACCAAGACCGAGGGGTGCAAGACTACGCAAGACCAAGACCGACCTGCAAGACTCTTGCACTTTTGTCACTTTTTTTTAAATTATAATATTCAATTTTAATATTCAATATACAGAGGTATTTCATACAGACATGACAAAAAATGTGTCGAAACCTGCCTAAAAAAGCGATTATTTTATGAGTAACAGGTTTTTTTAATAAAATAATAATTAAATCGATCACTTCGTTTTTTAATAAAATTATCTAGAAACGATAACTAGTAGATTCAGTAACATGTTTCAAAAATAATAACCGTTTACGACAGAGAAAAACTAAGAGTACAAAAGTTATAGAAGCTGAAAATTACTTACCTATTCCTAATGTTTTTTTTTTAATTAGGTATCTAGTGATGCCACTTACTGGATCAAATATTTCCAAAATGCAGGAAAACATTATTTTTGTGCCACACTGTAAGAAGTAGCATTATTAGATTGCTCCTTTAAACTAAGATATAAATGTAAAAGTGATGGTTTGATAAAAATATATTTGTCATTTTATATAGGAATACTTTTTATATAAATGGATTTTAAATTTCACTTCCGGTTTAGACGGAAAAGTCAAAACAATGCCAAAAGTATAATGGTGACGTCATTTTTGTCAAAACAAAAATGATATATAAAAACCATCTACGTCGACATTGTACCTATATAACAGTTCAAGAATTTCCAGCATAATATAAGGAAGCGATTTTTTAAAATGAATTTTTTGTTATAATTTTTTTTTATTTTTTAGGTTAAAAGCAAAAATAAGGACGTTTTCTTGAGTTGTGTGGATTTTTGAAAAACATTTTACGCCCTTTTTTTTATAATTTTTGTATATTCAGTTTTTTACCATTATAAACGGTTTCGGATATATCGATCTTTGTCGCACTATCGAGCCACCTTGTATATGCAGAATGTTTATAAAGTATTTGTACAAACTTTGAGGCAAATGTTTGATTTAAATTTTAACATAGAAAGTTTTGAACTGAAAAGCTTTCAAACCTTTTTTTTTTAATTAGAAACCAATGTTTCATATCAGAATCATTTTAAGAAATTTCACATCTGTTTGAAATTAAAAAAGTTTTTTTCTGCCCTCAGAGTACTAGTATTGTAATTTTATATGCTTCTTAAAGAAAATTAAAATTTCCTAAAACTAAAATGAAGTCATAAAAAATAACCCACATTTAAAATATCCTTTTAATCAAATAATTTAAATGTACATGTAAGGTTAAAATTGGTTTTTTTTAAAATTTTAAAGCAAAAAACAGTCTCATTCTTTATTTATTTGTAAGTATTAAAAAACTATAATTTTATTTAAGTTTGTTTAGTTTAAAAAATTACTAACAAAAAAGCAAGACAAGCAAGACCAAGACTAAGACCGGGGCAAGACCAAGACCAAGACCTTCCTTTGGGCTTGAAACCAAGACCAAGACCAAGACCAGACTTGAAGACCAAGACCAAATTAGCCCGGTTTTTGGTCTTGTTTGCTCATCACTACTATTGACTTTGGCAAGGTCACGTCGCTTACAATAGCCATGAGGTTTCTAGTCGTGGCAAGATTAAAACCCCGACAAAATCGTTTGGATTATTTTTTTTTTAATTCTTTAAACATTTAACTACAACATATAAAAATTGCATATTGCCTCAAATACATTTTTAGAAAAAAAAAATATTTTTAAAAATTTAGGGGTTTATACCAAACCCAAAAATTGGTGCCAGCTCTCAGGCTATTAGTGTAGGTACGAAGATTGTGGAGTTTTCTTTAAATTTCGAACTACCTTGCATTGTATTTTTCGGCTACTATTTTTTATTGCATTTTGTTTTGTAACCTATACCTATAAATTTCAGATTAGATAGACTTGCCACAATTCGGGACACTCTTCGTATAAGTTTATGAAAGCAAACATCCCTTCTTTTGTCCAAATGTGCTTTTCCACCATAATTTGCGTTTCAGCACAACCGAAATAAATATTTAGTTTAGACGAGCAAGAAATTCTGGACACAACTGCTTGTCTCCACTTTTGCAACTTGCTAGAGGACTGCTCTTGGACAGTGTTTACATTATGCAAATTATTTGCACATTTTCATAGACACAAACTTTTGCAAGATTTACTTGCACGTGTAAACTGCGCTTTAGAGTTTTTCTCGACATGTATTTTTTAACTATACCTATATTACATAATTACCGCATTATGTTTTTTGTAATACAAACAGCGACATTTCAGCTAAGTGTTAATTATAATTATTGTGGTAATGTAAAAATGTACATTTAAAACTACCTAGGCTAATTCTATGTATTAATATGCCCTCGTAATGGGTATTTGAAATATCGCCCTTTTTAGGTATTCGGTCACGTCGTATAAGCTGTGTTCTTTTTGACTCATTATTAGTCATATAATCATAGTAACAATAATTAACATAATCGCGAAGGATTTTTAGGTTAGATTTAAAATCTACACAAATCGACATTTAATTTTATTAAAGAGAAATCATTTTTCATGTTGTGTCAATCGTATATGATTTATAAGATGGTACCGTGGTTTATTAGAATAAAGCGGAAAAGTACGATATTGATTATTTACAATTGGAAACGGTTTATTAATTATTCATAAAACACGTTTTTGTACATAGTGTTAAAGTAAAGAGCTAATTTAGTACCTAAGGTGTGAATAATTGTAGAGGCCACGATAAAGTGTGCATAAGAAAAGGCAGGCCTAGCATTTGGTTTTCGCTTGAGGGTTATATAGAATGATGTAGGTTGTATAAAAAGTGTTTGTTGCACTCACTAAAATTGTTTAGATACCTACCGTATATTGGTACAAGAAGGATGGGCGAAATAATTAAAAAAGCCAATTTAACTTTTTATGAAATTTTGGAAATTTTTAAAGCCGTTTTTTTAAGACCAATAAGTGCCAAATATAATTACAATCGGCAATGGTCCCCATAAGTTATAAATTACCTGCTTTTCTAATAAATAACTGCAATCTTGTACTTATTCTAATGGTATAATAATCTTAAAGCAAAAATTTAATATTAAACATATTTCTTTTTTTTTTTGTAAACTTATTTAAATATTAAGCAGGCTACAATGTAACGGAATCGTTTTCACCATTTTATTTTCATTCAAAAAATTTGCTACACCCTTTCTCATTTTTTAAATACGCAATCGAGTCATAAGTAGTTTATATAGGTTATAGTCAATCCCCAAAGCTCCGGCGTTCCTAGGTTTGACTAGTCAATCCTCAGGTCGGACTTGAAGTCTTAGTCAAAGCACAAATAAATAAGGTTTTTTGGCCTCTGACTAAAGAATTTTCGTCCGACTTAGGAGAAACTAATTTGGTATGGCAAACGTCAAAACTCAATTTAATGAAATCGTCAGTCACAGTCAAACCGTAATAGGTATTAGAAAGTCTCAGTTTGTTAAATTAGATGTAAGAAAACGATTTTTTTTATTTTAATGTTTATTGTTATATTGTCATAGTTAAAATAAAAAAATAGACTTTATTCAGACATGGTGAGGCATTATGACATTTAGAATTGCACAATACGTCAGATCTCTTACATTTACAACTAACCAAAACTAACCACAAATAACCACAACTAACCGCAGGTGTAAACTTATTTAAACGTGTTACAAGTACCGTCGACGTTTAACCGAGTCTGCTAGTCACTTCTAGAATCGACTAGGCAAAGCCCGAAACAGATAATTTTACTTTCGACGTTTGACTGAAAAGTTAGGAACTTCTAGGTTTGACTAAAAATACTTTAGGTCAAAGGCCGAAATTGAATTTATTTCGGGGTTAACCCGAAGGCTTTGGTCAAACTTGGGATAAACCAGTCATTCTGCGAAGAGACTGCATATTGACCTTTGACTATGACATATATTATTATACTACATGATATACTTAATAAGCAAATAATATGACAAATTATTTTAATAAAACTAAAATATTTTATTTTATCTGTTTTTAAATACACCAGTAAGTTGCTAATATAAAAATACGTGATTAATCACAGGTCTGTCTATTTGCTATGAGAAAAAGCTTTAAAAATTAAATGGCGAATTTGCAACTAAATAAGTCTTCTTAATAAAAAAATTCACCGGAAAATAATCAGTGTCTAAACATTTAGATTGCATACCGACTGGCTGCATAGTACAATACAAAGTCACATAATCATGGTAGATTTTGGTAAAATTGTCAATATTTTTATCTGTATTTGTAACAACAAAATTTCAGTCGATCTGGTTTAAGCATGGTCTTAGTATTGAATCATGGGCCCAAAGCGTTAAAGGAGAAAATGTCCTGAATTTATCTACGAGAAACATCAGTAACCTTCAGTAGGGAGGGCTGCATTGAATGGAATCGTTTACAACTTTTTTTTACAAGTGCCTCATATTGCGCATTATACATTTTGTTGATATTGTTGGCAAAATATCCTCTAGTGCCTCTTCAGCTGCCTTTTACCAATTAAAAGTTTTTATTTCGACTCTGACCACAAAATTACTTACACTGATAAGTTTTTTATTCAATTGTAACTAAGTGACTTTAGTCTTTTAAAGCAATAAAATATTGGCCTGGTATTTGCATTAAATTGTGACAAACTTTTTTTGTAAACAGTAGAAGTATTTAAGTAAATATAAGTAATTATTTATTATCAGTTGCCATAGTTACTAAAAATAGTAAAATTAATAGTAATCAATCATACAGGACTTGTCTGGTCTAAAAATAATATTTTATTGTATGTAAACTCGCCAATCTACTGGTCGGAGCATATTCAGGATTATTTAAAACAATTATGGTACTTTCTGTAGTTCTTAATACATAATTTAAGCCTACACTTTTTCAAATACTCTATATACTGCAAGATGACAATCGCAACATCCATTTTTTATTTTTAGCTTTGTGTTGACAGTTGCCGCAGTAATTATACGATTTCAAACGGATAATTAAAAGAGTTCGCGTGCCCTTGTTTCGCACGCCGATCACGTAACTGCACGATTATTTTCCTTTTACTGCCATAATCACACCTTTTCCATGATTTTAATTCCACCGAGGCGATATGAATTTTTCATATTTGGGTGTGCGAAATTTTTTACAGGGGAGCAGCAGTGCTATTAAAAGAAGACATTAATGTCCTATATTTTAAAATAGTATAATAGTACTTTGAATGTATGCCACAATAATGAATATTTAATTACTATTTACATTTTCTTAACTTATCTTGTGACCTACAGCCCTACAGATATTGAATCTTGAGGGAAAAACAAAAATTCACAAATTTTTAGCCACCGTATTCGTTAGAGAGATTGACATTTTTGACTAACTGCTGTGTAACATATCTTTTTTATTTGTACAGTGTCATCAAACAAGTACCAAACAGGGCTATATTTGTGGCTTTTCTCATACTTAAAAATAAGGAACATTGTCGTCTTGTGTATTTTTTTCCGTGTATTTTTACCCGTAGAATCCTGAAGAACCTTTAAGAATATGATTTAAGTTGAAACCAAAGAGATGCCACATAAAATTAACATTTTCTAAATGGAACACTTTATTTATTGTTTTTTTAAGCGTCTTATTGATTTCAATACATTTTGATAAAAAGGATTTCGTATTAATATTTGCGTGGTCTATTCAGGGCTAGTAATGCTTGCCTATACAGACAGTAGGCAAGCATTACTAGCCCTGAATAGACCACGCATTACTTCGGCGGGACTTGTACTAGAATGTCATCATGCCCTGACTAACATCTCTCTAAATAATGTGGTCAACCTAGCCTGGATCAAAGAAATCATACCGCTGACTTCCTGGCCAGGGTGGCTGCAGGACGGAAACTAGTTGGTCTCGTCCCAACCACTGGATTAACAACAGCAGGGATTAAAGACATTAAAGAATACTCCCATCGACTGTTTAAAGAAAAATGGGATGATACTACGAACTGCAACTTCGCAAAAATAATGCTAAGCTACACAGACAAGTCAATAGCGAAAAAAAGCCTTATAATGTCCAGAAGGAACTTCCGAACACTAACGGGCGTTCTAACTGGCCACTGCGGGCTACGAGGACACTTATTTAAAATGTGTCTAACGGACACAGAATTATGTAGAGGTTGTGAACAAGAAAATGAGACCGTGGAACACATTCCTTGCGATTGTCCCGTCCTCACATTTGAACGGAACTCCATGCTGGGCACAAACTGGCCATTACTGGCCAAAATTAGGGAGATTCCACATATAGACGTCGTCAACTATTTCAAAACAATAGGTTGGACGACGCAGTAAACCTCCTGCCTACAAGAGGAAGCACAAAGGACCTACTGAGGTCTAGGTGCAGTGGTATATTACCACCCTCTAAACATTCAGATCAGTATTAATATTTAATAACAACGGAAATAATTTATTTCATATGGGAAATTGGCGATTTAAATCAGAAAATAGAAAAAGGGTAACAATAAATTCCTGAAATACCAAAACACAAAAATTAATATTTTGTCAATGGCTAGCGTTATAATAAAATAATAATAATAGTAATATCTTTAGCTGGTCGCTTTTGCATGCCTATCACTGAAGAGAAACATACATACAGGGTCTTTGATTATATTTACGTCGCCTCTGGAGCCTTTATTTTTAAAGATCGAAAAAAATGTTTTATATAAAAATTGTATGATTTTTTCCATATTATCTTTTCAAAGTATCAGTGACAAAATATCTCGATAAGAAAATGGAAAAATATAGGCAACTTCATCTTTTTAAAATGGAACACCCTGTATTTTTTTTTTTTTTTTTTTTTTTTTTTTTTTTTTTTTTTTTTTTTTTTTTTTTTTTTTTTTTTTTTTTTTTTTTTTTTTTTTTTTTTTTTTTTTTTTTTTTTTTTTTTTTTTTTTTTTTTTTTTTTTTTTTTTACTCAAATTCTTCGGTTCCGATCCTCAAATTTGAATGGAACTCATGTTGGCACGAACTGGCCATTACTGGCCAAAATTAGATACCTCCTTCAAAAGGTTGTAAGTCCAAAAGGACTATAGTCAGGTGCAGTGGTATTTACCACCTCTAAATTAGATCAGTTGGACATATTTATACAACGAAATAATTTATTTCATATGGAAATTTTCGAATTTAAACAGAAAATGGAAAAAGGGTAACATAAATTCCTGAAATAAAAACAAATTAATATTTTCAATGTCTAACGTTATATAAAATAATAAGTAATAATAGTAATATCGCTGTGACTGCAGCACCCTAAGTAAACATACATTATAAGTATTTAATTTTATTCAAACTAAACCCTAATTTTTTACAGAATAATTAAGTTTATTTATTTTAAAAGAATTTAGTTATAATAGATACGATTATTAATAAACTGTTTTTTTTTTTCAGGTATGCAAACTTCTCTTTTAATTAACGAAGATTAAGATGGGTAAGTTTAAAATATTAAAAATAAAAAACTTTGATTTTTGGTGTTATCCAACCAAAAAGGACATTATTTTAACACCTTATTTACGATTTCTTACGAAAAAAGTGGATGTTTGGTTCCTTTAAACATAATTTTGTATTTTATTTTATTACTCTAATAATTTTTTTAAAGGCAACTCAAGTTCACGCCCTGTTCTCTCATAACTATTTTTTTCCATTAATCAGTTTGGTTGATCTATCAATGTCCTCACGTTCAGTTTGCAATGAACTATATTTATCTTTTAGCTCCTGAATTACTTAGGTTAATTTTAATATATATTTTAAATGTTCTGTTACGTGCACACCTATATTTACACTAGCTCGTAAATTATTAAGGCTAATTTTAATAAACGGATTGAATGATAACCAGTTAACTTTAAAGATATTATGAACTAAAATGTGGAATAAATAAGAGTCATCAGACAGTAAGCTATGAAAGGATTGCGATTTGTTATTAAGAAATGTTGTGCAAATTTTAGATAATTGCACTTGACATATCTAAATCATTTGACCAGATCCATAGACCTTCTAGAAAATTTGGATATCGCTTTGAGGCCAGATAGTGTTTTTTTTTTCTTTTAACCTGTAGCCTACACTCTAAATGTATCAGAAATCAGACGCTACTTTAAATACTGTATGCATGTCTGGAGAATAATTTGGCTTACAACCCTCCATCCAGAGAGGAACCGTTTGCCCTATTAATGACCCCACTTTCGCAAGAAAACGGACTTATTAGGTCCATCGAGGAGCTGTAGGAGACCTGTCCCTCTTTTGTAGGTAGGTAGGTTTAAAGTGAGTGGATATAACACCCTTCCACCGCGACCGATCGGTCTATTGTGGCTCACACCCTTTAATATTTCTCCCACCAGGCCCAGACCTCTAATAAATCTGATGATCCTGTTGGGTGAGAAATCTTTCACCTCCCCCGTCATCAAGGTGTCATTGCCGAGGATTGCGAATCTTAGTCGTGCCATTGCTGGGCACGAACACAGTATTTGTTCTGCCGATTCATCCCCCTCCATGCACATGCGGCACTCGGCGTCTTCCACTAGGCCGACGCATTCCAGATGGTTTTCGAATTGCACCGGCTGGATTCAAGAGCTTTAAGAGCTGCTTGACTATCGGAGAATATTTTGTAGGTAGTTACAGGCCTTTTGTAAAACACTAACCAGTAAAATTTCGCTAAGTATAATTCACATACATCTCTTTACAGTTAATTCGTAGGAACTCCAAACTTCCGCTTCTTTATCCCTAGAGTCATAAATAAACTATTTTTTTCTTCAGTGAATAAATCCATGGTGCGTTATTTTGACTCTAAAAATTCGTGAACTGTCTCAAGGCCAAAAGAAAATATAGGGTCCTATACATAAAATTGTCCTAAAATTTTGAGTAAAATCAAAAAAGATAATAAATGATAGGTACTGCATTAGAATATCAACATTTGGGTGGACTAGATACTAATCCTTAACCTAATCCTATTACAAGAATTAGCAATGGGATTTTTAAATATACATAGTTGAACAATAAATAATAATAATATTTGGTTCTTCGTCAAATGTTATTTTAGAGTATTTTTTTTTTATAAATAAATATTTAAATTAACATATCACTAACTACTACTCTTGATGGTGCAAATACTGCAATAAAATTAAAGCGACTTATTATTCATTTGGTAATGATTGTAAAATGTCAATAGGTTTATTGTTTAAGATTAATACTGTTTGTGTACATTTATTAGTGTTGATGCCGCAGAAGACAATAACGACAAATGTTAATTTTCTGTATTTCTAATGCTCCCTCCGTGGATATGTGTATGCAGACTATGCAGAATCGGATATAGTACTGTTTTCATTGCTTATGTGTTAAAGCGCTTGATCATGTAAAATGCTTTTTGACACGTCAATTTTATCGGAATTTGAATCTTCCACGTGGTGTTTTCTCGTTTCGTATACTTCAGAAATTTACCTGAAATATTCTCGTTTTGTATACTGAATTATTTAATCAATTTTATGCTTTTCGTTTCGTACACCGACCTTTGTGGCCACTCAAATAACCAACCAAATAAATACCATATTAAAAATTATTTAAATTTTGTTAATAACTTCTATCTAGGGATAATTTAGACTAATTCAAAAGCCCTTAGTTCTGGTCGGTTATGGTTAGTTCTGGTTAGTTAAAGCGGCTTTTTATTTTCTCTGATTACCTACATTTCAGACGTGATAAATCAATAAAAGTAGAACCCTCAAACTTTTTCGTTTAGGCAGCAATTCTGCCATGTCTTAAGCAAACTTGGGGATAATTTAGACAAATTCAAAAGCCTTCAGTTCTGGTCGGTCATGGCTAGTTCTGGTTAATAAAAGCGGCCTTTTATTTTCCCCAGTTATATTTCAGACGTGATAAATCACTGAAAGTAGAAACAGTAAACTTTTCCGTTTAGGTAGATAGTTAAAATAATATTTATTAGATTATTTTAATATCACTATTATTCAAATAAATATTTTATATTTCTGCATCCTTTATGTAAGCCATAAATATTTTGAAATTTAGTTATAAAATAAGTTTCAATTCATTTTACTATATTTTATGAACCATCAAAGGCAGGAACCTACCTCAGTTTTTGGTGTACGAAACGAGATGTCGAAAACTAAATAAATAATTTTGTGTACGAAATAAGAATATTTCGGGAAAATTTTGAGGTGTACGAAACCCGAGGGTACAAAACAAGAATAAATTCCTCCACGTACCCCGGCACCGTAACAAGATAATAATAAAATCGTAGCAACCATCCACGGCCTTGTAGATGAAGCATTTAACAGCGGACGGGAAATGTTAGAGTCCAAAAAAGTTACCTATTTCAAGTTTAAATGGATACAATAAAAAATGTTTTAGAGGTCAACGGAAAGAAAAACAATAAAAATCTTTAATTATTTAACATGTTTTTAAAATATGTATAATAAATAAAATCACTGATGATGCACACTAAAGAATAAATAGTCTTTATGGATAAAGATATGTACGTAATCATAATATTATAAAATACCATTATGAACGTGTTTGATTAAATTCAAACACGCAAATCGTGGGTCGAACATAATTAACTTATCTAATACTTTTAATTAGCTGTAAGATATTGGCCTGTTTACAAGAATTTCCCGGGTATTTTGTTATACAGAATTATTATTCGTTTGGACGGAGCCGCTGGAGGTGAAATTTTGGTTTACTTTATGCATGGGCGGAAAAAAATTGCTTGTATTTTACGGTAAATTAGTTGTTTATTGGTTGGCTAAAAGGAATTCGTTTTTGATTTACTAAGGTGCGTGTTCTACGGAAATAACAAAAAAAAGAACACATATTTTAAATTCCTATTAAATTGTGCTTGCTGCGGCTTAACCGCATTGTGAACATATTTTTTTTGAACACCGATTAAAATTAATTTAATATATTTTATTTGTTTTTTGCTATTTTAATATACCCATTTTAAATAATTAAGAATCGCATATAACAAAATACCAGTGAGAATTGTCCCTACAGGGGTTAATAACGATGGTATTTTTGCAAAATTTATGTTTATGTGTTAAATTTATTTAGTTTCATTTGTTTCATTGCATTATTATGCCCAGAGTTTGCATAATGAGATGTTGTTGAGCGTGATCCACAGCATCGTCGGCAACGATTGGTATGGAGTAGGGAAAGACGAATGAAATATGAAATGGAACTCATAATGGTCGTACAAGAGTAAGAAAGAGACGTGGTGAAAGACGAAACGTCCAATTTTCCATATAACGGGATATTTATCGTACTGTGGGTGTTATGGTATGGGGTGCCATTGCTTACGGCAGCAGGCCACGCAGCGACTGATCAACAGTTCTGACCGCCCTAGGCTAATTATGAGGACGCGCTTCTGCCAGGTGTTTTGCGGTCGGCCAAAAAATTAGTATATTAGTTCTGACTTTGTTTACTAGTGTGAAAATTTTAACATAATTAATACTTTCTATAAAAGTTTTCAGATCGATCTGCAGGCGAAACTAAAGTTGTCCTTTAATCTGCACGACATTCAACCTTAGGGTGGAAAACCATTTTTTTAGCTGACCATACATAAAGGCAAAGCACCTCACGCATAATACGACCTAAATCATGACAAGTGACTGCAGGCTACCAAGTAGAAAACTAAATCCATGTCGTGTTTGGCCACATGACTTGTATTGGCTTAGTTTCTATAGACAACTTAGTTGTTGCGGCTATTGACCGTGAGCGTGGTCATCTAGTGTGTGAAGTTGCTTTAACTTTAAGTATTTTTTAAATATTTATACTTCTGTTGTTATCTTTAAAAAAAACGAGAGGCATCATACAAGTGAAACATTTTTGCAACTGATTAAAGATTTATTTGAAAATTATATTAATTAAGTAATTATTATTGGTTTCTACAAAAGTCCTTTTTCGTGCGTTAGCGTTTGCAAATCTTTCCACAATTTTTTAAAATTTAATAGTTTGTAAAAAGTCACTTTCTATGTACATTATCGAGAGCGCTGCTAGTTTTTGCTAGCGGAGTGTGGAGTAATTTTTTACTCTTTTTAGTGCTGAAAGATCTTTCGCCGCTGCAGTTGGTAACACTTATTGTCAAAAAAATTCCTAATATTATCTTTACATTCGGAAACATGCAAAAAATATTAAAACTGTTTATCAACTGCAACAAATCCTTTGGGGTTCTGGCAGAAATAAAATGCTCGGCCTCGGTATCAGATTTTAAAAACTGCGCCAAATGGACGCATACAGATTTCTTCTAAATCAGTGGCATATAGTTGTTTTAACTCCTTTGCTTTGCTTCTAATAAATTCACTGTCGTCTAGTTCATGCAGTTTCCATAAGAAATCAAACTTTGTGTTTACTGTATTATAAATAATTTGCCGGTTTTTTAAGTGCACCCTAAGACAATCAATTGCTGCATAATAATTATCAATGATGAAAGATCGTCTCCCTTCTAAGTCAACGTATCCCGTTTTAACTTCATCAAAATGAAATTTTGGTCTCTTTCTTCTTCTTACATTTTTTTTGTATGTGGTCAGTTCGCATATCTTGCCTCTGATTCAAAATTTTCAAAGTGTTTTTCGTCACGCAACGTATCATTACATAAGGATGTAATGTCTCACAAGAGTAACAACGTTAGATAAATCAACAAAACTTACTTGTAGCTGTGCACTAATGATTTGAAACTTTACGATCACAGAGTTCCAAAAGCACAACATTACTGTAATTTCTAGAGTTTTTATTTTTTCCAATATTGCTTTTTGCTTTTATTTTAGTCTTTTTACTTTGATTTTTATCTTTGCAAATAGAGTTTAATGCTTCCAGAACTTGTTTGTATGAACTGTATCACGGACGAAATATGACGGACAAACGACGATTATCGAAAGAGATAAGACAAATTCAGTTTATAGCGCTTTTAGTTTTAGTGTTGTCTAGGTCTAGTTGAAATATGTAGGGTAGATACAATGACTTTAGATTAATAGTGCATGCGAAGATACGATTTCAGCGCACCCTCGATCCTCGCGCCCTAGGCTGCAGCCAAATTAGCCTAATGGTTAATCAGGCCCTGAGGCCACGATTAGTGTTCATTCTAGTTAGCATAAGTGCCCAGCGCTATATCTACGAAGTTTTGCAACCACATCTGCTTCCCTTTTTGGGAACATTGCAAAATCCTCTTTGTCAGCAAGACAATGCACACTTTATGTCGCACGTGTTAGTCTTTACTTTTTAGAAGAGTCCGGTGTAAATTTACTTTAGTGGCCTCCTCGATCTCCAGACACTTTCCCTATCCAACATATATGGGATATGATGGGAAGAAGAAGAAGGGAAACCACCAAATTCAAATGGCCTGGGATACAATACACCAAGAGGAGGTATCAATCACCTAATCCAATCAATGCCGCGACCACTTAACTAATGTGTAGAGAACAGAGAAGCTTTGACACATTATTGACATAAAGATATTATCTCAGCTATTTTGCAAATTTCGAATTCAAATTTTAATCAGTTTCTATTTATTAGTAGACCTATAAAGGTTAAAGTGTGCTCAAAATTACAGCCCTTCTACTCGGTGTTGCATTTTCTATGTCAAGTATATGTATGATTTTTAACTTAAACGCAATAACCACGAAACCATGATAAGTTCACCAGCATTTACTCAAGCAACAAAAAATATTTTCGACTGACAGTCATTTAAAGTTTTTAAAGTACCATGAATAGGTTTTAAACTGGCGGATAAATTTATATCTGCAGGCAGGTGAATAAAACAAAATCGTGTTCGATAATTTTATAATAAATCACAAGACCTTATAAGTCTCGTCTCCTGACACGAACAAGATGCGAGCGCTTTAGTATTAACCATTTCGATCTACGTTGGTAGGCCGTATTCTTCAAATTGCAGAAAATACCTACCTGTTTGCGGTGACCGATTTTCGTTTTGTCAGTAAAAACGAAAATAAAGACAAGTTTTTTGCATAAATTACCAATAAACTTTACCGACGGAACATTGGGCAGAAAATATAAAATACTGACACACAATAAAATATTTTTTTGGGCAAATAAGCAACCTGTCCCATTACTTTTATTTTTTACAAATAAGACCTTGTAAATATATTGTGCGAAAAATGAACAATTATAACAATGAAAGGTCAAGTAACCCTTCACTGCTTTTAACAATAAAAGACGCAGATTACACTGATAAACACATACATTTTGACATGACAATTTTTAGGAGTTTTTAATAAATTTTGTTACTTTAAAATCAAATTTGAAGACAGAAATGTTCAATCACCAATAGATACCTCTAACATGCGTGTTTATAATTTGCAAGGAAGTTTGAAGGTACATGGAAGTCCAATGCTATGAGTGGCCTCCGCGATTCTGCGCAGTAAAAAATTTACGAAATTTTATTATGTGTTGCCTACTTACACACTGATAAATTAGTGTATAGGTAAACAACACATTAATAAAACCATATCCATTATGTACCATCGTGGTCTCATCAACCCTTCCAAGTGAATTACATGTTTCGTTGTCGTTTGCGCCGTATCAATTTCGATCGTTTTTCTTTCTGTTATTTTATATAGTGGTTGCAGGAGTTTTTGGAATTGATAAAAACCTTATTTTAGTGATTAGTGTTTATTAAATTGGGACTATAATTTTCTGTTTATTGTTTGTTACTTATAATATCGTAACAAAATGAGTAGGGGTTGTATGGTTTTGTCTTGCAAATTTAAGGGTAACATACCCGGCATTTTTTACTTTAGGTAAGAATTACTTATATTAAAATTGGATGCTTTTTATGAGACGCAACGTTAGGTAACCAAATAAATAATAATACATCAATTATGAATTATAAAAAATGAAAATTTTATAGGCAATAGCAGTGAGAAACGTAGGGTAATCTTAACTATCTTTTAGATAAATACCACAATGTTTGTGTATTTCTGTGGATCATTAAAAATAAATAAGGTTTACACTTAGGTACTCATATTTCATTTAATAATTTAGTATCTTTTTAAAGGATCAAAATTATCAAAGACTGGGCAGACCAGACAAATTTTACAGTTCACAGTTACAGTACAGGTACCACTAATTAAGTATTTGTTTATAAAGAAATTATATTTTTGGTTTCATTAACTTATTATCAACTTTTTAAGGTCGACATACTGTAGCCACTTAATATTTAACGGATACTGTTACAATGGATACCTACCAAAGGTTACTAAACATTTTTAACCACTGTTATCCTGTCTCATGAATTTTGTTATAGGTGAAAACTATAACAAACCTAACAAACCTAAAAAGCAGTTATAAAAATTTTCGCATTTTAATGGAAAACCAGAATTTTGGGATCTGTTACTGAATTCGGTGTAGATATAAATTACCTGCATGAGCTGACACTATTTTATTGTACTTTTCTGCGAATTATAAATTTATAAAATATTGTATGACCCTAAAACACAAACAACCAATTTAAATTATGGTAAGTATTTACTTTTCTTGACCCTTGCCGATTTAGATGATGTTTTGCATACAGAGGCGCTGATTACAAATCTAAAATAAGTTTTTTTCGACAACGATTTATTTTTCAGATATATATCCTTAAATATGATAATTAAATTAAACTTATTTACACTATATTGCCCTTCTTTTATCACAAAATTGGTGATAGGCACATGAAACTATAATACAATGTTTGAAATTTATTTCAAAAAATTGTGTAGTCATTTATTTTAGATTTTTGCTAAAAATACAAAACTTCCAAAAATATCGACCATTTAAAGAGAAGGCTGTGAATTGGCGTCATCTATTCTTTTCATATTAAATCAGATGATATAAAATCCAATGTTACACAATAATAATTTTAAATATTCTATAATAGTATCGTTTAATAACCAACAGTTTTGTGCAAAAAATAAAAAAAGTGAAGGTATAGTTAGTTTGACTTTGACATTTGATGTTAAGTTTATACATAGTAACAAAGAATTATGGAATTCCGGACCTGACCTACTATTTATTGCGCAAACTCCGCGGGCCAATTCCCGTATTCCCGCTGCCCTGCACGTCTAGACAATTTTGTTCTACAGCATTGGCCTTCCATATACCTTTAAACTTCTTTGATAATTTACCGGACGAAAAATTTCTTATAAGTAATCCACTGCGTCAGGCACTAACTCCAGAACTAGTTACTAGTGTTACCAGTTACCCAAAAAAGTATTACTTCCACCTCTGCATATCAAATTAGGATTAATGATGATTGTGTTAAAGCAATGGATCGGAGTATAACAAGCTTCTTGTATCTAAAATAAAAACTTCCCAGATTTAGCGAGGCCAACATTAGAAAGGGCATACTATTATATTAAAATTTAAATAGCGTGCGCAATAAAATTTAAAAAATGATGTTCTTTTTTATGCGAAATATGTTTTTATCAGGCTATAAAAATAACCTTTATATTTTTCTTAAGTTATATTAAAGCTTACTTGCCTAAGTGATATAATAATTTTTGTGGTCATCCGATACAAACTCGATTTGTGTGTCTTAATTAAGCCTACTTTTGATATAAACAAAACACGGTACTCTTTCACAGCGGTATTGCACAATGCAGACGCAGTGACCCGTATTTTTTCATAATCTGGCCAAAAGATCTCCTGTTTTCGAGCTGGCACACTACGGGCAACGACGGGAGACAGAGTTGATCTTATCGAGAACCTAAACGGTAATTATTGCGCCTCAGCAGTCACCAGCACTAAAGAAGTCGTTGTTTTTTTGTTGAAGATCGACGATCAGATAACCAAAAATAGGTTAATTACACAAACACACACAAGGTGATAATCGCGGCTATTGAATTTGATGTAGAACGGTAAGCGAAATGAAGTTTTTATGTATATCGAGTGTGGGTGACAGCAGATTACTCTTAGGCTTTATTTTTTAATCACCAAAATGAACTTCTAGCTACTTTTGATGTCACCAAAAAAACATTTTTTTACAGTTTTAAAATCTAAAATTAATTTCAATTCGACGAAATTTATAGCATCCTAATAAAATTTAAATTTTAATTTTAGACATCTAGCTTATTATGACCGATCTTAAATGACTCTAACAATAATTTGGAGATATTTTGTATTTTTGTAAAGGATTGATTTACTAAAAAATATTATCTAGGGTTCTCGCCAGGTGGGACCACTTCGGTCTTGGTCCTAGGATACAGACCTATATACACACAGCCATGGCTATGATCCTTAAAAAAAATGCAGCCTCAAAGTGATATTGGGGTCAATTTTAAAATAAAAATAATATTTTTTTCACCCCATAACAAACTTCTGGAATTAAAAAGATAATTTCTACTCTAATGGTCCTGCACTTCCAAAATAATAAGTATATTTTATGGGATGTCACCCAATTAAACATTGTATCATTAATTTTAAATACAAAAATACTCGTTCATATTTCAAATATTTTCTTACTTACTATTTAAAATCCTTTCACTTTTTACAAATTTAATTCCCGAAAACAAAACCTGGCCTTCTACAATAACATCATTATTTTAATAAATTAAGATTAAGATTAAATAGATTCATTGCTAAATTGCTATTAAATCTTATTGTTCTTGTAAAAAATAATTATTTTACGAAAAATATAATGTTAAATTACCTTTGAAGTGTCTTGCATAATATCACTATTTATGAATTATTCCTAGATATATACATTATATTTAAAAAGTAATACCTACTAAATCATACTTTGGTTGTTTAAAACATAAGACCAAAAAAAATCCACTCTTTCTATCGTCACCTCGAAAGAAGAGTAGCATAACTCAGAAACTTAGTCTTGAGAAAATGGTCCACTAAAAAATCTTAGGTTTTTAAGATGTTACTACCTTAGCAGTAATTAGATATTTATCAAATATTTTTTTAACACTAAAGAAAAAATGGGTAACCCAATTGATAGCATATTAGGGACTTTGATTTTTTTTTCTTTTAAAATTTCTTTTTTCCTGATAATAAGTTAACACATATTGGTTACTTTTAGAGTTATGTGGTTTTCCTTTTGAGATGTTAATTAGTAGGTTAATTAAATTTAAACTTCCAGAGAAACAGTCACAGCATCAAAAGTGTCACTTTTCCTATAAAAATTTTAATATTAGTACCCAGATTTTGTCTTCAGATTATATTTACAGAATTTTCTTAAAGGGTGTATTTTGTATTAGTAAAGAAAGTTTTCGAAAAACAATTTATTGTTTTTTGGTAACATACGCTTTTTATTTATATACAGGGTGTCCCAGAATATGTGGCAATCTCTCGGAATCTAATAGAAAACCCAAAATATTGACAAGTTCCCATAAACTTTTTTTCTATGACCCTCCCCTACGGAGATACAGGTACATAACGGACGACCCTGAAAATCGTTTTTTTTAATAACTTTTAAAATACTAGGCGTAATTAATATTTTTTTAATATGATGGTTACCAGATTAGTCTTCTTAAAATGTACCCATTAAATCATATTTGGCTTATTTGCTTTGCCAGGGACGGACTAGCTCTGACACAATAATAGCAATTTTTCAACACCCTGTTTCAGACTCAACAATATTATTTTTGAATAGCTTTAACCTTAAACTAAAAAAAAGTATTCTTGATTGACATCGATAAAATCAACTATTTACGAGAAATAAAATATCATGTTTGGTAATTTTTTTTACATTATACAGGGTGTTTTTTAATTGTACGTTAATATTTAAGGAGGCTTTGAGTCCATTTTAAGAAGAAAACTTTATATAAACTAAACGTCTTAACTTTTAAGATACAGGGTGGTAAAATTTTTAAAATTAAATCATTTATTATTAATATCTGTAATACTGCTCTAGATATTTTAATGAAATTTGTCATAAATGTACTATGGATCAAGAAGCATTTTTTAGTGTACGACATTTTTTTTAATTGCCACAATAGGCCGGTCAAATTCTACAATCTACGAACGCCACTGGTGGAAATAAAAAAAAGTGGTAAACTAAAAAATGCTTTTTGATACATAGTACATTTATGCCATATTTCATTAAAATATCTAAAGTGGTATTACAGATATTAATAATAAATGATTTATTTTTGAAAATTTTACCACCCCGTATCTCAAAAGTTAAAACGTTAAGGACATAGGTTCATATAAAGTTTTTTTCTTAAAATATACCCAAAAATTGCTTTCCTTAATATTGACGTACAATTAGAAAACACCCTGTATAATGTAAAAAAAATTACCAACGATGATATTTTATTTCTCGTAAACAAGTGATTTTATCGATGCCAATCAAAAATACCTTTTTTTAGTTTAAGGTTAAAGCTATCCAAAAATAATATTGTTGAGCCTTTATCATACAGGGTGTTAAAAAATTGCTATTATTGTGTCAGAGCTAGTCCGTCCCTGGCAAACTAAATAAGCCAAATATGATTTTAAGAAGACTTAAATAGTAACCATTATATTAAAAAAATATTAAATTATGCCTAGTATTTTAAAAGTTATTTAAACAAAAACGATTTCCAGGGGCGTCCGTTATGTACCTGTATCTCCGTAGGGGAGGGTCATAGGAAAAAAGTTTATGGGAACTTGTCATAATATTTTTAGGTGTTCTATTAGATTCCGAAAGATTGCTTACATATTCTGGGACACCCTGTATAATCAGTTAATTTACTATTTATTTGCAAATAATAAATTTGTTCTGCGCCAGTAAGGTATATACATGAAATGTTTAAAATTAAAATAAATTAGTAATTTTGTATCTTATTTATGTATACCTTATTTTGCATATTTGTTGAAAGGTTTAAATGAACTTTATGTAGTTATCTGTCTTGAGTGGCATTTATAAATGAGTACTGACTGCTTTTAGCAACCTGTTGGGTAATGGTAATACCATTATTGCATTACTGCATTATTTTTACACCTAGTTAAGAAATCTAAAAATAATTTTAAGTAAATCTCTGCTACTCAATAATTTGCATGTGACAATGTTCATAGTTTTAATCAATATATGTAAATCCTGTAGTGTTTTATTGTCATTTAAAATTTGGGGAAACCCAAATTTTATTAAAGACCGCGAGTTGTCAAAATTTAAATACCATAAACTGAAAATAAAAAATTAACATGAAGATAACAAATTTTGAACCTCTTATTTATACATACACTATTAAAATATAAATATGTGATGGAATAACATATTGACTCTTTACGGCTCTTTATTTGTTTTTAGTTATTTTTAAATTTTGCATTCTTTGCCATATTAAATCGAAAACCTTTAAAGCTTTAAGATTAGGTTCTCATCAAAACCATTCATTTCAGTTCTCTTATTTTAGAACTTTAAACACACACTAAAAGTAAATAGTCATACGGCCGAGTGATGATCGCGTTGTTAAATTTAGCAATGGACTTAGCAATTGTTAAAAGTTAACAACGGTTTAGAATGTTCAACGTCATTGTCAGTGTTATTCAATGATTTTAGTAGGCGACCTGTCAAAATCTGACATTTTGTTAAACATTCTAAACCGTTGTTAACTTAGCAATTGTTAAAAGTTAACAACGGTTTAGAATGTTTAACAAAATCTCAGATTTTGACAGGTTGCCTATTAAAATCATTGAATAAAACTGACAATGACAACTTCTTAAACATTCTAAACCGTTCTTAACTTTTAACAATTGCTAAGTCCATTGCTAAATTTAACGACGCGATCATCACTCAGCCGATAGACGAATAAACACTGCGAAACCAATAACTGAAAAAGACGTTTGTTATGGACTTCTTATTGGTCACTCTTATTTCTTATTTTAATTTTATATGGTTGTATAAATGGGGTTACTTTCATTTCCTTTTTTATTTCTTATTTTATTTTATGGTATTGGACTGTATCGCTATAATTTTTATTGCATGTATTTAAAAGCACCAATCAGTAGTTAGGAAATATACTACTTAAGACTTTTAGGAATTCTACTTTTTATTATAAAAATACCAAACATTCCACATTACAACTAAATTGTAGGTACTCTACAATGCTACCTCGGTTTATGGTGAAAATAAAATTATTTAAAAAAATATTCATCTAATTTATTTTTATTTTTGATACTGCCTGGATCAAAAACACATCTATGCAAAATTTTATCTTAATTAATAAAAAAAATAGGCGTCTCATAAGCCTGTGAAACACAGACAAGCAAAAAGAAATCCTGAAATCCTGAATCATGCCTAAAGAAATCCTACAAAATTTAGTTATATTTTGTTATAATTAAGCCGTTTAAGAGGTCCAAACCCAATAAGCGTTAGGTATTCACATTTTTTATGAAACACTTGGGTTTAAAATGTACCGAACAGACTTTTGCTGAAACATGCATGAAAAATCATAACAAATGCAATTGTCCAATCTTAGAATGATTGAAAGACTTGATTAGCAGTAAATCTAATAAATGCAAAAAACACCACTTTTGACATTTATTTTACGGTCTCAGAAATCAAACTCCACTGCTTAGTTCTTTCGTCTTTTGGTATACGAAAGTGTTGTATGTTTTCATTTTTTGTTTTTTTACTTCAGTTATGGCAATTTTTTACACTACAAGCCGGCTTTTTTTAAACTTTACATTAACTACGATAATTTAACAATTTGCTGTATTAAAATTGGGTTAATCTAATGTAAACAAAAAAGCATTACATGGCGGATTTGGATCGGCGGAGCTAGAGTACGAATTTTGGTCACGCTGCCGCACACAACTTGTTTCTTTACATCATGGATGTAATTAATGCTGAAACAAGAAGATGCACTTTATGGTGTGACTGTGGTCGTACAGGGTCTTTGATTATATTTACGTGGCTTTTGGAGCCTTTATTTTAAAGACAGAAAAAAATGTTTTTATATAAAAATTGTAGGTTTTTTTCCATGTTATCTTTTGAAATTATCAGTAAAAAAATATCGCAATAAAAAAATGAAAAATATAGGCAACTTCAACTTTTTTAAATGGAACACCCTGTATATTATGCGCTACAATAAAAGATCTTTTTTTTTCTGATTTCAAATATATATATATATATATATATATTTATATATATATATATATATATATATATATATATATATATATATATATATATATATATATATATATAAAAAAAATGATTATTTGATAAATTTTAATATTAAGCTTAAAATAATATAAATTGTTTATAATAAATTATGAGTATTGATATTGTAAGAAAGTTAAAATTTATCATTTTAACTATTAAAAGTAGTTTGTTGTGCTTTTTTGTCGATGGGCTATTCAGAAGAACAAAAAATCGCTATTAGGCGTCTTTCTTATGGTAACAATAATAATGTGACGACAGTGCAAAGGGAATATTACTTATTATATATCCTTAACAACGGGTACCATCTATATATACTATTAAATACATAGTAAGAAAGTTTATTGAACAAAAAAGCTTTAAAATGAAGAAGAGGACTGCAGCACGAAATGAAAACAAAGTTTTGGATATCCTCGCTTTTTCAGGATAATTATTATGCTTTTTCTATTCGACTAGCACTAACAACTTTTAATAATTTTAGAAAATCCTGAAATATTCATCTCGGATGCGGCATCTGAACTTAATAAAACAGATTATAAAATTTATTTAACCTTCATATTTTACAAATTTTATCCTTATAAATTTATGTCTGTTCAGAATCTTCCTGAACAAAACATGCAGGACCGACCTAAGTATGCATTGGAAATAGCTAGGTTTATGCAGCAGGATCCAAAGTTTTTAAATAAAATTCTATTCACCGACAAGTCTTCCTTCACTTTAGCAGGAATGTTTAATCACAAAAATAAACATTATTGGTCCAGAGAAACCCTCACCAAACTCCTTCTTTTTTACTAATATGAAACTTTTGTATTTATTAATAATTTAACCTAAAAAACCGGTTCATCCAAATATTATCAATGTTTTTTTTTTTTTTTTTTTTTTTTATATATTTGAAATTAGCAAAAAAACATCTTTCGTTGTAGCACATAATATACAGGGTGTTTCATTTAAAAAAGTTAAAGTGGCTGTATTTTTTCATTTTTTTATTGCGCTATTTTTGTGCTGATAATTATAAAATATAATATGGAAAAATCCTACAATTTTTATAAAAAACATTTATTTCTGTCTTCAAAAATAAAGGCCTCAGAAGCCACGTAAATATAATCAAAGACCCTGTACAAAAACTGGATGGCCTACCCGATTACCTGATCTAGCACCTCTGGCCTATTTTAGCGGAGACTTTTTAAAATTTATTTATTTATAAATTCTCGTGTTCTTGCCATACGATACAAAAATATCTAAACGCACTTTTCAGGGAATTAAAAGAGATGGAAACAGTAATAATTTATATAAAATATGTTATAAGTGTACCACAACCTTTATAATGTAAACTGATCGCGAAACAGATATACCTATAAAACAAGAATCGGGCAGTTTTGTTTTGTTCCCAATCCGTCCTAATATCTAATAATTTTATTACTACTGACAGGCTTCAACTACTATATACTACTATTTTGTAATAAATTACACTATCAGGTTACTCGGTAACAAAATATTTATTAGAGAAAGTTAAACAGTACGGATTTACGGTTTCGGCTGTTGGAGGAAACTGAATAAATCAATGCATTTTTACGAAATACAGTTGTTTTGAATGAACTTAATATTTTTTTTATTTTGTGACATAGTACGCAGCTGAAAAAAGTGCAAAACCTAGCAATGTTTTCAAAATGTATAGATTTGCATGAAAATTTGGGATTAAGCTTAACCTACCCTCCTCTTCAAAATTTTAAAATGTTTATGGGCGCTCAACCTCAGAGAAAGAAAGAAAAGACTTAACATTTCATTCATAAGTGACACTTTGTTTTGCCCCGAATTATCAATAAAATCATAAAAAGGGAAAAAGGATAGAAGATAAATTGGGACTGACAAGGCAACATTGTACGGAGCCTTGCAGTTTCGACCAGTGGGTTTTTATGTTAAAAGTTTGATTAATATAAATTTTTTAAAAAATATTAATTTTTAAATCGTTCTAATTATGGTGATCCTTTTAATTTTATTTAAAAAAAAAATATTGATTAGCAACAAAAATAGTTATAAAATATTTTATTCTAAAAATAACTCTTTTGGTATGTTTTTTTAAAAAAAATATTTTTATAATTGTAATTGGGATTATAAACTGCTTAAAAAAAAAAATCAAAAAAATTGATGCCCCTTTTTAAAATAATTTGATATGGTTTAACGAAAAGAAAATTCCAAAAATTTCAAGTTTTTGTAGATGGCCATGAAAAAGTGTGATTTTTCCATATTCTTTAAATAACGTAGAAAAAAAAATAAAAAAGAAATCGGCCAATTTCGGTTTTTTCCCGGGTATCTCCGGAAGTCTGGAATTTTAAACTTTCTAAACGGCATGTTGTTAGGCACCTAAATGCAACTTTTAATAATTTAACCGACTTTGTATCTCTTTCCCGGGTTTTCCCAAAATCCCCATGCATGTACTTGAATCTGTGGCACCTGTATAAGGATGATCACGTGACTTTTTAGCTGTCAAATTTTTTTTTTTTTTTTTTCGGGAAAAACTCAAAATGAAGCATTATCTTTTAAAAAATTTTAAAAAAATTTAAGTTGCAAAATATATTTTGGGGACAACTAATTGATTGCAGCGCTCGCTGTGGTCAAATTTTTCGATAAATCATACACCCAATTATCCATGGATATGTCTTCATCCCTAAAAGTTAAATTTAAAATTTTAAAAAAATAAATACGTAAAAACCCTTTTTAGAAACTTTTGCTGATTTTGTAAGACCATATTAATTACATATTTATTTTCCCTTTAAAGTTCCAATAAATGGAGTAAAAAAGATGTATTTGTTTTAAAAAAAACTCAAACGTTAATAAACCTACACCAAAGAAATGATGTGTTTTTTAAATCAAGAACCAAAGTTTACGAAGATTCGTAAATATCAACGTTAACAATAATTTGAATGTTTGTCTATAATTTTTTTTCCCATCAACAGATTGATTTCAAATATATAGGAATTTTTTTATGAGGGCCCCAGGCCTTAAATATTTGCTTTTTTTCTTAATCAAAATACCCTGTGATAAAATGGTCGACTTAACGGGTGTTTTTGGTAAATGTTGTCCCTCTTAAATTTCCCCACGAAAAAAACCAAATGTTTCTTGTCATTGGTCTAGGGCCTAAAATATTAGAGACCCTTTTTTTTGTATAATGTATAATTTCTCCCACAATATTAAAACCCTACTCAAAACTAATAAATTCGATAATTTTTAAAAAAAATAATAAAACAAGTAAATCAAAAATAATTTTTGGTCAGTTACTTTTTTGGGCTATTGAAAATCTACCCACTGCCCTGGTAAAAACATCCCTAAAACAGAACCAAACTTACCTATAAAAAAGAAAATCTTCGTGAAAATAGCCCAAATTTTTTCAAAAACACATTAACCCCATTTTAGAGTTTTTAATATAAGTTTGTAAATAGTTTTAACAATTTTTTTAAAAAAACCCAAAAAACATTAAAAAAAATCCAGGGCAACGTCGCACTAAAATTTAATAGGTTCCCCATTTATCAAGGACCGGTTGTAAATTTCCTACGCGCTTTGGGAAGCGGCTTGCCATATTCCGCCTGCGAAATTCCCCTTGGGGCAAAATTTAAATGGAAACTTTTTAACAAAAAAAATAAATAAAAAGGGTTTTATGTAGAAAATTATTTTTTATTTTTTTTTTAAAGCCAAATCTAGTAATCTATTTTTTTTTAGCCCATTTTTTATTATAAATATAGAATTTAAAAGGCAATTTTATTTAGAAATGTTTAAATTCCTTCAAGCTGGCAACAGATTTTATCGACTTTAGTTACGCGTTACGTCCTTTTCCAATGTCTGACCGTAATTTTTTTCGAGTTCCTGTTTGTTTTCAACCAACAGAAACCAATTATGTTAATGAAAATATTATATTTTTGGATAAAATAGAAAAAATACATAAAATTCATTAAAGTGAATGCTCCAAAAATTTTTTTTAAGCTTTTTTATTTTTTTGTGAAAAAAAGTTTTTTAAAAAAACCCATTTTTTGGTTTTTTCAAGGCATAAGGGTTTTATTAAAACTGTTTAAAACCCTTATATTTTTAAAGGGTGAGTTTAAAGGGGTGAAAAAAATGTTATACCCCCGTTTTAAAAGTTTATATCTCACTTAATTTCCATCATACAGTATACTATAGTACTTTAGTAATTTTTGATTCCCCTTTTGTTTTAGTTATTTTGAAAAAAGGTTCTTTTTTTTTTTTAAAAATTTAAAACGGGTAAAATTTTTGAATGTATTTATGGTACATAGATAAAAGAATTGAAAAAGGGTACGTTTTTTAATTAGGTGGTAAATTTGGGGGTTGTTTTGAACATTTTTGCATTTTTTCTAACCTAATTTAATCATAACTTACTCAATTTTTATGATACCTACCTTTTTTTAAAAAAGTTTTTCAAATGCTTTAAAAAAAATTTTTTAATTTTCCCCCAAAATACGGGAAATTTTGCGTTTGTTTTTTTGAAACTCTGAAATGCTGTGTTTGTTGAGCTAACCTTTAACAAACCACAACTTGGTTTGTATTTTTACATATACCTTTAATATTTAAAATTAATTACTGATCTAGCTGCTATTTTCACATTATATTATCTCTGTGTAAGTAGTATCCAACAGATTGTGTACTGTTAACTTGAGCTGCAGGGATAGAATCAATAGAAATTGATTAGTCTTTGAATTTGTCTATATCTATGGATATCATCGCGCATCCAGCTTTAAATATTTCCTAAACATTTATTTTTAATTAAATATGTTTTTATTTACTTATATTAAAACTACGGCTGAATGACTAACAGTTGTGTTCTAACATTTTCTTCTATTTGACATTTAACAAAATGTAGCGAAAACTATTGGAAAACAAGGACACACTGAGCTGTGTTCTTTTTTAACTTCATTCATGTATTATTTCGTGTATATTTAGTTGACAGGTGTCGCACATAAATGTACAAGTTTTCTTTACATCCGTTGCAGACTGCACTCTTTTAAAATAAAAACATTGTGCCCGGACTGAAAAACCTCCTATTTGAACATTTAGTAAAGCAGCAGAAAATTTGTTTTAACATGTAACTTAGGCTTCAAATTGAAATTTACTTTAAAAAAAAACAAATTCGTTTAAATTTAAGATTATTATTTAAAGTAACGAGAAAATTAAAAAAAAATTTTTTTTTTGTTTTTGCACATTTAAAATAATGTTTTAATTAGCTTTTTTAAAATAGATAAAATAATTAATTTAAAAAATTATCAAAGCATCAAGATTAAAACAAATTAGGCTGCACAGCTGTTGTATTTTAACATCTTTTTTATTTAATTTTGAGGAATCTTTTCTTGCGTTTCGCAATGTCCATTTTTTTTGATTGAAAAAAAAAAATATTTTGTTGAATTTTTTTTTTTCCCTTTTTAAAAAAAAACATTTTATCAGGGGAAAGTCGGAATGGTAAAAGCTAATCTAAAAACAGTTAAAAAAAAAATGCCAATGGGCCATTTAAAAAAAAATACCAAAACTTGAAACAATACATAGTCTGAAAGAATATGTAGCAGAGTTTATACTCGACTGGGGAAACGCTGGAAATTTCGGGGAATTTAAATTTAGTTACAAATATCAGGGAAATGTCAGGGAATTTTCCAAGATTTTATAAATGTCAGGGAAAATCTATAGTATTTCTGGAAAAAAATTATGAAAAATATAATTGGAACAATATACCAAAAGTATTAAACAATTCTCCAGCCTAATCACATCATAAAGGTAAGGGAGCTTCTGCCGCTGCGCATCGGGATTTTCGTAATTTTTTATCTTTAATTAGCTACATTACTAGTTTGATGGCTGTCAGTAAAGGAATACAGAGTGGTTGTTCGGCATAGATGAGATAACTCAGACGTTAATGAGTGGATATTGGGAGGGTTAGTAGGGTTAGTCCCGAGGTTGCAATTGTTCGTACTGGCTTCGTGTAAAGGGTGTCGTAAAGTGCTATACATGCAAGTTTCGGTACTTGGATAACGTTAACAAAACTTAGGAAAAGATAGAGGGTTCATTTAGAATCTGGTATGGTCCAGAACCAATAATATCACAGATGTACAAAATCTAACTTTTTGCGTGTCTTTTCAATAAATACTTTATTTTTATACTAATTTGCGGTTACTTAATAAGAAATAATAAATAATTCTTTTCGTTAGCTCTTGTTTTAGAAAAATTGCTAGTATGAAAAACATGGACTCAAAGTAAAATGTGAAAATGCATAAATTATTTTTTTAAACGTTGATTCATTTAGATTTTTTACTTTTTTTAATTAGAGATTTAGAAATATCTACAAAATATTTTAAAAACGTTTTTTGTAATCACTTTTAAAGATGTTTTTAATTAATTTCCAGCACTGATCTGCAAAAATTAACGTATTATATCGACGGTAGTATCTCTTTTTCATTATTTATATATATATATATATATATATATATATATATATATATATATATATATATATATATATATATATATATATATTATATATATATATATATATATATATATATATATATTATATATATATATATATATATATATATATATATATATATATATATATATATATATATATATATATATATTTTTTTCTTGTTGAAATTGTTCACCCATTTTTACACTACCGCAGTTGACAGAGAAAAAATTAATAATACTTGTGATTTGTTCAATCTTTAAAGCATCCATAAGGCCAGTTATTTATAACAAAACACAAGCGGATTTTCAGATTAAAAACGACGTCTTTTTGACGAATTCTGTGTAAACTAATTTTAATGTCTTGTAGCAAATTTCGTGTTTTAAGCCTTGATCACAGCTTTGCTTTATTTTTTGGCCAGGTAAAATTCGTATAAAGTCACTAAGTTCATATTGCAAAAGTCTTTGAGGTTCATCACAAACAGTATTTTAAAAAGAAAATGGGAAACCTTCTGTGGTTAGTTGTGGTTAGTGTGGCTTATTGTAGTAAACTTCCATTAAATTATTTGCTTCATCAGTATCCTGGTGGCAATCTTCGAAGCTGAGGGATCTATGTGGTACCAGTCGTATTACCGATAGTACCACAGCGTATATCATCTTTTCTTTTTTTCGATTTTACCAATTTCGGACAAAATTTTGGGGAAAAAAATGGGAAGGAAGTTTGTTAAGAAGCCTATCTTTCCCCCTGGTCAAAACTTTGTGCCTTAGCAAGTCCGGTTAACAAGGGACTTGTTCCATTTTTGAGTAAGGAAAAAAGATTGGGCTTAAAAATACTATGCCATTAAAATTTTGTGTTTTTTTCAAATACTTATACTACATTTGGGAATAATTGATTTTTTTCATTACATTACAAACAACTAAATAAAGAGATATATAGTACATTGGAAATAATAAAAATTCGAAAACCCGAAATTTTTCTCCATGGTTTTAATTAAATAACCTAAAAAATTACTATCCGTGGTAAGTGGGATTAAAATACTTTTGGGGAAAATATTTTTTCTATTTTTTTTTTTTTTTTATGTTTTCGTTTACATAATTAATCCAAATAAATACAACTTTGGTAGTTTATGTATCTAAATATAATTTTAAGTATTAAAAATTGTTTAGAAACATTTATGTTGCATTTGAACCAAAGAATTGCATCAAAAAGTGCATAATTTCTATGCTAATATTAAATAATTGGACTAAAATTTTTATTATTTAAAATATTAAGAAAAAATTTACATTTCCCTCCTTTTTAAAGGAGGCTTACGTCAGAAGAGTCACTACTAGTGTCTCCATCAGTATCGTCCCTTTCGGATCGATTATTTTCGATATTGCCAATTAAAATTTGTAGTTTAACTTCTACTTCCATAATTTCTGCTTCAAAAATTAAAAAGTAAAGTAAAAAGTCTTCAAATCTTTTACTATTTAAGCATTCAATGCCTTTACAGTGGTTGCAGTACTTGTTGCATTTTAGACCGATTTTTCTGCAACCATATTTATTTGTACAATTGCTTTTTCAAGAGCATTTTTAAGTATGTCGTCAAGGATAAATTAATCCTAAGAAAACACAAGCTCTAAAATATTTACTGTAGCATTGTTTCTCCAACCCCAGCTGCATGGGTCAATGTAGTTTCTGTGCCACTTTTACATTTTAAGTAAACTCGGTCAATGTGTTTCTTGAGTGCCCCTTTTTACAAAAAAAGTGCATTTTAAAGTGCATTGTACACCATTTCATGCGTACGGATAGTGATTTTCCTGTTATTTATACCTTAAACTGAAACTTCATGCAAAAAAATTCGATGGAGATAAAATTTCTGGATTTTAAGGATTTTTTCATTATTTCCAATGGACTAATAGGTCTGTAGTTAAAAGGGAAAGTTTTGGATTCTTTTTTTGGGACAGGATGCACACGTGCATCTTTCCAGCTCTCCGCAAAAATGCTTGTGTCGTAAGAGATTCAAAAGAGGCGAGTTAAGATGTCCAAGTTTGGAAGCACATCTAAGCATTCCTAATAAAAAACCATCAAAGCTTTAAATAAAGCTGATAATTAAATATTGCATCAGAAAGGAAACAAACTGTGTATATTAAATATATTTTATTAAATACATAGGCACATAATATTGCAAGTAAGCTATACCCATTTTAAAAAGTTAAATTCCAATAATAACACATTCAAGCATATTTCAAATGTTTATTCGTTTCATTAGAATGTATTTTTAATTTTTTTTACACTTTCTGTTGAACGCAAAATAAAAATTAAAATCAGGCCAGACGTCCTTCTATTTTGATGTCTTAATTTGAAATTGAGAATTTGGTATTAATATATCGACATAGATTCAAACACGCCAAAATAGTGTTCTGTTGCATTGCACATTTTTTTTACACAGCGGTACAAATAACACAAGTCTGATTGTGTTCTCAAACTGGCTAAAATTTGTTTTTTTTTTTTTAATGGGTCAATTGATTCGTTTAGCCGGAAGAGAGCGTTAGATATTGAAAAATATGTTTTTTTTTAATATATTTTCTTAAAAATGTGCTAATTGATGAATGTTCTTAGAAATAGAGTTAGAATTGATAAAATTACGGTTTTCAATGATATAGTGCAGCTTTAAAAAAGTGGATTGCAATTCCTTGCGAGCATCAAGTAGCTGTATTAATTATTTACAAATAAAAAGTAAGGAAAATTTAAATTAAAAAAAAATTTTTGAAAAACGTCAAATCCAAACATAAAAGTTAACCCAGAAAATAAAATTAAAAATATTATTTCCTAAAAAGTGCAAAAAGTGATACGTTGCGCACTTAAATATATATATATATATATATATATATATTATATATATATATATATATATATATATATATATATATATATATATAAAAGGGAGTTAAAATGGCTATGAAACTTGTATTCTAAAATTGTCATTTTTAATGCAGCAAATATGGAAGTAGGTATTTAGGCTTCGATAAGCCACAAAATGGTAGACGACGCGAAGCAGTTGGGGCAAGCAGTCAAGTGCGGAAAAAGTCCCTTTCGAAGCGTTAGGAACAAAATTTTCCTACGAGCGTCAGATAATAAATATAAAAGCAATTTATTATTTTTTTTAAAATTTTGTTTAATCTGAAAGAACTAATACAACATATTATAAATGGGAATTATTTTTGATAACATTTAAAAACAAAAGAACAGTTATTAGCATATTGCAGAACCTGTAATTTCATTTAGCGGGGGGCTTATGGAAGCGCTTATTGGACGGCTTGATGAAGGTTGAAGGTTGACTTAGCTCAGGAGCGGGTTGTTCATGGTCAATATTTTATTCGACATATCCTTCCTTCGTTGATTTCTTAGCCCCAAGTCGCTTGACATTGGTAATTCTTTCTCCCGAATCCGCTAACATAGTCGCAGAGGATCGACGAAAACTGTCGTCCAGTGTACTCTTCTGGATTTTTTAATTTTAGGTATGCAGCAATTTCTGAAGGCATTTTACCTATTGAATTTATTCCCACACATTGCGTACTGCATGCTCCTTGTTTATACTATTATAAACATCATTTCTTAACATTATTCAATATACTTTATTTCATAAAACGTAGTTCAAAAAAGTATTTGTTTGATTTCTGATATATTGTTTAGAAGTACAAAGCATTTAAGTTTTTTTTAGCATAGTTTATATATACAGTGTGCCCCACGACGAACTGTGGCGATCGATTTTTCGAAATAGAGGCTTTGGAAAAGTTTGAAAATTCGAAGGTATACTAATGTCGATGGGAACAACTCGGCTTAAGTATTTTCAGAGTAGTGGCACTTCCGGTTACACGAGAAGTAGGTGGCGACTTGTATATTTTAAATAAAACACCCTATGTGTTATTCAATTTTTGGATTCTACACAGTATTTTAGGCAGATTTTATGTATCATGTTCTATACCTAAATCTACGCTTTTTCGTCAAAAATAACGTTTGCAGGCTCCAAAATAATTATCGATTATTACTATAAGAAAGCCTTTAATATTTAATCTGTGTTGGATTAATTGTTAAAAAGGTCCTACAATAATAGATTTTAGCAGTATTTTAATAACTTTTTATACAAAGTGTTCATAAAATATCATTAAAAGTGAAATTAGGATAATTTTCAAAAAACTTTTTTTTAAATTGGAAACCCCCAAAATTTATAGTTTTATCTTATTTAGTATTAAAATAAGGGCAAGTTTGTATAAGGTTGTCCATTCCATTTTTGGTTTTTAAAATATTGCTAATAAAATTTTTATGCGATTGATTTTTAACGCTATTATAGCCAACTATAAGTATTGTTGAATCGCCGCATAAAAAATATGACCTAACACAAACTTGTCCTTATTTTTATTGCTGATTGGGATAAAATTATAAAATTTTGAGGTTTTCATTTAGAAAAATAAAATAATGCATATTTCTTAATTTCATTTTTAATCTTATTTTTTAAACATCCTGTGTAATAAGTTAAAACAGACTTTTTTTATGCAAAAAATTGATAAATATTTTATGGCCTGCAAACTTTATTTTTGACCTAAAAACATAAACAGGTCAAAAACGCCTAGATGAAGGTATAGGACATGATCCATAAAATTTGCCTAAAATATTGTGTAGAATCTAAAAATAAAATAATATATAGGATGTTTAATTTTAATATAACCAAGTGGACACCTACTTTCTACTACAGATATTTAGGATAATTACAAAAAAACTATTTAAAAAAAATTTAACATCCTGTGTTTAGAGCTATACATTTTCGAAGTCTTTTATATATACATGATATAACTATTAAAAGAAAATGAATTAGAACTATAAAAGGCATACATATTTAAAAATATTTTTAAAATCGGTTGTTAGATCTAACCTCAAACGGCAACATGTAATTTTAAATGGAACACCCTTTTTTATTGCATATTCGGGTTTCTCACCAATTTTAAGTAGTTTTATTAACATCTTCCTATACTTATATCTAATGTTTTTTAAAAGAAAACAATTAAAAATTATTTTTTTATGAAAATAAACCTCATTAAAAAGGTTTAATATTTCCTGTCCTAACCGCCTGGATACTAAAAAATTTATGGGGTTAGCCAATGCATGAAGTTTAAAATCTAATGTTATTAATAATATTCTCAGGGTGTCCCAAAAAAAATTTAATTTTTAGATAATAAATAATGATTAAACTCGTTTTCAAATACAAATACTGTATTTTTATTTCCCCTTTTTAAATAGACCAATAATTTACCTACAAAATGTCCATACATGTTTCTAAACCCATCTCCACCGTTTTTTAAATACAAACGATTTTAATTTTTTCCTGTTTTTAAATACTATCTACAGTAAAACCCCCTTTTTAATTCCAAAATTTTTTAGGGGGATAAAATTTTTTTTAAATTTTCCCACAATATTTACATTAATAAAAATAATTTATTTTTTTTTATTAATAAGGAAAAAATTTAAAAAAATTTAAAAATTTCTTATATTTAAAAAAGGTGGAATGGGTTAGGTTTAATTTTGGGTAAATTAGGGCATTTAAAAAAGGATAAATACGTATTTGTATTTAAAAAAAGAGTTTTAATTTGTTTAATATCGGTAAAAATCAAATTTTTGGGCCCCTCGGTATATTTATAATACTGGGTCTTTTTAAAAAAATCTAACCCCCCAAAAAAATTTCCACTCGGTTAGGCATGAAAAATTAAATTTTAAACATATGTTTTCCTTAAAAAAATAGTAATTAAATTTTTTTCTTTAAAAAAGGGAAATATAGGTTGGTATGTTAAAAAACTTATTAAAATTTTTGAGAAATTTAAATTTCAATAAAAATAGGGTTTCCCTTTTAAAATTTAAAATTTTCCCTTTTTCGGTTATTAACCCAATTATTTTAAAATATTTTTTAAAAAACTTATTATTTATTATAAATTTCAAAAGGTTATTTTTTTGGTTAAATTTTAATAGGTAATAAACCCCTAATATATAATATATATATATATATATATATAATATATATATATATATATATATATATATATATATATATATATATATATATATATATATATATATATATATATATGTATACAGCGTGTCCAAGAAAACCGAAACGGAAGAAATGGGTAAATATTTAAAAAATTTGGCTAAAAATACATTCTCATTGAAATTTTTTTGCGCTTTATAAAATTGGTGACAAAACCCTTTTTACGGCTTTTTTTTTTCGTTAAACCATCATCAATTTTTTTTTAAATCCTGGCTTTTTTTTAAAATTTTTTTAATTATTACCCCAAATTTAAAAAAAATGTAAAAACTTAATATTTTTTAAAAATATGGAACCCCCCCATAAGAAATGATTTTGTTCCGGGCCCCAAACTCATTGTCTCTTGGGGGAAAATATTTAAAAAAAAAATATCAAGTTTTATACATCATTGTAATTGGGTTAAAAAAGCAAAAAAATGACATAAAGGGTTTGGGGGCCTTTTTTTAAAAAAATAAAGTTGATGGGGGTTAAGAAAAAAAAATTTAAAAAAAAAAATTTGACTTCCCAAGGGGGGGGAAGGGAAAAAACTTAAATAAAAATTTATTTTTAGATTTTTTAATTTATAAAATTAACTCGTAAACAAATAAAAAAAAAAAACGGAAATTTTTTTTTCGGCCTTTTTTTTAAAAGTACAAAATAGAATTCAATTTTACAACGGTATATTATTGATCTTTTAATACGCAATTTTCCCCAAGTTTAAACTACCCACCTATCTCTTACAGTTTCGGAGATCCCCATACTGCCCCTCCTTATCTTGGTCACGCTGTATATAATGTATATATTAGTTTCGAAAAAAAACAACCTATTATGTGAAACAGGCAATGTTTTAACTACATTTTAATTATCACCGCGGGAAGCAAAATTTGATAGACAGCATATCCAAAAAATGCGTACAATTTCCTGACATCAGATGGTTAGTATAATTATAAATTTTTTTGCCTAATATTTTTTTAAAAAAATTTAATCTAATTTTTTTTTTTGGTTTTTTTAAAAAACCATCTTTTTTTTTTAGGCTAAATTGTATTAATTTAAAAAAAAAAAACAAAAATAAAAAAAAAACTGTTAATTTTTTAACCGGAAAAGAAAAAATTTTTTTCAAAAAGGGTTAAAAAAACCAAAAAAGGTTTAAATTTTTAAATTTTTTAAAGGAAGACGTTAAAAAATTGATAAAATCTTTAGTTAGCAATTTTTTAGGGAACACTTTTTAAAATAAAAAAAAGAAACAACGTTTATCTTACACATATTTATTTTTAAACTGACCTTGTCTTAATAAAAAAAACTTTATTTCAAAAGAGAATACTGACTGGACGGTTTTTTTTAAAAATTAGGGGTTTTGAGATCGAACCCCTTAAACCCCGGATACGTCGGGGTCTCAACCAAACCCGTATAAAACCGTGACGTATCGGTGTTGTGCTAAAACGTTCTTTCTCTCCTTTTCTGGTGTTTGTTAATTAAAGAAAAAGACAGATAGCTATTGTAATATAACTTGCAATACATATTCCAAAAAGGCTGACCTACATTTTGATAAGTATAACATAGACATTGAAAGTTGAAATCAATGGAACAAAAATAGTAATATTAACATTAGAAGGATTCGCCACTGGATGAACTGTGCGTGCACAACCAGAATTGTTGTCTAAGAAATACCTGTTTAAATTAATTAAAATTTTTGCGTGTTAAATATACCATTAGAAACGGAAGACCTATACTTACGTTATCTGGCCCACTGACCTTTAATCATAATAACGGAATTAATCTTAATTTAGGAGGAGTTTTTTTACTGTAGTTATAAAAGAAAAAAATGTAGCAACTACAAGATTTTTAAAGACCTAAATTATATTTAACATTTTTTAACAATTTTGTTAACAATTAAAAGCGAAAAATAGTTTTTTTAGTTTTTTCAGGTATCAAGTGAAAACTAAGAAATCTGCATATCTATTGGAGCATAATAAGAAAAGTTATAAAAAGCTAAAAATATTATTAAAACTTTACAAAAATTTATTATAAAGTTGCAGTAGATCAATTTTTACGTAAGACAAATAGAAGGGGGACTTTAAATATTTTTCTTTTTAGTTCTGGTTACTTTTTGATTCTACAAAAAGGCGCAAATAGCCGATAGTTATGTGTGCAATAGATGAATGCGGTTAGATCACTAATTTTTTTAAAAAATTTAACTTTATTTTATGGGGAACTATTGCAATTATTTTTTGCAGTTATTATTTTTCACCCATTTTAACGCATTATAGCAAATCGTTTTCCTTACTTCAATTGGATCGTTCAAGAGCAATCCATATGCAATTAACAAGATCAGTGAAAATCATCCCAAATATTAAAATTAAAAATTGGTATTAAAGAAGACTATTATTTAGTCCGCACTTATCTTAATTACACATACTCTACACATTATTAGATATTTACCCTCCAATTTGAAAATCGATTAATTTTTTTTTGGATTTTCTTTCTTAAAAATATCTACAGCCTTTTTCTTTATGCAATAAAGATACTGTTTTTAGTTTTTATTGTAGGGGTGGAATACTAAAAAAATATTTTTTTTTTGCTTTTAATTGTTAATAAAAAAGACGAGATGTGTCTTTACAGCAAACGCTTCCCTTCTACTTTTAATCGTTTTGTTTATTGTTGTTTAAAGAGGCAGAAATATATCATTAGATTCTTTTACAAGACTTGTACAAGAGTTATAAAAATGTATCTCATGCTACAGTGGTATTTTAAGGATTATTTTAAACATAATTTTTGTTGCCCTTATATAAATGCCTGCCATTTTCGTCTTTAGTAGCGTTATCAGTCATTTTGTTTTAATCTCTTCGGTTTAAAGTATTCTATTTGTCTTTGTTTTTTTTTTACTTTGGTGTGTTTATTAGAAAATTACAATGTGGTTATCGTAACTACTGTTAAACTAGAAGTTTAATTTCCTTGGCAACTAGAGCAGGACTACATTTTAAAATAAAAATAAGGATTAAATACCTTTGTAATAAAATATTTCACAGCCTAAAAAACTTGACTAAAATGTTAATTCTATACCAATACGTATTTTATTAAAATTAAATCTTTTACTCCTACTTGTCTAATTTTACGTTTTTTGTTACATACAGATATATATTTAAATTTTTCCATCAAAAATTTGAATGGTTGCCATAGCTAAAGATATTATTAGACAACCTGTGAAAAAATAAATATGTTTTAAAATTTACGTGGGAATTAAAAATTTCAGGAGCATGTATCAAAGGTAATATAAATAAAAAAGTTGAGACAGACACCAGACGTTAGGTCAATGTTCAAATATTTAAAGTTTTATTCGTTGTATCCTTTTTTAGATATTGCATAGGTAAAAGAAAAAGAAACAATTACGTGATAATAATTTTTAAAAATTACACAGGTCAACATTTGATCTACGCGGGAACGCCGAAAGCGGTTAGGTGCTGCTAGGGTTTTTGGGGTTTCTGATTACGATTATAGGGTCGGTTAACCTCCATCAAGTCAGGTTCAAGGTCATTTTAAGGTCAGGTGAAGAAAAAACCATTAAAATCTGGAAAAATTTAAGCACTGAATCCGAATCCGGAGTCTATTTACATCTATCCTAGAGGTCATCCAATGTCATTTAAAGGTTATTTTGGGATAAAAATGTTAAGTACGATTCGAAAAATCTGAAAAAATTCGTACTTTGTTTTCGTGGGCGATGAATTGAATTTTGAGGTCAGTTAATCTTTATATGGTCAGGTTTAAGGTCAAGTGGAGAAAAAAGCATAAAAAAAATCTGGAAAAATTCATGCAAATTTAGTTAACTTTGTTAATAAAATTTAAACGAAACATCTTAATAACAAACTTTTCTACAAACTCTTTACATTGACACAAGCCTAGTGAATAATATAGATATTTTACTTTGAAGGTAAGAAGGTGATTTACACTTTATCATTTTATAATAGAAAGTTAAAAATTGAACATTGTAAAATATTTAAGCAAAATGTTACTTAATATACATTTATATTGAGTAATTTGGGGAGGAGGGTGGCTTGCCATCTAAAACAAGTGCGGTAGGCCGTAGCCTCAAGTACCTCCAAATTCCCAATTTTGTACCGTTATGTCATTTAGTTAAAAAATTATTAAGAATATTTCACTCATGTATAAATTTTCCCACAAGATACTTTAAACATGGTATTTCCACTAACTTACAAACACAGAACAATCAAACCTGTTCGTTTGTGTTGTCAATTAGAAACGTCAAAATCAGTCAGAATGAGTCGATTTGGTCATGTACACGAAGAAGAAATAGATAAAGTAATTTAAAAAACGATTTCAGTTATAGTTTTAATTATGTTGCATGAAATTGAAAATTGTATGACAAAAAAAACAATTTTAATAGTATAATACTCTCATATTTTTCCATTCTAGCAATATTCTTCCTAAATACCGCCGGTGCATAAAAATTAACCAGATAATTTTCATTCAAGTTTGTTATACAAATTCCACTCGTTCTTCGAACTCGTGGAATTATAAACAACATGCTTTCATGAAAATTATCGGTAATTTTTAAGCACTCGTGGTATTACCCAAATTAAAAGTTTGACACCCTGTATTTTAGTTATTATCAACTTTGGGATAAGGCAAGTTTACGTTAATTGCATTATTTCAAACTGAGGAATCTGCTCTTGCTCTGTGCCCCATTACTTTTAGGATACCCTGTACATGATATACCCAAGATTTATTTTTTAACCTAAATATTGCAGAAAAAAAGAGGGTAAGCCATACTTCTAGATCACACGGTATGTCTACTAAAATAACTTTTGTACTTTTTGATTTTTTTTCTACTTAAAAAAATTGTCACTTTTTTATTTTTAAGCATGTCATAACCTACTTTAAAATAGTGTTTAATACAATTATTTGGGTAAAGTATAACACAGTTACATGCAAGAACGTGAAAACCACAAACTCTGCGTTGTAAGATTCTAGTTAAGAGTATGTAGTATTTACGGCATCAAAAATAGATTATCTTCTCTAATAGGTATATAATTTCCTTCTTTACTCACTCAACCGTTGTTCGGCTATCGTGACTAGCCGAGATCACTTACAGTCGTGCCTTTACTTTGTTCTTCTACCTTTTTTGCTTTGTATCAGGTTGAAGTTCTTTTATTAGCAAATTAACAACCCGCTAGTCTAATATATTAATTCTAAAAGCGGCCATTTTACAGTTATTCAGGTGTTAATGAAACAACGAGTGAGATTTTTTTAGGTGTATAGATAAAGTAACCTGGTCATTTTTGATTGGTATTTTGCTGCTACATTAATTACAATGTTTAAAAATCCATTTATTAGGTCGTTTTACTACATACTTAACCTGGTTTGTCGGATGACCACAGATTCACATTCAGACTGTATTTTTTATTTAATAATACATTTTTTAACACCTATACCAACTTAAAGTTGGAATTATACCCATTTGTAGTTACGTCATCCAGGTAAGAAAAAACGTATGGCGTAAATAGATAACTAGGTATTTTTGTCAATTAATATTTGGTTAGAAAATTTACTTTCCTGTCTGCTATGTCGACCTTCAGAAATTAACAAATGATGATTTAGTTAGTAGTATATTATAATTTTTACATTCGCCTATACACTTTTAATCTCAAAAAATAAAAATCCTCTTGTAGTATTAATTTACTAGCAAACTTAATAACAATTAACATTTATTATTATTATTATCATAAATATTGAACAAAAATAAGCATCCCCTGCTTAGTATCCACGTCTCGTCAATAAAAACTTGGGTAAAAAATTTCGGATCTATTTTTGATATACTTCCTTACAAAAATTAATAATTTTATGGACAATATCTGGCAAGTCCATCAAATATTTTCTATTTGATTTTTTTCACTTGAACCAATACTTTTGATCCATCTTCTTAATCGATGGAAAAAAAATATTCAATTTCTTTCCTGAACTTTTGTCTTATTGTGGTTAATGTAACATATTCTTTCTGGCGTACATAAAATAAATTGTGTCCCGAATTACATTTTTCAAATATGTTGTAATTATGGTTTTTGCGCTCTTTTGCTTGGAAGACATACTGGAAGCATAATCTTGCTCTGATTTTATTCCATTCATATGTATATTTGCGTTGTTGGGCTCAATTTTGTTATATCTGCGGCTGCTTGTCAAAAATTTAGTGTCACCGCTGTCTGGAATATACTGAAAAATGATAAACAAAAATGACGTCATTACAAATGGGTATAATTCCGACTATACTACTGTCGATATCCCCGGAAATATGCCCTATCAATATAGCTAAAAGACATTTTATAGCCCTTTGATAAAATTAAAATTTTAAATTTTTTATCCCATTTGATAGGTAAAATATCGAAAAATTATTTTTTTATCTTTATTACAGCCCAGGTTTGCATGAGGTCGAAGTACTAGGTATGTGGGTGCCAGGTTTTAGGATGTTAAATCCATTTTATCCCCCAGTTTCGTCAACGTTGTCCAAGCACTGAACCATGCTGATAATGTATTTTACGAACGATATACAGATAACTACTACCCTCCATTTACGTATGGTTAATGTCACCAGACGGGTCCATCAGTTTAACGTGGTTTCCTAGCCACAACCAACGGCACATGGAGTTAAATGGCGGTCACACATCCAGTCGATTGTGTTTTCACATTTTCATTTAATTTTTATAAACTTTAAAAGTTGCAGAACTAACTTTTATGCCTATAGGTAAATAATGTCAAATAGAAATTTTAGGGTGATCCAATGAAGACTGAACAAGACCACATTGGTGACTTTTCTTATATTAGAAAAAAAAAATAATAGCTATCTTGTGTATCTCTTTCTCATAATCAAAGACAATTGTAGTTTGAATATAGACCTACCAAACAATGCTAAATTTTTTGGGGGAAAATACGTTCATACGCTGGTATATAAAGGAACACTGTTGCCAAAACTTTGACAATGGAAACAGTGATTAGGAATTACTTTTGTTTGAAATAGACCAAATTGGTTGTTATAAAGATACTTTTTTTGCAGTATAATACCAAAATTTTAATTATGTAAATTTTTACTTTGGGAAATTAAAATTTAATTTAAAAATATATTGGTAGTTGATGATGGAATACACTATGTTAAATAAGATTTTTTTATATTATATTTTTTATTTTATGAGATCCAAACATAACAAGAAATGCTGGAATTATACGATACAAATTAATATTTATTTATTATTGAGCAGATTCTTTTTTATCATTTAACAATACAATAAAGACTACTTTTCCAAAGTTAAATACCTTTTATTTTTATTTGATGTCTTGCATATTGTGTTGTTGTTTATTCGCAGTGCTTTTCCTATAGTGGTAATAATAAGACATGAAAATGTGTATTCTTACTGACATTTTTCAGGTGCATTTATGAAAATGTTGGAAATATTTGTCAATAGTATTTTTTTTTACTTTTATCCACTAAACTGGCCTTTTACAAAGTGTTCATTCTTTTCATAACATTTTTGTGTCAAATTCGAAGCCTTATGTTTAATTTTTAACAGACAGACATACAAAGACATATGTACATCCAAAGTAAAAATTTACATGAATAAAATTATCATTATTATAAGGAGTTTGACCTATTTTCCTCAGACATAAATTAATTACTGTTACCATTATTATAGCTTTGGCAACAGTGTTCGTTTATATAGCAGCGTGTAATTGTATTTTCTCCTGATGGACGCTCGCTCCAGTAAGCGAGCGTCCAAACTTATTACCAAAAATTAACTATTGCTTTGTGCGTCTTTAGTAAAAACTATAATTGTCTTTGGCATAATCTAAAAAAATACTTAGGACAATAATTTAAATTGAAACAAAAGAGATACGACATAAAATTAACATTTTCCTAGTGGGACACCTTATTTATTATTTAGTTTTAGAAAGCGTCTCATTTTTTGATACGTTTGTTTCGTATTCATTTTTAGTAACAACAGAATTTATTTAAATTATATGAAAAATATTTTTTATATAAATTACAATTTTTCCAAGTAATATATAATTCTATTGTAAACCTTATATTTAACCTATTAAAACATACCATTAAGGTTTAGTTAATCGTTTGGTTGGCTTAGACTATACACAGAATTTTAAAAATCATCTTTTATATCAAAAACGCTTTTTGGGGATCTTCTGTTGGTCAGCGTATAATATAACATTTACTGTTTATTATGCAAATACACATTATCGGTATCCTAATGAAAATGTCCGATATCATTTTGAATGCAATTCTTGTAACCCACACGTTGTTTTGTTTTTTTGCAGGAAATATTCCAGAGAGCGCAGGAAACACAAGCGGAGCGCAGGTTTCCGGTAAGTACAACGGAACGATTGCTTGGGCGTTATTAATTAAACACTTTGACTCGTTTATCGTAACAAAGTAGACAGGGCCGGATTTATTTTACATTTCTATTCGCAATCTAAATTAAGAAGGAAAAATATAACAGTTTGGTTAACTGTTAGTAATTTCAAATTGCATTACAAAGGGGAACGTGCCACTTTTCGTTTCGCGTATTATTTAATGCCCGCACACGGCATTAAAAATACAAGAAGGACAAGGCATTTCGTTTCTGTGAAATGTATATGATTTTTCTAATATCTTTTAATGGATTATTTTAAAAATTAGTTTTTGTTATAATATATAATTTTCAATTTTTCAGGGTATTTTGTTATTATTAAATCAAAATATTATCACTCAGAACTGGTTAAGATAGAAGTCATAAGCAACTTTAATCATTATTTTACGTGTTGATAATATTTGAAGCATTATTTTGATAATACAATTATGTGTTTTGTATGTATGTATTTTGAAAAAAAATGAGCACTGATAGTGGTGATGTTCCCATTTTGGCAAAGGTAGTTTTACTTAATCTTTTACCAGTAAAATCTCAAGAACGATACGAAAAAGAATATTCTGTTTGTTAAAACTCGACGAGGACAAAGTAAGAAAAATAAAGGAAGTCCTTGTATACTTCTCGGAGCGAGCTAAAACTTCAAAACCTTCATCTTTTTGGAGTGACTGTTGTGCCAATATTAGATTTATATTTTCCTTCCATTGACAATAAGTAACTTTTCTCTCTGGGGACAAAAAGTATTTTCTGCGAAGGTAATAGAAAAAGTATCTTAGGCTTAACATTTCTTAAATTTGCTGCTGGGACAAAGACAATTTTTAAAATATCTTTGGTTGAATATTTTATTGCGGACATAATTAAATTACTTTGAATTTTTTATCCGCAAAAGGAAATGTTTGCTTTGCGAATGACCGAACCAGAATAAATGTTTAATTTTTATTTATTGTGTTGCGAGATGAGGGCAGGCAAATAAAAACGACTAATCTGGTTTTGCCTAATTTGTGGACTAGCGAATTATTTTCCATTTATGTATAGTTTGATTTTAATCCTTACAGTTTTAAACACTTATTTATACTAAAGTTTTAAAATAAGGCTGTTGTTACAGATTTCGGCTTTAAATCTCACAATATTCATATAATAGTTCCTCTTTAAAACATTTATTTTTTTTATTATTATTTTGGAATAGTTTCTTAGTAAGTCTTAAGTCTAATTTACACGTGTAGATAAATCCTGCGCAAGTGTGTGTCTGACAGAAATTGCAAATAACTTGCATAATGTAAACACTTCTTGAGAGCTGCCTCCTAGCAAGCTGCAAAATTAGAGGCAAGCAGCTGCGGCAAGATTTTTTTGCTCGTCTAAAATGAGTGTGTTTTGGTAACTGAATATTTAATTTGGTTATGCTGAAAGTTTTTATGTAAGTCGGATGCAAAATATGGAGGAAAAGCGCATTTGGACAAAAGACGTTCGCTTTAATAACTTCTATCATCTTCCCCGAGTTGTGGCAATTAAATCTTAAATTTATAGGGATAGAGTAAAAAATAAAATGCCGAAAAATACAATGCAAGCAAGACTGTATTGATTGCAGTGTTAGAAAATCAGAATCATATAAAAGTTTTATGAATATTTGAAGCTCTTAAATTCCTGATATGTCAGCATTCAGTGGCAGAGACTAAGGATAGCTTACAAAATAGAGAACCTTTTATATGAAAGTTTTTTTAATTTTTAACCAATACATAAATACAATTTATAAAATTTCCAAATATACTACCAGAGAACTTTACCTTCGGCCGCAAATCTCTTTCTGTAATGAGACATTTTAGTACAATATTGCAATAAACTGTATCGTATAAACGCGCACGCAATTACTTGCTGAAAATATGCAGTAAGTTGTTTTGGTATAGTACTTGTCGAAAGAAGTTGCTCCAATTATTTGCTTGTATGTAAACGCTGGTGTAACTCTCAGAAGAGCTATCGCAATTTACTGTCACGGGTAAAATACGCTTTGGAGTTTTAAAAAAATGTTAGTCTTAAGATATTTTTTAAATGATGTAGCTTAATGATACTTAAAAGATTATTTTACTGAAAACTGATATTCGTTTTTTTTAAATTAAACAGTAACAATCATCACAAAATGTTGAAATGCCTTCATTGCGATTCACCCCTTACTTACAGTATAGAATGATATAAACTTAACCACTGTTCATTAGATTTAGTAATATAATATTTATATTGAAAAGTAAATCTTACTTTGACCTATATTGTAATTTGTCGTACTTAAGTATTTTAAAACTAGGTATTTATTTTGGCGATATATGGTTACATGCAACTCGATCTTTTATAAGTCTTCCCGCTGTTCTTCCAAATTGGATATTCTGCTTCTTAATTCGATTTTATGTGACCCGAGCCGATTTTGTTCGATCATACTTCGTTTCACACGCCACAGTTAAGTCTCGTTTAGAATTTTGATCGATTGGTGTATGTCTTTTGTTGTAAAATTTAAGTGATACTTTTTAAAATAAATTTAAAATCTGACTGAAAAAAGTTACTTTTAGTAAAAGTTGTTTTTAGGTTTTGACCAATGATACTTAATCTATATTTATGTCAAATACATTGTTTTTATTAAGAAATACATATAGTACTTTATTTCTGCGTTAAGGAATTGCTGATCACTATTGCAGAAAAGTAAACTTTTCTTATAATCATGTGTTTTTATCCAGACCTTATCTCACTTCAGCGCAGGAAATTTTAGTGTAAAACTAGTTTAAGACACAACACAAGATATGATGTAGCTACAGAAATTAAAAATTATTGCTGCATAATTGTAAATATTTCTTTTTTTTTGTCGCCAGTTGGCTAATTTTAATTACCAATCCATCTTGACGAAAAATGAAGATGTTTATGAAGAGCACGCTGGTGTGTCGGTGCCATTTTTGTTTTCGACTAAAAATAACATTTTAAGTTGGATGATAAAAATGAGAATCTGTAGAAAGGAAAGAAAATTAATCAGTGAAAATGTATGATCCTGTACAGTGCAGAGCGCGTAGTAATCTGTCAGATCTGCACTGTAGTTGATCATACATTTTTATTAATATAGCTTCTTCTTCTTCCCTGGAAGCCGTCTTGATTCACTACCGGAGGCAGCGCAGCCTATTGGCTTTTTGTGCTCAATCTCACATTATCTTTTATACCAATCCTTCCATTAGTCTTGTTCCTTCTACAAGTTTGAATAACCCCAAGACTGGTTGGTTGAAATATTCCTGTGTTATTAATATAGCTACGATCGGCCGATGTCAGCGCTAACCAACGATCGAGCTAATTTAATCTTAGGGCTAGACATAGAGATTTTTTTTTAGTTTAATACCGAAAATCAAGGAGCTTTCTAAATGAACTCAGCTGTTTATCGGCATAAGACTAAATTCTCTTTAGTTTTACACAAAAATATAAGAGTGTAAACATCTCTTTAATTAAAAGTATTTTCCTCGTTATTCTAAAGGATTCTAAAGCTTTAGCCAGAAATTTAGTACCCAAAACCTAGAAAATGTGGAAACAATTAAAAATATTTCTGAAATATTGCAAAAAGCTGTTTGCATATTACCTACTGTTTTTATTTCTGCGAAGTACCTTTTTTTTTGAGAGGTCGGTAAAAAAATCTTCGAAAGACGTCTTGGCCGAGCAGCTTATCATATGTGGCCAGCTGTGTCAAATTTTTACTGACTAAAAAAATTCCCATCCGCTTTCTTCAAAGGCGAAACACATCGGAAACTGCTCACGCATTACTTCGATGTGTTTCCTGGTTTACTTTTCCTCAGTTTTGGATTCTTTCATCTCTTTCTTTGCTTTCAATTATCGTCCTAATGGTTTGATATGCTTGATTCAACGTTTCTTCGCTTTCTATAAGATACTCCATCATGTTTATGTGATCAAAGACAAGTCCTGTTTGCACATAAAACTCCCTTCTTGCATCTTCCCATCTTCTACACTTAAATAGAGTGTTTTGCATATGCCCTCTGTGGATATCGTTCTGTAAGCACTAGACACTCGTATTGCTACTTTTCTCTGGAGGCTTCCAAGTTTACTCATAAGTTTTTTATTCGTTGCAGCTGTATACCAGAAAGAGCACCACATATATTTTGTGAGTGGACCACACTAGAGTATAGCTTACGTCTAAATGAACTAGGGCCCCTATGTTTGGCTTTAGGCTTCATAAGGCTGAAACCGTTTTTGCGGCCTAATGAATAACTCTATTTATGTGCTCAGCAAATGTCAATTTGCAATTCAGCCATACTCCTAGATACTTAACCGTCTTACTGGGTCTTATATCAACGCCTTCTATGTTAAAAGAAATTGGACTTAGCTTTTTTCTTTTTGTCAGTAGGACAGCTTCAGTTTTTTCTGAAGCAAATTGTAGGTATCAAGCTTTCATCCAGTTTGATACTTGTTGAAGTCCTGTATTGGCAGTGGTCATTAGGATGTCTGGCTCCTCGCAACAACGACCAGTTCAAATAAGTCATCGTACAGAATATTCCACAGAGTCGGTTCTAGAACGGATCCCTGAGGAACACCACTTTTTATGCTGATAGTTTTTGCGTCTCCATTGCTCTCAAGAAGTATGTTTCTATTCGAAAGATACGATGTTAATTAAGATCCCTGCGATCCCTTTGCTTCTCAACTTATCTAGGATCATTTGCCACGATGCGCTGTTGAAAGCTTTTTTGACATCAATTCTAATCATCGCGCACAATCTACGGTGGTGTGGGGTAGTCTTCGGAATCCTAGCTATATCGATGACTCAGTTCATCCGACGGTCTGTCTACCTTTACTAAAACCATACTGTCGGTTGGATAGGCCTCCGATGCGTGTTAGTTCCTTTTGAAGCCGGTCGAGTATGAGGGGTTCGTAGAGTTTGCCTTCCACATCCATATCGGTCTGTATGACGAAGTATTTTCAAGAGATTTATTTCCTTTTTTTAGAAGCAACAGTTTAGCTTTTTTCCATTATGTTGGATATTTAGCCCTTTGGCTAAGGTATTGTAAAGAGACAGCACTTATTTGGGTTTTCTTTCTCTCAGGGCTTTGATTATTTCCGCAGGTACGCCTGCGGGCCCCCGCGCCTTATTGGTTTTAATTTTCCTATTGGCCGTCTGTAGTTCCTCTAAAGTAGTTAAGGAACTTAAAGCCATAATCACGCTCAAACACCACTGAGTCATGTACAGGAAATAGGTGTTCAACTACCTTTTCCATTGTTGGTATGGTTAGATTAATTTTTGGAGGAAAAAAATCCGTTTTACCCCAAATATCGTTATCCACTTCATTGCAGAGTTTTCTCCAGTGCTCGCGTTTGGACTTCTTTATACCTTTCCTTAGTTTTTTCCTGCTTTCTTGATAAGCTGCCCATAGTGGTTGAGTTACTTCTGGCTGGTTTCTTTTAGCATTTATGGTATATAACCTTCTCTTGTTGATACAAATCTTTCTAAGTTCTGACAATTCATTGTTCCACCAGTACATCGGTTTGTGCGCTCTGATGAAAAGTTTTCACTTAATCACTTAATTTGGTTTTTTTGTCTGGGTAATTTGTTATTTTGGGGGTTTTAATGTAGTTTTATTGTCGTTGTAACTATTTGCATTTTTGGATGATTGGTTTTTTCAGATTAGGAAAAAATTGTGACCTGATGGCCAAATTCTGATCACGGAACCTGATTAGGAGGTAAAAATATATTGAAAACCATATATCACATCTCTGGGTCTAATACTTTTTTTGTAGAGTGGTGTAATTGTTTTCAAATAGTTCGGCCTTAGCAAGTTGATGACAGATGTGTCATTTTAAGAATATACCAATTTTTATGATAACAAAAAAGTGATTAATTTGGTGACATATTAAATCACAACCATAAAAACCTAACAATAAAATTGCTAATCAGTGAATAAGGTAGAATCTCATCACAGATCATCTTAAAACTCCTTAAGTCCAGTACTGTGTTGTTCTCTGTTTTTTCGGCATCGTTTAACCGTTTAACCAATGAATGTAATTTTCATTTACTTAGAAATAGAAATAAATACATGTTTAATAGGCCTCAATTAGTCAAAGTCACACCAACAAAAAAGAAATAGAAATACGTTGTAATTTCTTTCCCAGATAAGGCATAATTGGCATTGACTTTAAACAAATAAAGGTGTGTAAACGTTGAATTTAATACTTAGATTGAATAATGAATAACGCATTAATTATTTAGTAAAGTAAAGAAAAGCAACTGTGTCTTAAAATTTTCCGGTAGCATTACAAAGTTTTATAGCTTTTTAACAAACAATACTATTTATAAAAACGATTAATAATTAAGGCATTTAAGCCAGAGTTGAGATCATTTAATGCCAATTAATGCACTAGTTAGTTTCAATAGTTTTTCGGCGATCTTTTGTTATTAATTGTAAAAATCATAATTTTTCTTGATTTTTTTTATGTATTTCGATTTCAGGCAACCAACTTAATAGATGTTTTAATCAAGTCCGCCGGCAAAGGGACTCAGGGAGACTCCGTCGACCCCCGGTTTTTAAAAATTACTTATAATAAAACAGTTCCCGTCTAAATCCTTAAATTTTACGCCTAGGGATTTAAATAAGTATGATTATTATTTAGCAATTAAATGTGTGGTATTTTTATTTGTGTTTTTAATTCAATTAATTCTAGGCTAGTAAATTTGTGTATTTCTAGTTGCCTATACTATAATCGTTTAAAATTCATGCATTAATGGGGGTTATTAATGAATGATTTTTTTATTATTGATAATTTTTAGTTTAGAGTAGCTAAGAACCTTGAAGTTAGTTTCTTCTAGAGTAGAAATATGATTACTAATTCAAAGAAATGTTTACTTCCTTGTTGTATTATTTTTTTATTTTTAAAATGATGGTACATATATGACAAATATAATTGGTTATAGGGTAGGACCCTTAGGTTAAAGAATTTTTCAGATATATTTCAGTACTTTATAAGACGAGGTATAAGAATAATCTAGGAAATGTTTCTGAAATTGTATAGAACATTAATCGTAAGATTGGTATAGTATTTTACAAGATTTAAGAAAATGACTAAAAGTCTCGACTGCTTCTGAATGCAGTAAAAACCCTCGAAATCAGCATTTTATGGTACTATTAGGGTCAAGGGCGTCGAGAATATTTTTTCCTGGGAGGGGTAATTTAAGTATCGAAAAAAACAACTCTGAACACAAACCTAACAAAATATGTTACATAAACTGTTATTTGCTGGAAAATAATCCTGTTGTTATTGATTCAAAATCATGGTCAAAGTATTTATTGATGCTAATACTCGTATGTACATTTATAATATTTGCACATATTTTTCATAAACTTAAACAGAAAAAATTGTTCTTAGCACTCAGCTGACCCCTCATGCGAAAACAACAAATTCGTCCTGAAAACCTCATAATTTTAGCCACTTGATACAAAAATAACTATATAATAATAATATCATTTTTCTTTCATTTATCTTTCGAGGCGTTAAGAAGGCGTTAAGTTTCTTAAAAAAAATATAGTAACAATAAAATATAATTTACCATAACAAGGAGCTTTGTATTTGCGAAGTTATTAATAATTGAAATATAACACAGTGCACTAACTAATTCAAACTTTAATTACATGGCAAAACTGTATTTAGACATAAAGTAACTTATTATAGAATATACATACATATGTACCCATATCTTTTTGTTACATTATAAACGAAACACAAAGAAGAACTTAATCCTAAATTACTATTTTTAAATTGACAATTTTTTGTTCAACATAACTTTTAAAAGAAAACCGCTTTATTGAAATCAAGTACTAAATACCAACTATAATATAAAACCCAAATTCATTTTTGCAAATCTGTCCACAATGGAATTTATATTTATTGGTATGTCTCTATTCACATGTAAAAGCACTAGACCAACTAATCGTTTTTGACTCATAGATGCCCTTAACCACGTTTTCAATCTTTTTAGTGCAGAAAAACTTTTCTCCGAGGATGCTACGCTCACTGGCATAGTACATACAAGATATAATGCTAAATGAACATAAGGGTATAACTGTTTATCACACGTTCCATTTTTTAAACCATAGTTCTAACTCAGTTTTAACCAGCATCAAAATTATGTCGTTACTTTCATTTTTAAATTTGTGTATGTAAAAATATTTTAGGGTACAAATTTGCACTATACTTTAATATATGTGTGTTGTGAGTTTAATTGTCATTTCGGTGATCGACTTCGGGAGAATATATTTGCCGACGACGTAGTAGGTAGGTTTGGGGGAGAATTACCCCCATTACCCCCCCCCCTTACGACGACCTTGATTAGGGTATGTTAACCTAATTATCCCACCTGATCGTACAGGGTCGTATTTCTACCTAACCGGAATCTATATGGATTCATGACGTTTATTTGCAGATGTCTTAGTGCGGCCCTAAATTGTTCTCACCTCTGTTGGCATGGCCATAAAGGACCAATTTCGAGGATTTTTATTGTAGTCAAGAGATAATCGATATGTCTAGTCATTTTCTTATATCTTGAAAAATATATAAAGACCGCAGCCAACCGTAGGTATATAGCTAAATATTTTACGAGTATAATAGTCATAGAGTTAGAATCAAGTTACAAAGGGTTTTGATTGTCAGATTCACGTACAGCAAAGTATAAAATCGTAACAATAATATAAATAAAACTGTTTAATTATACACAACTACTTACTCATAAAAAAGGATTTCAGTAGGTTTGTTAACAAAATACTACAAAAGCTCTGTAGCAAAATAAACATTTTTTTTTATTTTACTACGTTTTAAAGAAAACAAGAAATTTTAATTGATATTCGAAGGATTTTTATAAATATTAAAAAAGAAATCTTGGTATTAACGTATAACCATGTTGTAAAATAAATGTCATAAAAGAGTGGGTAATTTTCAAACATAAAATTTCGACAAAGAGTACTGCGTTTATTAAATGTGTTTTAGGGCTTCCAAATTAAATAGCTCGTCCTTTTTATCACTTCGTGCCTCCATAACACGAGTCGTTGTTACTTTTGCTCCATCAATCTTCAGAAAAATGAAAAAAATTAAGAAGTTACAGGAGTTTGTTGAAGGCTGAAGGATCATGAAATAAAACTGATAATTGATTCGTCTTTAGGGGGCAATAATACTTTGGAAACCATATATTGCATGTAAGAAACAGACTTTTTTATTGGGCGATGGCAGGCGTTTTCTGGCACGTGCATATTGGAACCTGTGGGAGGAGGGGGGTTAATCCGCTATTTCAGGGGATGTATAGCCTCTAGAATAACATATATTGCTTTTTGCAACAGTTTATGACCAGATAAAAATTTTGAGCACCTATATGTTGCATTTTATTAATTTCAGTAACAGATGTTTGAAAAAAAACCTTTTTTTGCGGCCATTTTCTAGGAAACATATTTCGTAAAATATTTGACCTTCTTTACTGGCTAAAGAAAGCAATTTCAGATATAACCAATTTTGGAATAAATTGATCTATTTTGACGTTAGGTATTTGCATTGAATTTTATACCTGTTGGTTTAAATCTCTAGCCTCTTTGATATTTTCAAAAAAAAAAACTGATGATACTATTTAAACGTGATAATTATAAAATAATGTAACTCCAATATTACCTTTAATTCAATGTATATTGTTGAATATTAAAACCTTTAAGAAAATTCTGTTATTTAATTATAACTTTGGTTAGTTCTTATTAGGAAAGGTGGCTTCGAGTTTGACACTCGATCTCCTCTTAATTAGGTTATATTGTCATCAATCACATTGTTTTTGTTAAAACTGTTATAAACGTTCTTAAAAAAGCAGAAAATGATTATGGTAAGTGATGTATAAGTAAACACACTTAAATTAATGTCGGTATTGACAGCCAGTTCCGCATAAATTCTCGCAAAAATTCAAATAAACACCTCGTATTGAAACAGCCTTTTTAGGAAGATAAATACAACGATCGGCCATCGAAGCTGTATTTTTATCTTCGATATTGACCGGTTTATTTAAGGTAATGAGCAACCAAAACGATATATGACGCAAATTTTCAGTTCTTTCTGACAGCCAGGTCGGATTAATGGGCCGATTTGCAGTCGCCACCCGTTGGACGAAAGATCGAATCGACGTAATTAACTTAACAACGAGTTTATTGTGCTGTCGCTTTTGACATTGAAATTTGAAGAATTCCGCATGCATATTGACCAGTGACGTAGTTTACTCTTTATTTAACTACGAGACGAGTTGATTTATGGTTTTTATGTCGATATTTGTCCAATTCACGAATGTTTGATTTTTTTTTATTTTTATCCTATGATAGCCGACAAAGGCCTAAAGCCTAGGTACTAATGTATTGTAAATATTTTAAATCAAATAAGAGGTAGTTTGTTGACACGAGACTTAAAAATTTGGAGATTAGAGGAAAAAAAGATTTCTGAAGTAAGAAGATTCCACGGCTTAGACACTCTATGGATAAAGGATCAAAAAAAGTTGTCAGTTCGGAGACTGTCTAGTTGGATTATGAAGAGCTACTTTTTGTTAAAATCCAACAGTAGTTTTCTTGGTTGTATATCGCATTTTCGCCCAAATAGTCGTAACTCAAAAAATTAAAACCTTTTTATTGCACCATTAGTTTTATAATACTACATAATCCTATCTCAGAATATTTCATGTCCATGTTTTTAGTATTTGGGTCCAGGTAAAACTGGTGCCATTAAAACCCAAAAAAAACATATTTTTAGAATACTAATACGCTATTTTGTAGAACTTCGATAATCTTTGAAAATTGCTGAAATACCTATTATGTTCAATATGATGATTTTAAAATTAAAGCAGAAAAAGTGTAAGAACTAATTTAAAATGCCTTTTTTCGATAGTTGCTTTTTAGAGTTATAACACTATTTGAGCGGAGGTGCGATAATAAAAATAAATTATTTTGTTAAACGTGGTACTTTCTTGACAATAGATACTTTTATTTGATCGTCACTATCAATAGTAATTATTAGTAACTGATTATTAGGTTTGATAATTAAAAATAAAGTCTGTAAGAATTTTGATGCATGGTTAAAATGTTATCGGGTAAAAAGAACATCACCCAAAAATATGATGATATACGTCAAAAATAACACCTGCCAAAAAGGGAATTTTTTAAAATTATTAAACTTGTTAAAATACAATGTCGTCGAATCATGCAATGAGTTAGAAATATAATTTTATTATACAGTGGTAAACAGAAATATTAGCATTGAACAAAATTGCAATATTTTAATTTGCTGATGCAGTGACGTAAACAAAATATCTACGTGGCGCTGAAATGGATAATGCTTTCATGTAAAATAAAGGAAAGGAAAAAAATATATTATTTAGACTTTTTTGGATAAATCTTACGAAGTTATTTCTTCAATTCATTAATGTTATCACTTAGGTGATTATTTTTTTAAGTATACTTTGTCACTTTTATGCAAAATTTCTTTAAACTTTTGGTAAGACATTTTTTTGTTTATATTCAATTTATTTATCTACATAAAACATTTATTTACCATAATAAAACAATATTTTTTGAGCATACCAAAATTGAAGAATTTATAATAGTAAAATACAAAATAGTTGTAACTAGTTTATGCTTATTGATGTTTTTGCAAAATTGCTTTTTGAGTTGTTGCAGAATGTAGCTTTTTTTGATATATACTTCATGGAAACTCTCTATTATGCAAAAACATTGTTAACAGTACGTCACTGTATTTTTCATGGTGAATTACTAAATAGTGTAATTAAAATATAATGACCGGATATTATATTATATGATTTACTATATTTTTACTTTGTCGGTGGTCCCTTGTCCGGTAACGATCATTGACAAAATTATTAAAATTGAAAGACATTTTTTAACAATTAAAATATTTAATTATAGTTCGTTCATTGCTAAATGTAACTTGGAATAGTTCTTATATGACCGAATCAATCGTGTTATGGCTTTCTTTTTGTTATGGAATAAATATTAATGTTGCTTCGATAGAATACGAGGATTGGTAAATTGCCTGAAAAAAGGTTATGAAGCCTTTTCCATGTCTTATTCTACCGAGCTTCCCCCAGTATGTGTTTGTTTCGAATCCATTCTCTGGTTTGCCCTTGTGCTGTGATTTTGGTCACTCCAAGGGCAGGTTCTGGTCCAAAGTATGGTGTGGATGTTCCCCGTCTCGCTTGCTCATCCGCTTTTTCGTTGTCTTCTATTCCCGAATATCCTGGTACCCACAGGAGAGTTACCCTGTTGCATTCTCCCAGGACTTCCAGTTCTCTTTGGCATTTCCATGTCAGCTTGGACGTTACCTTGGGGTTTGCTAGTGCCCCTAGTGATGCCAGGCTGTCTGTTATTATGCAGAACTGCTTATTTTTTAAGCCCTTCTGTTATTTTCTTTTGCACAGTGCTCACTTTTAGTTAGAACAGTAGAAAAAATAAACGCTGAATTGAAACGTCGCGTCGGCATCGTCGCACAGGTCTTTTTCTGGATTTAGTGCTCGACCGAACGTAGCTATACAAATGAAAATGTGTGACCAACTACAGTGCAGAGCTAACTGCTACGCGCGTATTTTTATCGATATAGCTCCGTTCGACTAATGTCAGCGCTGAGTGTTCGTTGAGCACTAAATCCAATCGTAAAGATAATCCACGTAAATACGTCCAAAAACTGCATCAACGGCAGAAATCGTAGCAAAACTATAGTAGCCAAGCAGGATTTAGTAGAAGCCCTATAGATTTCATTACGCTGTGCAAGCAATATTTTGGCTAAAGTTATGAGTTTTAAAAAGCTGTAGGTATAAATGAAACAATAAGAATTATTCAAATGTAAATTTCTTAACAATATTAGGAGCAAAGGATAAAAAGGATTTTGTGCGTCGTTTTGTCACTATTAATGAGGTTTGGGTTCACCAGCATGATCCTAAATCAAAACAAAAGGCTATGAAGTAGTTAAAACCAATACTTTAGGTCCAGAAATCGGCCAAAAAGGAGAAGGCAAAAGGAATTTGATTTGTGTGGGTTACTACCGGTAAAACAATTAACTCAAATTATTATTTAATCTTTTAGACCAGCCGTATGTAAAAATTAGTAAAGAAAGATTTGGAGTTAATGTTTTAAAAGTATTTTTTATTTTAGCCATGTTATGTCTTAAAGCACCCTGCCAAGAAAATATACCAATTATCAAGGGATTTGAAACAGTGCAATCAAGTAAACTTGGTGGTTTTTAAACACAGCTTTGCCCAACTGTAAATATTAATGGGGTTGTTGTCTGGAGTTCCCTTCATCATCATCATCACTCAGCCTTGTCTCGTCCACTGATGGACATAGGCCTGCCGCAATCCAATCCATCGTTGCCGGTCCTGTGCGGCATTTATCCAATTTGTCCGGATTCTCCTGATGTCGTCGGACCATCTCGTTGGTGAGCGTCCCCTATTGCGATGTGCGTCCTGACGAGGCCTCCATTCCAAAATCCTTTTCGTCCATTGTCCATCCGCAAACCTAGCTACGTGGCCCGCCCAATTCCATTTTAAATTTGTTATCCTCACTATCGCATCAGTAACACCTGTCATTTTCCGTAGTTGGTTATTAGAGATTCTGTCTCTGAGAGAAAGGCCCAGCATCTATCTTTCCATTCGTCTTTGTGCAATGCGTATTTTATTTAAAAAAAGACTCGTTTCTGGCAATACGCATTGATTAAAAACCTCTTATCTCTCTTTAGGCATATAGGGATATTTGTTGTGAAGATATGTCTTAATTTGCCAAAAGCGCTCCATATTAGCCCAATTCTGGGTTTTATCTCACAGGTATGATTGTCTCTTCCAATGCGGAGTTCGTGGCCTAGATATTTATATGGGGGGGGTTTTTTTTAAAAAAAAAAAACCTACCTTTCCCCCCCGGTTTACCCCCCTTTCCCTTTTTAAACCCCCAAAGATTGAAAAAATTCCCCAAAAATGGTTTAGTTTTTCGTCGTTTTTGTTCTGCCCATATCTCCAAATCAATTTTTTTAAACATTTTTTCCCAAAAAAAGGCCAAAAAATTTTGGCGTACTCCTATTTTAACGAAAGTCTTCGTGAATTCGTTTTTTTTAAAACACGTGCTGCCCCCTTTTTCCATTTTGTTCGAATTATAGTTGAATTTTTTTTTCCCCTTTTTAAATTTATAAATTTTAAAAATTTAAAAGGGCAAGCCAGATTGTTCAGGAAAAAAAAAAATTTTTTCCCAAAATTTTAAAAAACCCCCTTTTATTTAATTTTTTAAAAGTTATTATTTTATTTCATACTGTACTGTAAAATACACTTTTAGTTTTTTTTTGGTTTTCCCCCGGGGAAAACAAACTTTACAGTATTGAGTGGGGGAAAAAAAATTACCGGACTAGTTCCCCCTGCCCCCAAAATTTTTTTGAAAAAATTTTATCAGGAATCAGTTTTTTACCATTTTCCCCATTTCGTAAATTTTAAAAAAATTTGATTGTAAATAACACTTTTTTAATTTTGCCTTTTGTTTTTCCCTTTGACACATAAAAACAGGACATTTTTTTTTTCCCCTGGATATATCAACGAAATTTTTTTGTCAAATTTAAATTAATAAAAATTTACTAAAAATTTTTTTCCACCAGTAAACAAAAATATTAAAATCCATTTTCAAAAAAAAATTAAATTTTTTTAAAAAAAGAAAAAAAAAAATTTTTTTTTTAAAAAAAAATTTTTTTAAAAAAAAAAAAAAATTTTTTTATTTTCCCAAAAAAAATTTTTTTTTAAAAAATTTTTTTTTTAAAAAAAAAATTTTTTTTTAAAAAAAAAAAAAAAATTTTAAAAAAAAAAAAAAAAATTTTTTGGGGAAAAAAAAACCAAAACCCCAAAAAAAAAACCCCCCTTTGGGAAAAAAAAAGGGGGGGTTTAAAAAAAAGGGGGGGGCCCCCCCGGGGGGGTTTTTTTAAAAAAAAATTTTTTTTTTTTTTAAAAAATTTTTTTTAAAAAATTTTTTTTTTAAAAAAAATTTTTTTTAAATTTTTAAATTTTTTAAAAAAAAAAATTTTTTTTTTTTTTTAAAAAACCCCCAAAAAAATTTTTTTTAAAAATTTTTTTAAAAATTTTTTTTTTTAAAAAAAAAAAAATTTTTTTTTTTTTAAAAAAATTTTTTTAAAAAAAAAAAAAATTTTTTTTTTTTTTTTTTTTTAAAAAAAAAAAAAAAATTTTTAAAAAAATTTTTTTTTTAAAAAAAAATTTTTTTTTCCCAAAAAAAAAAATTTTTTTTTTTAAAAAAATTTTTTTTTTTTTCCCCCCCCCCCCCCAAAAAAAAAACCCCCCTTTTTAAAAAAAGGGGGGTTTTTTTTTTAAATTTTTTTTTTTTTTTTTTTTTTTTTTTTTTTTTTTTTTTTTTTTTAAAAAAGGGGAAAAAAAAAAAAAAAATTTTTTTTTTTTTTAAAAAAAATTTTTTTTTTTAAATTTTTTTTTTTTAAAATTTTTTTTCCCCCCTTTTTTTTTTTTTTTTTTTTTAAAAAAAAAAATTTTAAAAAATTTTTTTTTTTTAAACCCCTTTTTTAAAAAATTTTTTTTTTGCAATTTTTTTTCCTTTTTTTAAAAAACCCCAAAAAAAGTTTTTTTTTTTTTTAAAAAAAATTTTTTTAAAAAAAAAAATTTAAAAAAACCCCCAAAAATTTAAAAAAAAATTTTTTTTTTTGGGTCCAAAAAATTTAAATTTTTTAAAATTTTTTTTTTTTCCCCAGGCTTTCCCCCTTTTTTTAAAAAAAAACCCCCCCTTTTTTCAAAAATTTTTTTAAGGGGGTTTTTTTTGCCTTTTAAAAAAATTTCATTTGGTTATTTAGCAAGTCATTTTCCTGTTCACTACTTATGACATCTTGGAAACCATGTTTACTTTCAGGTACTTGATTGTGGATTTCATGTGACGGAGCAACCTAGGGATGCGACATCGAAGCCCAACATCGATGTTAAACATCGATGACAACATCGAAACCCGACCATCGATGGTAACGATATAGAACATACAACATCGATGTTTTTCTAACATCGATGGTACGATGTGATTGTTCGTTCATGGTCTATTAGCATTATTAGCAATAAAGCTACCAATATTACTAAAGACAGCTTTATTTATTTAAAATAATACATGTTTTTAAACTAAAACGAAACTCTTAGTAAAAAAGATAATTAAAAAAACTGTAAGCATTATTTTATATTAAAAAAATTATAGATTCCAATAAGATTTTTTAATGCTTTGTAAAAAAAGTAATTTTGATAATTATTTTCCCTTTATCCTGTTTCGCTGCTGAGTTACTGTTTGCCCTGATTTTGAAAACAGACGTTCTGATGGAACGAAAGTTGCAATAACAGACAAAAACTTCGGCGCAATTGTGGCTGAGTTTTCTGCCACCAGCTAAAGGGATTAACATTTGTATGTACCTATGTATGTTTAAAATTTTTGTATTTTTAACAAAAATACAATTTGAATTTTTTATAACATTTAATTATTATTTATTTATAAATAAATGGGCAACACGTTTTTGTCTTTACCAAACTTTACATAACAAAGAAAAACACATGATAAAAATTTTTGGTATGTCCTTAAGATCATTTGTTTTTAAAACATTCTTAATCTTTTTTTACCTTTGCAAAAAATATCGATGTTAGAAGGCAACATCGATGTTATCATCGATGTTTTCGATACCTTATCATCGATGGCAAAACATCGATCATCGATCAATTAACCATCGATGTTTTTAGACCATCGATGAACATCGCACATCCCTAGAGCAACCTACATTTCTTACATCTGTATATTACTGGAACATACATTCATTTTCGTTTGGGTACAAATGACTTTCGCTTCTTGCTACCCGTATCCACTGGCGGTTTCTCCTATATCGTTTTCCATTGCTGGTTTCTAGTATAAAGTCATTTTTAATATATTTTCTAATAATAGACGCAGAGCATCATGTTTCTTTTTCTGTTCTGAATAAAACTGACTGTCCTATTGACAAATCTGGCAGTTGAGTAGTACCTCGATCATAATATTTCTTCTGAACTTCTTGCTTCTCTTTCAATTGGTCTCTTACTTGTTCTAGGTCATAAGAATGGACTTTTAAATGGTCTTGATGAATTGGAAGAGTCATTATACTTTTTCTTCCCATCATATAATAATATGTGGAAAATCCAATATTTTAATGTTTTATTTTTTATTAGATCTCTCTCAAATTGACAACTTCAATCAATGTCCCTAATTACCAAACTTCTACCAGCAGGTACTGGCTACCTGTTCATAGCCATATATGACAGTATCAGTAAATAGGTAATTTAATTGGGAAACAAGTAGCCCTGGAACCGGAGTAGATATCTACTCCCAGGTAAATTTTGATAAGTAAATAATAATAAGTAAAGTCGTAACTGTACTTTTAAATATTTTTTATATCTGATAAATTTTTCTTTTTTTTTCCATATTTTCCATAAAAGCAACAGAAATAGATTCTTGAAAACAATATTTTATGGATATTTTTATTTGATTTTTTCATTGATGGATTCTTAACTTGTTTGAATTTTCGAAGTCACAGATAATTTTTTTAGCAACACTCATGGTGGTATATTTTTTTTAGCCTTGTGTCCTTTTTGAAATCCCGTCGGAAATCTGAAAAACGGTTGTTTAGAAAAATAGTTATAATTTTTTGTTTGTTAAATGACGGTTTGACTGTTTTTCAGTACTTATAGCTATTCAAATCAATTTTTAAACAAATAAATCTTACTAAAATTTAATTTGCTCTTCACCATTTTCTTGAGCATATAAAAAACGAAAAAAATCTAGAACTATAAGTCAGATTACTGCTTTCAGAAATATTCTAAGAGCAAAAATCCCGTGGGGTAAATATTTACCCCGGTTTGTGGTTTACAGGTAAAATGGGTTGGTAGTTCTAGGGTTAAAACCGTAATTGATAAAAAATTATTAAATACGCTACTAGATCCTACGTAAAATTCTAGATAAATATGCTATTTACCATTTTTTCTCACTTTACTAACATCCAAGATACGGAGGTATACTGAAATGTCAAAATTTGAAACGTGGTTCTCCAACGCCAACCTTTTTGACCGTTGCAGTTGTTTGGAAAATCTAACTCGAGAACGGGCCATCAGATTTGCTCTGTCTCTTGTAGTTTTCTCGTGAAAACCCATCGAAAAAGTGCAACCCTGTACAGCGTGTCAATAAACCCAACTAGATTATGTCGTCGACGCTTGCTTTCGCATATGGTATCAATTATTTGTTATCACGGCTTTACCACAATTAGGACGCAAAATATGGTAACTACTTGATTACGTTACCTTTATTGGTACTTAGTAAGTTATGTTCCTAAATTACTATTGAACCCCATTATTGCATTGAGTCCATTATACAATATTATTATACGTTTAGAGATTCTTATTGCCCACAAAAAGATAATAAGTTGTTTTGATTTCTAATATTTACATACATATGTTTTTCAACTGGACCACCCATATACTCATAGTGATGTGGGTTAGTGATATATGTATGTAATATTAATAAAATTAATCTGATTTACAAGGCATAATTTAGAACAAGTAATCCTAAATAGCTGGATGCGATGCCTAAACAATTTTAAAACACCATTTGGCCGGTGTTCCTAATGTTTTTATTCCGCATCAGTTTTAATGTATTTATTGCTGCAATTCCGGATAATATAAGGCTAATTTTATAGCTAATTTCATGATTCTGCATCTTCAAGGTAAGTGTTTTCAAAGCGATCATTATTTTTAATGATTGGATAAGTTTGCTTTAGAAGTTGATGATTTTTTTGGCAAACGAACAATCACGTTTCTTAGAACTTTTGATTAGTGAAACGGTAACAAAATAAACTATAAATTTTAATCTTGAAACATAATCTTATGTACTTGATCAACAATGCATCGCAACAAACTGAACTTTGGCGCATTTTAAAGTTACATAACCTAGTTTTTTAATAATATGTCAGCGGTGCCAACATCTGTTATCTTCGTCCTTTTACCAGCCTTATGAACCATTTTGTAAAACGTTCTTTATTTTTTATTTTACTTTTAATATAATAATTATACCATTAGCTAGATATAAATTTATTTAAAATATGGTTTTGGTTTTTTTAATAGGGCAAGGGCTGGGTAAGGGTACCCGGGGAGTTTAAAAATAAGTACCCAAATTCGCACTAAATGAGCAGCAGCAAAAAATAACAAAATAATCCTAATATTGCACAGACAGACACATACAGCTGTTAATTCATCTACGTGTCAGTAAAATTTTTGTTTTCACCATAGAATTTGCTACCAAAACTGTAAACTGTATAGAATGTAACTTATGAAATTATTTTAAATATGAATTGCAAAATGTAATAATAAAGCCTTACATTTAAAAATGTAAAAAATAACTTAAACTAAATTGATTCTAATAAACATTACATGCAAATGATAAAATTGATAATAATAATAAATAAGAATTAACTGTCTCTTTACAGCACTGGTCCTGTATGGAAAGGGATGGAGGATACGTTGAGGTTGAGGCAAACGTACAGTAAAGAAATAATTAGTGCTTATTATTAATTAAGTTAGTTGCATATGTAAAGTTTGTTAAAAATAAGTTAGTTCAAGTTATTTTCTGAATTTTCAAATGTATTTACATTTTGCTGTAAAATAAAAATTAACCGTTCTTCTCTCCTAAGCCAATTTTAATTTTTTAAATTAATAAAGGAAATTTAGTTAACTTATTTTAAACTAAATACTCTATATTCATTCATAATATAAAGTATACAGAGTGTAGTGTGGTTGGAAAAAGAAAAATATGAATTTTCCTGAAGACAATCATCCATAAGTTCGAAACGGTGACTCGCGGACCCATGATGTTATACATTGCTAAAAAGGGGTTAATTTTCGCAAAGGCTAAGTAGGCTGAAGCCTAGGACGGCAAATATTATATTGGCGGAAAATTACGATTAATTTTCAAAAAAATTAATTGTAAATTTTAATGATATAATTATTGATTTTGCAGAAAAAAAGGTTCGAAAAAAAATGTTAGTATAGAGTTTTGCCTATAATTAAATAATACATAGTTCAAAAAAAGACTTATTGTTTTACCGTTTTAATTTATATTTTGTTTTCATATTATGAAATTTGTTTGTTTTAAAGAATTATTATTTAATTTTCTGTATGATTTACTTTTGGAAAATTTGTTTATTCAATTTTTATAAGAATTACTAGTAAAATTTACATTCTTTTAATGCTAAATTTTTTGTTCTATATCCAAAAAATATTGACATATTAGGGCGGGAAAAACTTAATCTAGCCCTGGCAACACTGTAACATTTTTAAAATTTTAAAAATAAAATAAGCTTCTGTAATTTTTGTTACGTAAACAAATTAAAAAATATATATATTTACCGTCTTTGTTTTAATTTAAAAATAGGTCAAAAATTAAAGATAAACGTCAATTAATACGAAACGTTGCGACACAGACCCATACTGTTTTATATGGTTAAACTCATCTTTGAAAGCGCTCTCTAAATATATAATAATGTATAAGGTGCTTTATTTAAATAAGCAAGTAAACACCGGCAAAGAACACAATGGACACTCTGTATATGTAAAATGGGAATTAATTAAAAACATAAATTAATTCAAGAAACTTTTTTCCCACTTTTTTTTTAAAGTCTGCAGTTTATAATAAAATGTATAGGACCCTAATAAAATGCACACCCTGGACATCATAAGCTATTTCAATTCATTGGTTTTCAAAGTACAGAGTGTTCAAGGAACAACAATATGTACAGTTTTTTGAATCTTTAGTTTTTTTATTTATTAAATTGTCTTATCAACATAAGGGTATTAATAAACTTGCCTTAATCAGGATAAATTATTTTCTAATAACCGGTTTACTAGATCCCAAATTATAGGTAGCTGATCTTTAAAAAGGTTTACGGGTACAAGCGTTTTTCAAAAAAATATGAAAAGTACTCAAAAACTCAAAAAGGACCGTCGCTTGGTCGTTTTCGTTTAGCCACCCTGTATATTATAATTCCCATCACTATTGCTTTTAAAACTAATCCTGTATTAGCTTACCGCAAAAGGAGTACTGATTCCAGTAGATATATTTTTAATAGAGGAAGAAGAAGGACATATTTTCGTGCAAAACTCTATTTATTTCGGCTAAAAGCCAACCGCAGTGCCTCTCGTCAAAATGGATTACGATTACAGGAAAATAGTCTCCAAAAATGTCTACACACATTATATAAGTTGAAATTTAAAGTCAATTTAAAATATAAGTCAAAACTGGTTTAGTTTACAATAATTAACATTTAAAGGGCTTTCCAAAGAGACAACACATTAAAACATTTTTAATAATCTACTTTGTCATGCCATTTTGTTTAATTTAACCTTAAATTGGTATAATGTGTGTATACATTTTTGGACACTTCTTTCCTGCGCCCCATTTTGACAAAAGGTAGTAAAAAAGGCTTTAAGCCCAAAGCGCTCTGTCAGGATTTTAAATAGAGTTTTGCACGAAAATATTTTTCTTGCTCTACTTATATCACAAGGTGCACACAGCCCCCAACGACGTTATTAATTGTTTTGCAACGTCAATGAAATTTATTTTGGATTTTTAGTGTTAATAAACCTTAAAAGCATTAAAGATATAATTTAAACTATTTAACAGATTCTTTAGTTCATCAAGGTAGTATAAGTTGCTTTTTTACTGCTGATAAGTATTGCTTTTACATGCAATCTTTATCATTGGTAAAATTATTAAATTTGTTTACCATATTTACGTCTCGGGTATTTTAATAGGTAGTTTTATTTTGGAAAGATGCATGTAAGCGAAACCATATGACAGCAATAACAGTAACATATAAAATATGCAAACATCTTTTGTAATTGAGCTGTACAAACAAGCTCTTTGTTATTTTGCACAGCGTAAACGTAACACATTAATAAAAATAAACATTATACTTTATCATTTCAGTCATTGGTATTTTAACTAAAAATAACCTCTTAGACCCAGTACTTTCATGTAAAGATATCCTTATATTATTCTAAGAATAACTTTTGAATCGTATCTTTAAAATAACAGGTCCGTTTGTTATTCATGAACAGTTTACACTATTTTATACTTTTTGTACACACCTAGTCCTAAAATACCTCTTCGATAAGAGCTCTGACGTAAGAAAGGTGTAAAAATCCAAATACGCCAAATTTGTCATATTCAGTCAGAAAACTAATAGTAAAAATAGACGAAAAAGTGATAAACCCAGACTATTTTTTACTTTTTAAAGTATTAATTCCTTTGAATAATAAGAACTGTCACCACGTTTTTTAATCACCTTCCAACAGCTTTCGGAGAACACTTTTTACCTACTTTAGCAGAGTGTTTTCTGGTATGTTTTTCCAAGCTTGTGTGATCTTTTCTTTAACTTTCTTGATATTGTGGATCTCTGGCTTCTAAATGTCATAGACGACCCTGCCATGATTCCCTACAAATTTTTAAAAAGATCTGGACTAAGCACCTGTCTATCCAAAAAACTGATCTTGATATCTTCAATCTACTGTATTGTGGACCTTACGAGTGTATGAATGCGTTATTTCGTTGAAAAATTATCTCGTATTTTTCTATTACCGTAATAAAGGCAAAAGACATTTTTCAACACTATTTAATAACTAACATCATTCATTTTGCTAGAAATAAACGCAATTTGAGACTTGCCTTTTTTCATTTATTACCCCAATGTGACCTTCGAGAGAACATTTCTTTTTCTTTCTTAGGTCGTGCCAGCAATAATTGAAACCATCAAAGCCATCAATATTCTTTTTTGCGTCACTAAAAATTATTTGGGACCAAATTTTGCTCTAATAAATGTTTTTTTTTCAGCTGCAGCTTGCAGCAACTGCCAGAACTGTTGTGATTTTTTTTTTGAGCTGTGGTTTCCTTATAATTTTACGATATTTTCAGTAAACATTTTCATGTATTATCTTGAAATATATATGTATTTGATGCATAATTTGAGAATAACCTTAACTGGCATAACACATAACATCCATAGCCTCGGCAGCTTCAAAAAGCTTAGATTCCTCTTTCTCGCCAAGAAGTACTTTTCCCTTTCTAATCTGTATATTCTGTATATATAAATTTAATATTTTTTTAATCTATTTCTCCCACAATAGTATTTTCCTATTCTAAATATAGTATTCTTATATATATCCCAAATCAGACCCTCTTCAGAATATTGTTTTTCTAAATAGTGTCTTCCACAACTCTTACATTTTTGAGACCATTCAAACAAGAGCTGTTCCTCTTATTGATGATCACGCAGCAAACCCCACCGGCCACGGACTGTAGGGGATATGTCGCTCTTTATAGGAATTTTTACGGCCTCTGCTCAGAGAAATTAGCTAGTATAATTTCTTCTCTGGCAGCTCCTGACAGAGCAACACGTAGTGCTGCTTCTATGCCTTCTTTAACAGTGCAATTTGAGGGATCTCGAACTTTTCTCCGTGATCGTTTCTTTACAGTGTTCAGACTTTGGAACCTGCTGCCTGCAAAAGTTTTTCCTTTTTTTCCGAATCTTCAAATATTAAGTCCCGGGTTAGCAAACTACTTCTTACAACATCCACAGTACGTTAGCACTTAGGACTTTAGCCTTTGTGAACCTGCCCCAAGATTTACAAAAAAAAATAGCTTAGTTCTAGTCAGTTTAAATTTAGTGGGTTCTCTGTAATGTAAAAGTAAACATTTCGAGTTATAAATAACAGTGGTATATCATCCGTAAACCAAGGTATTAGCAATCACCACAGGGGAGAGACTATATGGCAAAGATTAAACCATTCACGCTTGGTCGTAAATTTTCCTCTAATCGCCGCTATTCAATGGCTAATGGATCCATTTTACGATCGGCGTATATCCCGCCATTTCATGTTTAATTACCAATCTTTAAATTATTAAGTTCGGTATCCTATTGATTGTGTAATGAAGAATAAAGACCCTTTCGGATTTCCTTGTCACTAAATCAGGAAAGACAAGATAGACTTGGCAATACTGAGGCCGTGTGATCGTGTAGTGCCTTTACGAGGTGAACTCTAGTAATAATTAATAACCTTAAAAACGTTGCTACACAAATTTATTGAATTTTTGTTGTAGCTCTTTCGATTCCTTTACAAATTTAAAAGTGCAAAGATACCGACCAAAATATCGTCTCCCCTTGCATAGCCTCTTATGTACATAATTCTTTTTGCCAGTCTTTTAAACTTTTATTATTTCGGGCTCGAAGCCCCAGAAATTCCAAACCTTTTCACAAATTTAAACTTTTTCAGTGTCTTGAATCATAAAGGGCACAAACAATGGCGGTCCAACCAAGAATTGCTACTGGTATTACGTATAACCGCTTCCTGCTGCGCACGCATTCACGCCATTTGGAAAATACCTCGTGCACCCACAAAGAACAGAAAGAGACAGGTTATAGAAATCTCCCGTTTTCAGCGCCTAGCCCCAGAAAAAGGACTCCACTATATGGTGTGAGTCTCTTCTTGATCCGCGAGGGTAAAAAATCACTAGATTCGGCACCGCCGACCGCCCTTCATGGAAAATGCTATGTAGCTTTTGATCGCGTGTCTTCACTGGTCGGGGTCAAACAGATGGTGTCTTTGGCAATTTAATGCTAAAGTGGATCATGACAGACATAATAATTACACACGGAAAAATTTGAAAGACACCTAAACCCAATTTTACTAAAATTGGTTTATGTGGCTACGCCGAAACTAAATATAAATATACCAAAAACATTTATGTAAAATAAGGGCCAAGTTCCTATTCAAAAATGTTGGTCTCTTAAAGTACTGAGTTCTTTTTTTTACTTAGCAAGTTTTTTACTGATAGATGGGATTTATCGTAAAGAAAAGAAGATGGTTAATGTGAAGACAAATTAGAGGCGGAGCCAATACTGAGCCCTGGGGTGCCCAGGTGTTAATTTGGTGAAATCTAGAAGAGTAAGCATCTACAATAACTAGTATGTGTGGAGTAGACAGAAAACTGAAGAGCCAAGAACAAAATTTACTATATATATACTATAGAAAGAAGCTTTTTTAGAAGCGCATCATACCACACCAGAAAGCTTTAGATATACCAAGATCAACAATTTGGGATTCCCGAAGGAACTCAGGGGGCTTGTTCCATTTATGTAAAATAAGGGAAGAAAAATCTATCGTGGATCCTTTGTTATGGAATTTGTACGATCTGTCATGTATATTTTTGTTTTTTTTCAAACATTTTAAAATTTGGTAACTAATTGAATTTTCCATTACCTTGCAAACAACTAAAAGAAGAGATATTGATCTATACTTAGAAGGAAAACTGTTAGCTCCTCTTTTAAGGATAGGTTGTACACGTCATGCCTTTCACTTCGTCAGAAAAATGATAGTATCGTAAGAATTTTAATTAGGAGCACATTTTTTAAGACGATTGCTGGTATGTCATTCAGCCTAGTAGTAATTAGAGGAGATATATGTTAAAATATATATTAGGATTAAACACCTACTATACATAGCTACTCTGGACCAACTATTTTTCGAGAAAAAAACTGCCATTTTTTATTTAAATAAATATTTTTTGGTACTTTTTGACAAATAATTAAAAATTTCTTATTTCTGGTTTGCTTACCCTGATTGTTTTTTGGGTCTAAGAGTTTGTGGGATCTTTAACATATTCTTACAGTTTTTCTGTGCAAATCTATTTGTTTGATCGTATCTGTGGTCAAATTTAGAACAGTTTTAAAATGTCATCCTCTTTTAAGGTGCCCTTGAAAATATGTATTATAAATCATTTAAAACGTAAAAAGGTGTGTAGCAGCTTTTTTTTACTTTTTAATCCGTTAAATATTAAGTAGGTATAACAATTAACAAAAGAAAAATATTAAGATTTACATGTGTAATCCTTGCATTCTAATGTCACGCATTAAAAATAACAATACTTTGCGTCTATATATAAAAAACCTATATCGCTCGACCCAGTGACTTTTTAACGCCGCATGTTTAAAGACGCCAAAACGGCAACCGGCATTATAAATCATTCGGTACCTACCTCTTAATCTGCTGGTGTGTATGTAAATATAAAACATGTTACATTGCTACATCGCTTTCGATTTTTAAACAATTTTTTAATTAATTATTTAACGTGAAATGTCAACAGGGCCGCAAATGAAAATCTGGTGAAGTTTAAGTAAGGTAAAGTTAGGTAATAGTTATTTTTGTACCAAGGGCGTAAACTAGCACTTTTACGCCCGCTGCTGAAAGTTGTTGCCCTAGCTGTGTGAGGGTAACTATCAGCTGAGGGCAGAGAAGTGCTTTTCCCCCTGGGGTGCAAACAATATCTTTTTTGTATGACGAAAATTAATGACTAAGCATTTTTTGTAGTTATTTTCTCTTCATTTTTGTTAATACTGATATATCGGATTCTTTTGCTGATGTTACTGTTAAGTCTAAGTTAAATTGATTAAACCTAAATTAAATTTAAGTTACCAAAGAAATAATTACATGTAGTGTCAACAAAGTTGTCAAAAAAGTGGTTTTTAAATTTGAATTTTGAGCTGAAATTATCCAGAAATAGAAGAAGCTGCAGGGAAGGTCTGCCTACAGTTGTTGCCGGAAGAGTTAAGGCTAATTTATGAAAAGAATGATTTCATGAGATAGCGCTGGAGGCGATTTGTTGACTGCGAAACGCCATGAAGGTTGGCACTCCTCGACTGTGGCTGAGGAATATATTAAAGATTTCGTGCAAAATAAAATTTAAATAGCCAGTACCACATACTCTTCAGGCAATTCCAGTGCTACCACCAGAGAGATTAATATAATACATCAAAAAGAATCGGCAGGAGGAAATGTATCAGTTTTTAATGTTTCAAATTGTGTACTCTAAATAACTTGTTGTTTTAACAAAAAATGAGGCTAAATTAAATTTTATTGTTTTAAAATTTATAAATACGGGCTTTTTGTTATTTTTTCGCCCTATGGCGTAAAAGTGCAGTTTTAAGCTGTTAAATGGGAGCGTAAATTACGCCCGGTCGTAGGTTTATTATGCTTTATAATTGGAAATCACAGTAAAAATACTCAAAAGGGAGTTAAAATTACAACATTTATCCTAAAAAAAAGCGTAGATTCTAGATAGAAGGGGAGAGGAGCAATTGTCGTACTTCCACCCATAAGAAAGGGCACAAACATGCGACTTATGATGCGTTAAGCGACTGATCCGGCCCGATGAATTTTCGTTTTATTTTTATTTAGACTTGTTTCAAAACTCGAGTTTGCTTGAAAGTATGGACAAAAAAAATTCTGCGGTAGCAATTTATTCTGCAGTATAGACATGGATTTGTAGGTAAAAAAGTATGCAGTACGCACTTCTAACGTAATAATTTGTGAGTGATTCAATATTATCAGAATACCAACTTTAACCAGTCCGACTGTCAACACTTTTGGAATTTCGTGTCGTGCGCATTGCGCTGAAGTAAAATCCCGAATTGTTTGTTTCAAAATATGCCACTTCTCGAATCAGGCATTGCTTCTCCCCCTTTCACTCTGGTAGATTCTTTTCACATCATTTTAGATATCGATGTTGGTAGAAGTTTTTGAAAAGTGGTGTGTTTAGTTATTAGTCATAGTATTCTATTCTGTGATTGCTTGCAAGACGAAAAATTTTTCGAATCCTGTTTTGCCGCGATTTGAGGTTCAAAAATAAATGGTAATGTGGAACCACATTTGTCAAAAGTAAGCTAAAGCATGAACATTCCGTAAGTGCGAGTCCTTTACTTTACAAGGGACACTACTTATATTTTGAGTCTTGGAAACGAGTGTTGTTACGTAACGTTTTTACTAGAAAATTTAATATTTTCGACCACTACCTTTAAAAACGTTTTGTTATTCAACAGCAATTTATATTGTTTACGATCACCTGAACATTGTGTCTAAGCGAAAAAATGGAGTTAACTCGGAAAAATTTTTGTGTAATAATTTACTGCGACTTTCGATATGGATTATCGGGCACGTCCTACTCGGCACCAGAAAGGAATATATCAGGTAATACGATTTTAATGCCCTTTGAAGAACGCCCATTTCGGCCCAATGTGCAATTAAACCTTCTTGAAATCAGGACTAATTAGATTATGGTGTTTATCAACAAAGTTTATTGTAGTTAATATCTATGTAGATATTGATTTTAATTTATTTAAATTTATTTATTAGGAAAAAACAAAAATTCTTTGGGGATAAAATAAAAAGAAAATAAAAATACGAGAATATCAAAATTGTCTAGAGCAACAAGATGTGAAGCGCCAAATTCATAATTTTAGAGTAGGGGCCAAAAATTCTAAACATTATTCTTTAGTTTTATTTAAAAATTATTAAGCGTGACTGGATCTCTTTATCCTACTATGTAGCGCTGGTCACCCTTTTTTGTGGAAAGATAGTATACTAGTTTGGTTTAATTTTAAAATTAACCCTTCGAAGGAAAAAATGTGAGATTTTACAGTTGTTTTACTTTTAATGTTATTTAATAATGTGATAGTTTGTCGAATAGCACTGATGGTGGTTTTACCGAAAGCACTCTGCTAGGATATTGGGTTCAATAAAAATTTGCACGAAATACAAAGTTTCTTTATTTTCTATATTCTTACGTGCACACGGCCACAATCAATTTTCAAAAAATTCTTTGGCAAGTATAGTGTTTTTAATAGGCCATCTTTCATTACCAAATAGTCCCATATGGCCCAGTACCTTTTATATCTTGGAGACTTTAAACCTACTTTCTGATATAGAGGTCGTTTTAAATTTTCTGTCTTAAGTTTTAAAGTATCGTTGTTCTTGCGAGGATTTCCGGAGTCCCTCTTGAGAGCACTGGATGCGTGTTCTTTGGCAGTGAAATTTATTAAGATCTTCTTGTTCTTCACGTCTACTTCAATGTTGAAAATCTTCTGGTCAAGGTCTTCTTGATAGAGCGTCAGCATTTTATGGTTCAAACCTCTTCGATGTTCAATTTTAAAATCGTATTCTTGAACACGTAAGCATCGTGCTATCTGGCCTTCGGAATTCTTGAACTGAAGCAACCATATAAGGGATGCATGGTTGGTCCTTAGGTGAAATTTCTGACAATAAAGGTACTTATGAAAGTGCTCCAGTGATTTAATTATAGCTAAAAGTTCCTTTCTGGTCACACAATAATTTAATTCAGTTTTAGAGATAATCTTGCTGAAATACTCCATCACTTTTTCTTGGCCCTCTTTTACCTGTGACAAAATTCCACCAATAGAAGTATTACTTGCATCAGTGTCCGCAAGAATATAGTCTTTTTTAATGACAAATTGGTGTTTTTTAGGCTGAAAATATAAATAATGCCCTTCATACATTTTAGTTCCTAAAATAAGAATCAATCCAATTTTTTTTTTAATGCCAGTAAATGATACCAAAAAACAACAATTTTGCAATTAAATTTAATTTGTGGTTGTACTACTACTATAACCCAAATATATAAAAAACAACTGTTTAATGGGGAAAGCTTTAAACAGTTTTATTGGTAACATTATCTCCCTACCTGTGCGGTTTTATTTTTTAAAAGTTTTTTAGGTATCTAAAGAAATAAAAACGATTCAAGCAATATAGTATTGACGTTGACAGTGTTAAACGCGGTAGGTTGGGCTGTATATCATAGTTAATGCACGAATCATTCTTACATTGAAATTTACAGTAGTTATCCGATCATTATTACTGACGCGAAAAGTAGATAAATGATGAGCAACTGCCTAATGCGACGATTTAGAGGAAAATTTATTCTCAAACGTGAATAGGATAATCACACACAATATCTTTCTTGCGGCATTTTCTAATCCCAAAGTTACGACTCTTCGTGGGATTTAAGTAGCCAATCAGTCACTATTAGCATATCGTTAGAGCTTCTTTTCTTTGGAACGTCAATCTTTACTTACTGAATTTACACCTTCTTCACACGTTTCCTATAATTGGATTAAACATGATGGGCAATGGTTATACTTTGTCTTTTATTTTATGTTATGAAAAACATCACAAATCAGAAATTGAGCTTGTTTATTAAGTAGATATTAATAGATTTTTTTTATTTTGGTATGGTTGAAGCTAAGTGAATGTCTGAAGTTAACTGGATAATAAGTGACTATAGGTCTATTATGATTATTTTCTCAGGACTTGGCCGCTCAGAAATGATTAGGGAATGATAATTGGAAGACTAAATTAGTGACTGCATGTGTCTTTAAAGCATTGAAATGGACAACTTGTTTCCCAAATTAATCGGGCTGTGATCGCCTTAAAAAAATTAGATAAAAGTGTAGCCAAACTATGAAAAGGATTAATCGTGAAAAAAAGTGTCGTAATATAAAGAAAAAGTAGAGTTTGGTACCTAGTACTGAAACTTGGGGTACACCAGTATTAAGTTCGTAAAAGATAGAAAAGTAACAAACTGCCATAACAGATTAACATCGATTAGACAGAAAACTAGGGAGCCAAGCGCAAAGTTTAGGTGCAAGTTTGTTGGAAGGGAACTCGATTAAGGGAATATGCGGAACATCGTCAAATATATTAATTAGATCAATAGTAATGATCTGGAATTCGCCAAGGAACAAAAGGAACCTATTTCTGTTATACAAAACAAATTTAAGTAGGCCTGATGGAATTAATAAATTTTTCAGTTACCTTGCAAGCAACTGAAAAAAAAAAGAAATACATTTCTAATTCGAAAGGCGAATTTTGAATCCTTTCTTAGGATAGCTTGCAGACACGAAGGCCTTCAGATATCAAAAAAACGCCCTTTTTGTAGATAATCCTAAACAGAATTTGCAATAAAGGCACTTTTTAATAAAAGCTAATAATTCAATAAAAATAGCAACTTTAAAGGTTTTCTTTGGTACTTGCCATTCTGATTTTTTTACCAATTCATTGTAGATGTAAATAAAGATAGTTGGACTTATTATAAATATAATCAAAGGGCCTAAATTAAAACTTTGAATTTTCATCAATATGATGGACGAAAATAGCCCAATCTTTACCCACCTCCTTTTATAGTCATTTAAGCCATCAATTTCTGCCACAAAAATAAACTAGGGTTTTTAAATAATACTTTACAACCTGATGTATGGTCTGTCTCAAAGTATGTCGTTATTGCTTTTGACGGACCATACCCCAATAAACCTTTAATGATTTTATTACCTATTGTTATTGGGTAAACCCATTTGTTCATAAGGGCAGGGTGAGCCAGGTATTTCTTGAGTATTAACCATTAGGCATATAAATATTTTGGCTAATATTTTAGTGGCAGTGTTGAATAACCGTTTTTACTGTGCGTTTCGAAAAAGTTGTTTTACGGGAATATAACTATGTCGCGTCGAAATCATTTGTCATTAGATGCAAGACAGGTTGTGAAAAATGTGTATGAAACTTTAATCAGTAGAGGTCTAATTAAACAAGAAGCTTTAAAAGAAACCTGTCTACTTACAAAAACTACAATATCATCGATAAGGGATATTATTATTAGTGAGGAATTAAACAAAAGAAAAAAACGTAGTGAGTTTTAATCTCACCGTATAGACAATAGTAATCAGGACCTAATAAGAAGAAAAATATATTGTTTTTATGAAAGCGGAGTTATTCCTTCCTTGGATAAACTGAAAAAGAAGCTAGACGAAGACGAAACCAATATAAATATTAGCCGTGCCACCCTCCATAGAGTTGTTTGTAAAATGGGATTTAAATACCGCAAAATAGACAAAAGACAAGTAGTAATGGAATCGCACAGATTACGCACTTGGAGATTTAATTACCTTCAAGAAATTAAAAGATATGGGTTAGAAAACAGATCCATAATTTACCTTGATAAAACATGGTTTGATACACACGACACAGTATCCAAAGGATGGGTTGATTCTAGTCAAAACTGTCAGACGAAAGCACCTTTAAATAAAGGAAAACGCATTACCAAAATACACGCTCGTTCAGAAGACGGATTTGTCCCAAACTGCTTGCTGTTGTCTGCAAAGAATATTAAGGATTCTAGCTTGGATTATCATGAGGATACAAGTGCAGAACTTTTTGAAAACTGGTTTCAAAATTATCTTTAAAAATTTTTCCAAACAACAGTGTTATTGTCATGGATAACGCAAGCTACCACAGCCGTCTGCTACACAAAGCACCAGCTTCATTAAGTTCAAAAACTGTAATCCAGGAATATTTGTTAGAAAATGATATTTATTTTGAATTCAGTTACAAAAAAAACGCATCTTTTGGAAGTCCTAAATTCATATGCAATTAAAAACAATAATATGTATGTGATAATTTGGCTGAACAGGCTGGGCATACTGTCTACGTATCACTGTATGTTTAACCCCATAGAGCATTTGTGAAACCAAGTAAAATCAAAGATCAAAGCAGAAAATGTTACACCTACTTTAAGTCCCAGTGTTATAAATTTGATAAAAAATGTAATTACTAACATAGCAGTTGAGAGCTGAAAAATTTACTACAGCACATTATAAAAATTAAGGACTCTTACATTTCTATCCAAAACAACATAAATCCCATTGTAATTAATCTCAATGATGACTCTGATAGTGAAACAGAATTAGATTTGGATATTTAGATTAAAAATGCAATTATGTACAGATAATGCAGTTATAAATTTATTAAAACTTTGCATATATTTAATTTCTTAATGTAATTTTAAGATTATACTTACCTAAATAAACAATAATTATAAATTTTTATATTATTAAAGTCCGTCCCTAATGTTCTGTCCTTTAATACCTACCGATCCGCAGTTTTATTGCTGTCGGCAGGTATAATCCATAAATGAGGGCAAGAGCTAACACGGTATACTTTGAGACAGACTATACAACAATGCTTTATTGATCATTATTTTTATTTATTTCAGAAGGCCGAAAAATTAAAATTAGCGACATAAAGCAAACATTTTTAGCAGCCCATCTATTTTTGTATATTCTTAAAAAATATATTTTTTTATTTGTGAATAATTCTAATATATTTTTCTTTTTATTTAGGTAAGTTCCAGTATCAGGCACATATTTGGTAACTACTTTATGTAACAATACTTCAGTAGGTAAGATAAATAAAGCTCATTATTTTTCTTATTAATTATATATTTTTCTTTAATTTGTTATTTAGTTTTAACACTGCGTAGTGGTTTAATATTTCCAGCCATTAATTAAGTGTAATATGAAACAATTTGACTTCTGGGTTAATTAGAAAAATTCTACAAGAAAAAAATATGGGCCCTTAAAATAATATTTTGATATAGAATTATAAATCGTATAGACTAACAAAACCGGTCTTCTTAGATATATTTCCTGATATAATCTTTAATTACACGTACTTTATACAATTTTTAATTTTAATTAAAAATCTTATTATTATATAGGTTCATAATTTTTTTGTGATTAAAAAGTCCTCCGCTCTTGAAGGCATAACTAGTAAAAACTAAAACTATCTGATTGAAAGTCATAAAATGTATGTAAAATGATCACGGGTACTTCGCAAAAAAGTTGTTTAAAACTGAAAAAGCAGTTAACAAAGTTAAGGACTAATAATTAACTTCAAATGAACCTCGTATGATATTTAAACGTGATTAAATATATTGTTTATAGTTAACATATATATTGGTATATATGCTAAATAAGGACATCGCCGATCGTAAGAGACCACACAAGTTGTCACAGACGCCCATTGTCCTTTTTTCTGGCCGAGTATTGTCCTTATTTAATGGATAATTGGCCTAAAGCCCAGTGGGCTTTAGCGCTTCGTCAGAGTTCTTCGCGAAGGAAATAATACGATGGACACGATTACAGCCTGCTGACCAAATTTAGACGATACCTGATGGTGCGTGAATAATTTTGTTTTTGTTGAGTTAACTTGATTCTTATTTATTAAAAAAAATCTTTGTTTACAATTTGTTATGTTTCGTTGGTCCTTTAGAAAAATTCAATATATTTTTCTTCAAATAAAACATCGATTAATCCTCTACTTGTAGTCACTAAAAAATGTAAGATTTAGACTAAATTAAGTTGCGTTCGTAGTCACTAAAAAATGTAAGATTTAGACTAAATTAAGTTGCGTTCTACCTGTAAAAATATTTTTGACAGCAAATATTACCAAATTTATATGTAACAAAAAAGATCAAAATCTAAATATAATACTTTGTAACCTGAAAGTAAAATCATTATTTTCCGAGATGTAATATTTATTTGATAGTGATTGTTCTATAACTAGAAGTAAGCCTTTTTTCGTAGTGGTGCACGTCATAGTAGTAATCTTTTTAAAATATTCTGACTGTTCATGCTTAAGTACCAACGTACCGTGGGTACTTTAAATGAAGTGAGAGCCAGTTTGTTACCACCGGAAAATTTGGAAGGAAGGAAAGGCCTCTGCAGGAAGCGGTTTTTACAGTCCTAAACACTCTAGGAATGAGAGAAAAGAGAAAGTGTGAAGTTGGGGTCTTTCCCAGGTCGACTATAAAGAAATACACTTTATGTTGTTCTGTCATAACTGTTAGATGAAAAATTAAACTGTTTTTTTCTTTAAAGCAGAAGCTATGGAAATATTTATAAAAGGAAGTCTGCTCTCTTACAGTTTGTCGGTGGGCAAAAGAAGTAAGTTTGTTTGCAAGAGTGGAGTCATTGGCATGGCGAAGGCTCTTCATTGGAAGAAATGAAGAATGTTAAGAGTTGTGATATAAGCCATTCCCCAGGCAGAAAACTAATATTCCAAACAGGGTCTGCGTTGGGATACATACAGGGAATAGAGATTAAAAGAGTAGAAATACTTTCTGGCTGGAAAGAGAAATCCGAGCTTTTTCGAAGGCGAAATCAAACCACAATACGAATTGTATTTTTTAATTTTTAAATATTTTTTATTATCTAAATAATCTTGTAAGCGAAAGCCGATAACACACTATTAAATGCATACATGTATATTTTATTTCAGCTCATATTTTTTTTTGTAAAGTGTGTCACGACCATTCGACAGGACCACAGAGCGCACCAAGGTCGATCCGACAATTATTTTATTCTTTTCCGATTTGAGACCAAAATCGCTTGGGAAGATAAGAGTCTTTCTCAAAAAAAATGATGTAAATATTATTTCCTTTGTTGCGGCTTCTTTTGTAAAAAAAGGTAATTAATGTAGGAAGTATTAATTAATATGTACAGGGTTTATCCAACGAGGATTAGACGGCCGCTTTTTTGACTCTACCTGTACTTTTATAAACAGAAATTGAAATAGCCATCTTACATAATTTGATCACTGAATCCGAAAATTATTATTGAAAAACAATTAAACTTCAAATAATAGTGCTAGGGGTCATTCTGTTTTTTTTTAATAAAATGCTATATTTTTATATGATTATCCGATTTCTCATATATGTATATATATATATATATATATATATATATATATATATATATATATATATATTATATATATATATATATATATATATATATATATATATATATATATATATATATACAGGGTGGGGCACCCCAACCGCCACGGAGTTTATACGAAAGCCCATGAAAATTTTTAGAAAATTCTTTTGCAGGATGTATACAGACGGTAGAGGACCTTCATTTAAAAATATTTGCATTTATACAGGGTGATTAAAAAAAAAGTACCATATCAAAGTTATGTTTTTTAAATGGGACACCTATATTTCTTATCGGTTTTGAATTCTAGAACAAAATAAAGTAATGTTTCAATAAAGGTTCATACCTAATCCCCACCCTTTTTGAAATATTTGCAAATTTCTGATTTTGTAGAACTTTAGTAAAACAATTTTTTCATCGTAAATATTTAAACTAGAATTAAATTACCATAGCCAATATTTAGTAAACATACTATTACTACGATATGGTTTAACATTTTTATTAAAATATTATACAGGGGGTCAAAAAATATTTTTAATATTATTGACGTCCTTTGAAATAACTCTTATTTTAAATGGAACACCCCGTATTTGACTATTTAATATTATGCAAAATTTTTAAAGTACAATTCATTGATATATTTCCTATACCTAAAACCGTTATTTTTTAATTTATTTCGCATTTTGTCTGGGCCATTAACATATAGTATTACCATATTAAAATATTTTTAACCAAGGAGGCTTTAACACAGAGAAGTAGGTTTTGTTATTACTATTTGCTTATTGGTATTTGACAGATATCAAATTTAGGGGTTTAAACTAATTTTGTCAGTCAGTTTATTTGCTTTTTTAATTTGTTCAATTCTATTGTTAATCATGAAAAATTACAACTTGCAAGAACGTATTAAGGGATCTAAAAATGGAGAGGTGGGGGAGAATTGTTTACTTGGTCCAGGGTTTATTTTTCGAAATACCCGGGAAAGAAACCACCCGGGATAAGCGGGTTTTAGAAAGATTGTTGGGGACTTTAAAGAAGTGGTAGCGTTGCGTACATGAAAGAGTAATTTGGGACCATCGTTGGAAAGGGAGGAGAAAGAACTGATGTTCTGGTGCTATAACGGAAAAATCCATATGTGGGCCAACGAAGAAAGGGTGAAATTACAAACATTAGTCGACGTGTGTAGGGGAATTGTCAAAAGTATAAATATCATCCGTACCACATAATGCACAGGCTCTTTCGATGGGGATTTTGCTAGGCGAATTGATTTTTGTATTTGGCCATGGATAAATTTGGGAAAAAACATTTTTTTGATCTTTAATGTTTCAGACAAACCCCCTTCACAATAAGGGCCCAGTAAAGGCATAATTTCCATTATTACAGTGATGAAAATCTCATTTGATACGGTCAACAAATCACCAACATAGATGGTCAATTAACGCGTGCAGGCGTTATTGGCACAAAAGTAATAGGTCCTCATTTCTTTGATGGTAACTTAAACGGGAGAAATTTAGGAAATTTTTACGTGAGACTTTGGGAAAAGTCCACTTGAGACTAGACGGAATGTGGCTGCAGGATGGCGCACCGAATATCACGCAAATGTGAGGGGGTTTTTAAAAGGGCAATTTGCAGATAGGTGGATTGGTCGGGGAGCTACACATAATTGGGGCCCGCAAGATTCCCAGACTCAAAGACTTTTTTTTTTGGGGGCATAAAAAATGAGTTTTCCAAGTACCTCCAACTACCCAGAAATATGGGCCCAAAGAATTGAGACCATGAAGACATAACCCCGCAAATGCTACAACATGTAAAACTGTCTTTGAAAAAGGATTCGTGCTTATAGAAGTAAATGGACCCATTTTGAGCATTTGCTAAATGAGACACAAGATAATGCTTTTGTTTTTTTGAAATCCCTAGATTTTGAATTAATATTGAAAAGGGGTTTCCGGGCTTAAGGTCCGTGGTCCGGGAAGTTTTCTTACATAACTTTCAACTACATTGGCGGTAGTCATCTTCTGGGCGCTAGCGGGGAGTGTTCGGCGTGGCGTCTCACTTTGACCGACACACCACAGCTCTTAAACCCGGAAAAACCCCCCAATATTGATTTAGCAGTGAAAGCCTACGTTCATTAATTTTTAATTAACTTTGTTTTAATGTTTAATACCTTTTGTTTGGCTTTGAAATTTTAAATTTATAATTTATTATTATAGTTGATAGTGTTCCAGTGCATTGGGGTGAAATACTACACGTGTTAATGCACTACACAAAATTCGAAAAAAATTAAAAAATAATGGTTTTAGGTATAGGCAAACCCTATATCAATGAATTGGAATAAAAAATTAAAAAATTAAATAGTCATGTTCCATTTAAAATAAGAGAGTTATTTGCAAAGAACATTCATAATATTAGTAATTATTTCAAAATGGGGGGGTTGGGGTGTCCCATTAAAAAATTATATATATTTTAATATTATATATATATATATATATATATATATATATATATATATATATATATATATATATATATATATATATATTATTTCAAATATCTTGTTCCTAAGTTTAATTTATAGTCTTTCTTATGTCATTTCTGTTTTATATACATGTATCAGTTCAGCAATAATGGCTGGACATAAATAACCGGACAAAGAAAATTTTGTTCAAATTCAATCTTAAATAATTTTATTAATTTTCCATAAAGTTAATTGTGTCAAATTGTAGGGACTATTATCCTGATTCTCTTTTTAAAAACCGGGCGCAAAATTTCAATGGGCTTGTGTTATACAGTTAAAAACAAAATTTTTTCCCTAATTTTCAAAATACTCCATGAAAGAATTTAATGACACAATGATGAATATTTGTAGGACATTCATAAGCCACATCTTTTCTTAACATTCCACTTTTTGATTCATATCCATATTTTTATTTTTAAAGAAAACACAAATTTTTAAAGAAAAATATGCAAACCACAATATCTTTAATTTAGGGAAAAAACAATGCAATTGGGCTGCAAGTAAACGTTGAACAAGCTGCTGGTTTTCTTGACATTAATCCCTGTTCACTTGTGTCACGTAATTTTTCAAGTCGACGACTAATAACTTTAGATGTTACTCCCGTTTCCGTAAAGCAGTTAAGCAAAATGATCATTTCTTTGGTTTGTGACTCGGGGCCTCCTGAGCTTGACGTCGCTCGTACTCACCGGTAAGCTACTGATCGCATCGTGTATAGTCTGGCCTTTCCAAGATTTCCGAACAATTTTCTTAAAATTTTTCAAGGAATTAAAAAAAATAATGCTAAAAACGATAAACTGACACTTTTATAAAGAATAAACAATATAAATAATGTTGCGTTACTATGAACCCTTAAAGGTACCCCTTTTTTGAAATGTAATGTTTTAATTTTTGTTATTTTTGTAAATTGCATTTTTTTAATGTGTTTTCCTTTTAAAATAAATAAAAAATGAAATGTTAAGAAACAATGGGCTTAACATGTCCTACAAAGATTCATCATTGTGTCATTAAATTTTTTCCCCAGAGGGGTTAAATTTGGAGTAAAATGCACTTTTGGTTCTAACATGTACAAACAACCCATTCGAAATTTTTGCAACCCGGCATTAAATGAAAATCAGATGATAGTGCCTACAACTGACACAAAATGATTAAAATGATGAAAACTGATAAAGTTATTTAAAATTAAATTTGAACAAAATTTTTTTTTTTCCGGTTTTTTTGTCCCGGAGTGTGATATACGGTATTTACAAAAAAACTACAATTTGATAGTCACATGGGAAAAATATAAACTATTTAAAGCTATTTAGTTTTCTGAATGATACTATCTCCAAAGAGTAAACAGGTATTCGATCAATTTAGGGTTTGGGGTTTAAAAAAATCTTTTAAATTAAAACTATATCATTTTCCCGTATCTCTTTTAAACAAGAAAAAATTTTTTCATTTTAAAATTTAAAAATTTGACTTAAAAAAGTACCTTTTTTAAGATTATAATCCGACCTCAACGCACTCTTGGGTTTTATTCGATCATTAACAGTTTTTACTTGTTTGGGAAAAAAGTTATTAAAATACAAAGCACACTTTGTCGATAAGGTCTTATTTTCGATACATTTTAAAAGAATAACTCAAAGTACCATGGAAGAACACAAAATTTATAATCTTTAAAACTGACCAATTTCAATGGACTTTCCACCAACCAATCAGATAAGCGGCCACCCTAATTATAGGTTTTTAAATTTTGCCAATTAGCGGACGTCCCACGAAGAGGAGAACGTATTGTTCTGTCGTTGCTTTTCGGAAATATAATTTATACTTAAAATAATTTATTGTAATAAGTTTTGGTTAAAATGGCCTTTTTATATAAAAGCAAAAGTTGAGGGTTTGGGGTGCGTAAAAAAATGTCTGTTGTGATTTTCATGGTCATTACTTTTTTTATGTGTAATGTTAATTTTAAAAGTTTTCTAATCCAGAGCCGTTTGCTTTTTAAAAAAAAAGGAAAGAGCTCTATGTCTTTCAGTCTGTACGTTTTCTGAATAACAACCTTTAAAAAAATCTGTCAAGTTGGTTGCCTAAGCCTGAATAATCTCGAAAAATTTAAGAAAATTTAAAAAGATTTCCAAAATTTAATAAAGAACCATCGCGAAAAATATTTTAAGTAACTCAGGCATTAATTGGCGATTAATCTCAACCCTTAAGGCGCCCGTTGGGCTCGCGTTAAATGACGTTAAATATTATTAATGTTAAAACCGAGTTTTTCTGGCCAGGCCGCGTAATTACATACTATACTAAATTCTCAGGCAACGGCGACAGAGGTTGCTCTGAATCGCATTTAAAAGATTAAAGTGACCAATACGCGCAAATTTTCGCTTCATAATATACTACGCCCAGAGCGGCGGTTAAAATGTTATGTAAAATGCTATGTATGCATGTTTTAATAGTAGGGAAATGTGTTGTTTAAATATGGCCCAAAAGAACCATCGAACTGTGAAGCATCTAAAGGGTTTTTTTTTAAAAAACTTTTAAAACTTTTTTGCATTTTTGGCCAAAAAAAATTTTAAATAAAAAAAAAAAATTCCCCGGCTTTTTGGAAAAAAAATTAAAAACTTTCAACCAAAAAAACCAAAATCAATTAGTAAGCGCACACAAAGCCCTGGCCTCACGTCTGGTTTCAAAAGAATTCGGCGGGAAAGGGCCCCCCAAAAATGAAAATCTTAATAGGAAACGCAAAGCCCCCAAGATTCTTAATAAAAGGGTCCGGTAAATAGACGTAGTGCTAAATCTCACCAATGTATAGGTATTTTATTTTATTCTGTTTTATCTTCAATTTTATTTAATCAACTATGCCCGTTTTTTAACCTTAATGTTGTTTTATTTTTTGAGTTTATTTTCTTTTATTTTAAGCACGATATAATAAGTAAAAAAGTATTTATAAAAGTGTTTTTTTTTGTAAAAAATAGAAAATAAATACTAAATAAACTGGTTTGTTTTCCCCACTTTAATTCTAAGAATTTAAAATACAACTGTATACAACCTACTTTGAGAACTCTGCAATATTTCCTCTACGTACTCTGAAATAGCTCCTCGTGATGTAGTATTTTATCTGTCAAAACGTTATTATGCTTATGCTTTTGTTAGTATAAAGTTATAAGGAGTAAGGTTAAAGCAGGTATTGTATCAATACAATTCTAAATTCAGACATTAAACAAAACAAATTTTGAGGTTTTATGCAGGCAATAAACCCCCATTTAAAAAACCTTTTTGGGGACCCATCCAAAGAATTTCAACACATTTTCATAGTGATAACATGCTACGTTTTTTATATATTTTAACCGCCGCTCTGGGCTGTAGTATATTGGGAAATGAAAATTCCCCGTATTTGTCACTACAATCTATACTGCGACTCAGAGCAACTTATCACCGGTGCTCTGGTAATAGTATAGTATGTAATTACGCGGCCAGGCCATATGAAAGTCGCAAAATTTAATAAAAACAAACTAAAATTAAAATTAAAAAAAATCATTAAAAAAAAAATTATCCAGTGGCAATATTTTGCACGTTATTCGCTAAAAAAAAAGTTCCAGACATGATCACGAATGGACGGTGGCTGAAAATGTTGAATATGGGGGTTGCTTAGAATATAACGGTTATTGTCTGAAGGTTTGTCAAGTGTCCTGCCAAATTAACATAGCCCAACGTACCTAAAATATTTCATTTATATTAAGCTTTTTTCGTACAGTAATGAACTGAACAAGAACATATTTTTATATATACAGGGTGTCCCAAAGTAATGGGCACAGAGCAACAGCAATTCCTTAGGTCGAAATAAGGCAATTAACGTAAACTTGCCTTATCCAAAGTTGATAATAACTAAGAAAGGGTGCAAACTTTTAATTTGGTTTTTGTTTTTTTGTAATAATTTAACTAAATGACATAGCGGTACAAAATTGATTTGGGGGTTCTGTGAGGCGAGAAATTCAAATTGTCCATACTTTTGCTGTCGCTGATGAGGGGCCCCCTCTATCCCACTTTTTTAGATGACATAACTTTTTGGGCTTAGTATATTGACCTGTTTATTAAAAAAGTTACTATATTCCCTCTGCGTCAAAAAAAGTATACCTTATTTAGGTCTCTAGGGGTAACTGTTTTCAATAAACCCCTTTAAAGGACCCGCAATTTTTCTAGGAAAATGGTTTTGTTCAATTATTTTAATTTTGCAAAGTAATAGTTCAACACGAGACATTTACGGGCACAAACCGAAAACCCTCTAACCTCCCCAAAATCAGCCTTATTTGGGCACTAGTTTGGAGACTTGAGGGTGATTTTGGGGGAGCTTAAGGGGTTTTCGGGTTTTATGCCCGTGAAGAATTTTAATCAGCGTGTTGAAAACTATTCCTTTGCAAAGTTTGAAAACATTTGGGAAACCAATTTTCTATAAGAAAATTGCGGATCCTTTTAAAATGCGTTTATCTCGAAAACGTTCCCCCTAGACCCAAATGGGGGCATTATTGACGAAAGGGGAATTATAGTAACTTCTTTTGTAAAAACAAGTAAATTTTATAACCCCAAAATTATATCTAGAACAAGTAGGGTAGGCCGTACGAGCCTCTACCAGAACATTAAAAGTATGAACAAATTTGAATTTTTCGCCTCAAAACCCAACCCCCAAATTTTGTACCGCTATGTCTTTGAAAAAATTATTACGAAATAATGAAAACAAAATTAAAAGTTTAATTTATTTTGTTTTTAAATTTGGGAAAGGTAAGACGTTAATTCTTTATTTTTTAAAATTTTTTGGAAATTGTTAGCTGGTTTTTCAAATGAATTTATCAATTTGACTCGGGTTTTTGGAAACAAATCACATGTTAATCTTTCGAAACGAAAATCATCCAATTTAAATTATTTAGAAGAAGGTGGGGAAAAAAAATTTGCTTTTTGTTTTTACAAATCGTCATATGACCACAATTATTTAGAAGATTAACAGATTGTTAATGGGAAATTTTATACTTTAAAACATTCAAGAACGCGGCCAGATTGAAAGGTAAAATAATTTTGCATAACTACTTATTTTTAAACTGCTAATTTTGTCGCAAGTTTTGGGAAAAATTTGGAAGTCAAACTGGAAACATTATTTTATATTATTTTTGGTTGGGGAAACAAGGGGAAAATTCGGGGTCATATTTTTGACCCTCAAAAGGGCTGTGCCAATTTATTGTTGAGTTAGAAGTAATTTTTAAACGAGATCCCTGTAGTATTTTTAAAGTGCTATGGAAGAATATTTAAAAAACTAACACTTTTTTTGGTTTTATCAGGTTTTCTTGTTTTATTTAAAAATTCAGAGACCCTCGTACATTGTTCTACGAAGTATACTTTTTTCTTAGTTTGTTTTGCGTTGTCGAAACAGTCATTTAAAAACCTTTAATCGTAGTATAAGACGATACTGTATTTTTATCAAACAAGCTCTTTGTATTCAGGCCTGTGGCGATGTCGCCAGGCTGTCTGGTCGGGGTAAACGCGACTGCTGTATGCAGCCTGTACGGTCGTTAGTTGGGCGTTACCTGGCCTGGCGGCTTTTAAATTTTATTTAGGCGTTATAGCAAAAACTCTTTAAAAATAATGACTTGTCGCTATAATGGTACCGTGAGACCGTTAAAAAAACTGTTGTTTGGCTTTAGTGTCCGTGCAATTTTAAAAAACAATTAAAACGTGTTTTATGTTTCAGGTTTTTTGGATTTATTTTGTAAATCATGGTCTAAATTATCGTTTTTTTTGAAAGTGGTATTCAAGGTCTTAAGTTAAACATTCGCTATTCGGTGAAATAAGAGGGATACAAGAAATTTTAAAAATGTAGCAAAATTGTTACTGATCTTTTGTCACTATAAAACTATTAAATAAGCTTTACAAAAAAACCGTTAATCCGTGATTATTAAAAGTAACAATTTATTTTATATATTTTTTTCTCACATTACTATTTCTTCTTTTAGTCGTGATGTTATCTAACAAATACGATCACTAGAAACCAGAAAGAATAACTTACTAAAGTTACCTATTTTCTTAGAATATTAAACTGGTCTTAAACTCATTCATAAAAGGGCTTCGAACGATTTAAAGAACGTTGAACATGTTAACATTAACCCCAGCAAGATTTCCGACGGTTATCCTTCTCTTCTAATAACAACAACAATAATAAAGACATAGAGGAAGCCAGACACGCGACTCTTTCGTGAAGTCGTAAAATACGAATTGTGCATCAATTTCAACTTCAATTATATTTCACTTACATTTTAAATACCTTTGATATATCCTTTAAAAATATAAAAATAACGAGCTTCAAAAAAATCACTTAACGATTTTAAATAAGATAGGTGTAGGGGTTTTCAATTTTATTTTGACACCCACTTACAACTATAACTAAAGGATAAAAACTTTTTTTAAAAAAGTTTCATAATTTTTTATCTATTATGTTTTTACATAACGAAAGAAGCAAATGAAGACGAAAAAAAGACAAATGAAAAAGGTACGTGTTTTTTTTAAAGGAACACCCTGTATATTTTTTTGAGAATGAAAGGTCCATTCATTTTTTTTTTTAAAATAACAGTTTGCTGGCATTTTTCCTTTAGCCAAGTTTTTTCTTAAAATTTAATTGATACCAAAATCTGCATTGCCTTGGAAAACAAACGATTTGATTTGTTTGCGTTTTAACAGTACCATACCCCGTATTGATATTTTGGCGTTGCTTTATTTAAATTAAAAAACTTTAAATATATATACTTGGGAAAATTAATGAAATAGTACGTCGTTTCTATCAAAAATGAAATTGTCTTGCAAGTTGGTATGAATATCACCAATGTTTTTCTGGACAACAAAAACCTTCCAGAAACTTGATAAAGTATATATTGTTCGTCGATTTAGAGAAATAAAAAGTGTTAAAAAAAACAAGAACAGTGGCTACAAGTCAAGAGCAGGTTTTTCATATTTTGCCTTATTTTAAAAATAAGTTTTATTTACGAATTAATGCCAAAAAAATCTTACGGCCGAGTGATGATCGCGTTGTAAATTTGAATGACTTAGCAATTGTTAAAAATTAAAACGGTTTAGAATGTTTAACAAAATGTTGTTTAAATTTAACAATTGCTAAGTCCATCGCTAAATTTAAAAACGTGATCATCACTCGGTGTTATTATAGTGTATTTATTATATTTAAACCAGTAATCGTTCGAAAATTTTTTTCCAGGTTAAAATAATTATTTCTGATCAATAAACAATTTATAAACACAAATCGGTAATTGTCTCGAAAGTTGACCCCTCTCCGATTTTGACCAAATTTGGTATACAGGGATTTTTTGGGGCGATGATTACGAATCTGTAAAAATATTTTTTGGCAACTTTTTTTTTCGGATATTTATCATCAAAGTTGAAAATTAAACTAAACCTATTTATACTACTCCTACTTCTTTTTGCACAGAATTCTTGATTTTTTCACTAAATTTCACAAAATTTCACAACTCTAAGGACTTTATAAGCAAATGGTTTCCTTTGAACGAAAGTTCGCAGTTTCATGGAAAAAAAAGGGGTAAAATAAATAAAAATACAGGTTTTAAAAGGTTTATAAAATATTGTTGCCACTTTAGTGTAAAAATCAAAATTTGTACAAACAGAAGGGGGAAAAAAGTAAAAATGAGGTTAGTTTGATTTTCAACTTTGATAATAATATCTCGAAAACGAAACGTTGCTGGAAATTTTTTTTCAAATTGAAATTTAAAGCCCAAAAAAACCCTCCGTATACCAAATTTGATCATATTCGGAGAGGAGGAAACTTTCAAGACAATTACCCACAAATCTCTCGTATTAAAACCTTAACAAAATAATTTAGTCGAAAAATTGTTTTGTTTTAGAAAAATGCCTATATTCGCGAAATTTTTTCGATTAATTCTATCATAAAGAATGGTTCTTGAACATTCTCAGAAAAGCCCTCCCAAAAGAAGATTGTTTACTTAGGATATTTCGGGGTTTTTTTTGCTATCTTCAAAATTGGGAGATTTATGACGGGTTTTTTTCTTGGTTTAAATATGAATAAATACACTTTAATTTTTTTCTGAAAATCTCAAAGATCAATTCCTAACGTTTGAAATTATACAGACAAATCACAATACTTTGAGGAAACATATTCTTAAAAATTTTTTGCCAGTTCAAAATTTACCCGACGCTCATAAGATTCAGCGGTTTAGTTATTGTCAAGAAATGATTGCACCACAACATAGAATTATTTTAGCAAAATTTTTATTTATTGATAAAGGACTTTTACCATGGAGGGGTGTATAGTAGAAACAACAAGCATTATTGGGCAAATAAAAATCCCCACAAAAACCCAAGTGTTAAGATACAAGGGGGGTGACCCCTTCATGTTTGTGGCATATTTTGCAATAAGGTTATTTGATAAATAATTTTTGAAGGATTTCCAACGGGAGATAGGTATCTAGATTTTCTTCAAAATGAAACCGGAAACCGGCTTAAAGATATCCTCTAAATAAAAAGGAGTATATTAACGAGAAAAAATGGTTTTTGAATAGAAAGATATGTCCTTTTTTAAGTGGGCTTGCCTGAAAAGGACGATTTTTGTGAGTTTAAAATAATTTCCCAAAAAGTTGAATTATTTAATTATATATTAATTTATATAAATATTATTTAAAATTATAATTAAAAAAAATATATATATACAGGATGTTGCATTAAAAAAGTTACCTTTTTCATTTTTCTTAACTTTTTGATGTCTATTTGTTTCTTTTGTTATGCTCAAAAGATAAGAGATGAAAAACTAGAAAGCTTGTATACAATAATATTTTCTCTCCTTTTAATTTATCGTTATAAGTGGGTGTCAAAATATAAATCTAAACCGTGTTCGTCATAGCACAGTTTATAAAACAGAATAGAAACTATTTTGCCACCTAAAATTTAAAGGCAAACCACCAGTACAATCTTTTAAAAAATGGGGCATAGAACATAAAACACCAAACTCTGTACAAAAGCTAGCTTTTCTCCGTTTTCTGTTTGGAAAACGTATTTTTTTGTTTATTTGTTATTTAATCGCGATAAAAAGTGTTGATGGTAATTGCTCATAAATTATTAATATTATTATATCTTTTATCATCATAATGACTGAGACTGTATATAAGTCTTTAATTTAGGACCCTGAAAATATTTTGTGTTTAGGGCTGCTCTGCTGTCGCGCGAATGAACCTTTTAAAAATTTTTTACGTTTCTCTCGTTTTTGGGTTTGATACAAACTTGTTTCGGCAAATTTTTCGGCTTTTATTTCCGAAGCCCAATGTATACTGCCATTTTGGGCCCAATATGGCTGAACCTTCGGTCGGACACTACTTATTTCAACTATTTACATTGATTTCTTCTCATATATATACTTTGCCATCTTCACCTAAGCAATGCCACTATGTTTTAAAACTTTTAAAAGTACATTGTCAGTACAATATTTTGTTCAGTTTCCTATAGCCATAACAGAATTTTGAACAAAGGAGTAAAAAATCTAGTCGTATTTTTTGATTGGGTATTTACACTCAACGATTCAGACAATTACGCTTTTCGTTATATAATCTAATTAAACGGATTTTAACCGACTTGTCGTAAAAGAAAAACCTATTTTCCGAACTGCTGACGCATTCAAAAACTTTACAGCCGGTCGTTAAATTTGTGAAAATAGAAACGTATCAATTGGTCGTCTACACGGCAAATAACCAGTAAACTTATTTTACTGCGGTACTAAATGTCACGATTGCGATATTTTTAGAAAACAATTTAAAGATTTTACTTATATATGGATGGTTAAACCACAAAAAAAAAATAAAAAATTGCGCTATGTCAAACCACGGTTCCTTATTAAATTTTTCCTGATAAAATGGTGAAGGTATGGATTATTTAAATCCTAGTCAGTGTGTACCAATAATTTAAGTTGTCAACATATTTGGAGAACATGTCAATATCTTTATTTTATTATTATTATTATTATTATTTTTTTTTTGATTAAAATAGGTGAAGCCTATCTAAACAATTGCCCTAACGTTTTTTTTATAATTGATGTTTAGCTTACTTTCAAATGAATATAGACTATTTTTATTTAACAAAATTGGTTTTAAGCAATAAGCCTAAAATTGCATTTAAAAGTGCTTTATATACATAGTCTCCTATGGTAGAGCCTAAGAATTGTCCAGTGGAACTGACCTTACAAAAGATAAAAACTATTAAACATTTTGAATAAATGCTCATGTTGGCATCACTGACAATCGAGGTGTGAAATAAATTAAAGAAAACACAGGAATTTGCACTCATCGTGTCATTTAGTTGGCAAAAACTGGCGAAGCAGAATTCCGTTTATTGCTGGTCATTATTTAAAATGTCAGGAATCGGGGCGATATAAATTTAAGAGACGAATTGCCCCTGCTGATGCAAGGTGTAAGAAATCTTGCAGGGCGGGCAATAAATTTTATTTTAATATGCGTGGTATGCTGTCCAGTATATTTGGATAATCTCGTGTGGAGTTGAAAAATTGGTGGGTAATTTTAAATAAGTATTTACGACGTGTATAAATTCAAAATATTTTGTCTTTGGTATGCCGTAATAAGTCGGTACATGCGTTTGTATGCTATCCCACCCTTTGGCCAGAAATAGGATTTAAATAAGGTTTTAAAAGAAGTAAGAAGTATTACTTTTTGCGTCAAAAGACTTTAATTTTGTTTACTAAAAAAATATAAACGAAAAAGGCCCAATGGGAATCTGATCTAAAGAGTTTTATAAAAACACCTATTTTAAGTTCTGTGTAACACTGCTTGGTGTCGAAGGTAATTGTCCTGAAAGTTGCCTCTTCTCCGATTTTGACCAAATTTGGTATACGGGGGTTTTTTGGTGCGCTGATAAGCCGAAAATTTTTTTTTTCGGCTTCGTTTCGTTTTCGAGATATTTATCATCATAGTTGAAAATTCAACTAACCTTATTTACACTCTTCCTCCTTCTTGCATAGAATTCTTGATTTTTACACTCGCCTTACTACTTTTTTGAAAATGGGACCTCTTCGGTCCAAGTCCCGGGGTATAACAAGCCTGCTCAGCCCTATTGGCCCCTATGAACTTGCAGATCGCCTGCAACAAAAAAGAAGAAAACTCCCCCAAAAAATCCAAAATCAAAAATATTAATCTACGTTTCGGTGGCAAGTCGGCCACCGTTGTCAGGATAAAATTACAATTAAAAATTAAACTAAATTTTAAGAAATTTTGCTTTAAAAACTCTAATAGCTTTTTACTTTTATGACGTTTTGTCATAAATTACCTTCATAGCATTCAAAAAGACAAAAGGTGGTATGATGTGTTGATTTTAAGTTTACCTGAATTTACTTCAGCATCAAGCATAGGTAACCATGTACTATTTAAATTAACAGATATTAATGCTACACATTCATCTTTATTTAATAAAATAAATGCACTTTTTTATTTTACGTTTGTTTAGAGAGTTACGTTTAGAGTTTTCTTTGCTAAAATCTAGAAGTATTCCAGTTTATTATGTGGTTATTATCAAGTGCGTGTTGACTTGTGGAATTCTGTGTTTCTAATGTATGTTCTATGTTCTTTTATGCGTTTTTATTTTTGATTTTTGGGGGATTTTTCTTTTTTTTTTTTTTTGGTGCCTGCGATCTGCAAGTTCATAGGGGTCAATAGGGCTGAGCATGCTTAGTTTGTTATACCCCGGGACCTGGACCGAAGAGGTCCCATTTTCCAAAAAGTAGTAAGGCGAGTATCCCAAAGAAAACATACTGAAACATAAATCCGCCACAAAGCTATAGAACATATTTATAACTCAATTTTAGAGCCGCCGAGAAGCAACTGAGGTTGATTTTAGGTTAGGTCAAAATTATGGATTAAACCCAAGATAGTTTTTTGAATTTTTTACATAATAAATTTAATTAAGTAAAGACTTCAAAGAATTATTATAAAATTGATATTTTATTAATCTCTTTCTACAACTAATTTTATAGCAACTGTTAAACGGTGTGTTGGGTTTTACAGTTAATTTAAACTTTTTGATTTACTTTCTAAAGTAACTAAGGGAGATCTTAAAGTATTTTCACAGTTATAAGGTTTTAGCTATTAAATATTTGACTAAAACCTAAGTAACTTTTAAGGGATTTGATTTTATGTGTTAAAACTTAGGAGAGTGTCATCGCCGACAAACACCACTAGTTATTTTGTATGTTTCGTAATAAGGATGTTACGGAGGTAGTTTTACCGGAATCGGTAAAGTCAAAACCGGAGGCGAAAAAGAGATGAAGTGTTAGTGTTAAAAATGTTAAGGCTAGGACTAATAAAAACAATACTAACACTATTCAGCCTCTTTACTTTGAATTAAAAATAATACACCTGCCTTGGCGAAATATAAACGATCAAATTTACTTAAATCCAAATTAGTAGTTAATGGCAGTAAATTAAATCAAATGAAGTGACTCCAGAAGTAGGAAATTGTATTTAATAAAGAAAAGCTTCAGCTTTATCTTAGTCCAATTTCTTCCTCAACGGGTTATAGATTAGGCTAGCAACACTAAAAAGTTGTTCGCTTGCTACTAAACTCCGATTATAACCTCCGATTTAATAGTATCGAGCCGAAGTTGCAGGTGCAATATCAGTAGGACGTTCGACTTTTCAGAATTGAAGTCGAACCTCAGTAACATCCTCGTTTCAGACTCTTAATAGAGGGTAGCAACACCATTTTCTCTAATGCCCAGAAGTGCAATATTTGCAACTTTCGGTATTTGAAAATCATTAAGAAACTGGTTTATAATCCTGGCAACTACGATACCCAATACCCAATAGAAGCCTTTATTGTCTCTCCTGAAAAAAAATAATTTAATTTTTTTTTGGCACGCACATTCGTAAACAGTGTAATTCAGTCATTGTGGACAACGAATGTGTCTAATTTAGGCTCAAACTTTGGTGATCCCACGTTCAACTAAAATTTATTGTCTTTATTGGTTTCAGTAAAACTTAAAAAAAATGCGCGAAAGCCGCGAGAGCTGTAAGAACATTATATTGGGCTTACAATGTTTAACAAGTAAATTTCTTAAGAGAAAACTTACTTTTTTAAAAGCGTAATAACAAATTATTTAAGGCCAACAATATTTTAAAAGTTATCTTTTTGAGGGAAAACTTTGCTAAAAATAAAATATATTAATAGTCGAGTTGCCCTTGTTACCCCGCCCAGCGATTCTACAAAAGAGAATTTTTTAGCTGAAACCTAGGGGAATCTGTTCAGGAAGACCTAAGAAAAAAAGTCAACCAAAAAAAATTCCCGCAATAAAAATGGGGTGAAAAACACCCCCAATTTCCCCCTTTCAAAATTTTTCAATAAAAATTAAATTTTTAGGGTTGAAAGGGTAAAAATAAGTATGTTACACCCTTCTAACTTAGTTTTTAACGTTAGATTCGGATTTAGCAGCCCAAACCACCCACTAGATCCCATAAAAATGACAAAAAAGGTTTTAAAAAATTAATTTCAAGGTTGTGTAAAATAGGTTACCTTCTAACTTAGTTTTTGACGTTAAATTCATTTAGCGACCGAAAATACCTATAAGATCTCATAAAAATGAAAAGAAATGTTTTTAAGAAACATTGAATTTAAAAGGTTAAAAGGGTGAAAATAAGGGTCTTACAGCCCTCTAACTTAGTTTTTAAGTTTAGATTCTAATTTAATTACCTACTAGATCCCATAAACGAGAAGAAAAAAACGGTTTTTAAGAAAAATTAAATGTTAAAGGTTAAAAAAGTTAAAATAAGTGTGTTACAACCCTCTAACTTAATTTTTGACGTTAAAATCGGATTTAGCGACCCAAAATACATACTAGATCCCTTAAAAATTACAAAATAGGTTTATTTTAAACTTTTTGGGCTAATGAGGGGGGGAAATTGGAGGTGTTTTTCACCCGTTTTCATTGAGGGATTTTTTTTTGGTTTACTTTTTTTCTTAGGTCTTTCTAAACAGATTCCACTAGGTTTCAGCTAAAAAAATTCTCTTTCGTAGCAACCTCAACTTTGACCTTTTTTTAACACAGGAAACTCAACTATAATTTAAGATAAACACTTTTTAACGTGGCTCGAAAATCATTTATTGTGCAATAGTCCTAATTTATTTAGTCTACTCTTAATTTAGTATTTCCTTACCCTATTTGGGCGAAGGCCTTGCTAAGCCCACCGAACCAACTATCAACAATGTACTGTCAAACTACCGGAGCAATCTAGGGTACACCTTAAAACTCTAGTGGGACTGTACTAGAGGTGTAACAAACCGTATGTATTCGGTACTGAGTAACGGGTGCGCCATCTAGTACCGAGTAACGAAACGTTACACACGAATGCATTTCGTTTTTCCGCATTATTTTGTTACTGCATTTTTCGTATTATACTGTTCACGCAAGTACAGTTGATGCGTGTTTTAACGTTTGCTGATCGTATGTTTTAATTCCCCGGACGCAATCTTTTGGTGAATTTAAAAACGTATTAAACGTTTATTAAAGGTATTTGTGTAGACAAAGTTTAAAATTTGAACAGAAAAAAGGTATGAAAGTATTTTTTACAAATTAGAAATATGTATGTTTTTGTTTTTTATTACCGCGTATTTTCACGTTTTGTTTTTTTTCTTATCTTAAACGCTCTAATGGCATTTAATTGTTTTTTGCTGTTAATTTTTAAATATTATTAATTGTTTATATCTCATATATTATTATTTACACTTATTTTTTTAATTTTACAGTTTAATTTTCTTGCTACAATGGATAAAAAAGAATATTTTATTTTTAAATATAAACCGGGAAAATTTCCCGACATAAAATGTTTTTATTTAATTATGATTTTATTGATATGGCGCGACGAGCAAGTCGCAGATGTTAAATGTTAATGCTTGTCCATAACAATTGCGGCGCTTTAGGTTCAATTTCATTCTACGATAAAGATTTTCTTTGTTGTTTTAGTTTTGTTTGAAATGTTTTTATTTTATTTTTACGTTTATTTTAATTCTAAGAACAAAAGATTTTTTTTGTTGTTTTTATTTTGTTTAAAACATGGTTTATTTCATTTTTTGTGATTAATTTCATTCTAACCAAAACTATTTTAATGTTGACTTATTAATAGAATGTTGTGTAAATTTCATTGATAATAAATAACTTTCGACATCTATTTGTTGCTTGTAATATAACATAAGATCACGATTAAAATTTTCAAAATAGTAAATCCATTGCAAATTTGGTAGATTCCGTCAACAGTTTACTTGTACACTTTACTTATTAAATCAAACTAATTTAAGAATAACTTAAACACAATTCTGGTTTAAAATATGAACAAGGAAAAAATACCCCTTTTACGCAGCTTGGATGTAATGCATTAGATTCCACCGCGACGTCATACTGTACGCATACGCAATACGACTCGATTCGTTCCTCTAACATAACTAGAGGTGTAACAAACCTTTGGGTATTCGGTCCCGAGTAACGGTGCGCCATCTAGTACCGAGTAACAAAACGTTACACACGAATGCATTTCGTTACTCGCATGCATTTCGTTACTCGCATTTTTCGTATTATACTGTTCACGCAAGTACAGTTGATGCGTGTTTTAACGTTTGCTGATCGTATGTTTTAATTCCAGGACGAAATCTTTTGGTGAATTTAAAAACGTATTAAACGTTTATTAAAGGTTTTTTGTGTAGACAAAGTTTAAAATTTGAACAGAAAAAGGTATGAAAGTATTTTTTACAAATTAGAAATATGTATGTTTTTGTTTTTTATTACCGCGTATTTTCACGTTTTGTTTTGTTCTTATCTTCGCCTAATGGCATTTAATTGTTTCTTGCTGTTAATTTTTAAATATTATTAATTGTTTATATCTCATATATTATTATTTACACTTATTTTTTTAATTTTACAGTTTAATTTTCTTGCTACAATGGATAAGAAAAGAAGATTTTATTTTTAAATATAAACCAGAAATTCCTGACATAAAATGTTTTTATTTAATTATGATTTTTATTGATATGGCGCGACGAGCAAGTCGCAGATGTTAAATGTTAATGCTTGCCCATAACAATTGCGGCGTTTTGGGTTTCCCAATTTCATTTTACGAAAAAAGATTTTTTTTTGTTGTTTTAGTTTTGTTTAAAATGTTTATTTTATTTTTACGTTTATTTTAATTCATTTCATTCTAACCAAAACTATTTTAATGTTGATTTTATTAATAGAATGTTGTGTAAATTTCATTGATAATAAATAACTTTCGACATCTATTTGTTGCTAGTAATATAACATAAGATCACGATTAAAATTTTCAAAATAGTAAATCCTTTTGCAAATTTTGTAGATTCCGTCAACAGTTTACGGTTAAACACTTTACTTATTAAATCAAACTAATTTAAGAATAACTTAAACACAATTCTGGTTTAAAATATGAACAAGTGAAAAATACCCCTTACGCAGCTTGGTATGAAATTTTATTAGTATGTTTTCACACCGCGACGTCATACGTAGCATACGCAATGACTCGATTCGTTCCTCTTAACATAACATAGCATGTTATGAGGTATCAAAGTAACATAAGGGTAACGATACGATAGTAACGAGAAATTAATTGATATAGTAACGAATACATAGGGGTACGCTTTTTTCGTTCCCTTTTTACCCCTCTAAACATAACATGCATGTTATGAGGTATCAAAGTATCGAGTAACGTAACGATAGGGATAGTAACGAGAAACATTGATATAGTAACGAATACATACGGGTACGCTCTTTTTCGTTACTTTTACACCTCTAGACTGTACAGGGGACACTGCAGATTAAAATACCACATGCACAAGATCGGCCTAGCGGAAGACGCCGAGTGCCGCATGTGCATGGAGGGGGATGAATCGACAGAACACATTCTGTGTTCCTGCTCAGCAATGTCACGACTAAGATTCGCAATCCTCGGCAATGACACCTTGTTGCCGGGGGTGGTGAAAGATCTCTCTCCCAACAGGATCATCAGATTTATTAGAAGTCTGGACCTGGTGGGAGAAATATAAAAGGGTGTGCGCCACAATAGACCGATCGGTCGCGGTGGAGGGGTGTTATACCCACTTACTTTAAACCTACCTACCTACCCTATTTGGGGTAAAAAAACTTATTTACGACACCCCCATACTATTACATTGAATTTTTATAGGCTTATCATCACATAAATCATTAGATTAGTACTAAAAATATTTGTTGTTTCACCTTGAATTGCGCGAAGCATCTCAGGGATGTCTGGACTCTGCGGGATTAAAACACTGTGCCTTATCCTTTCGTTTTTTTATTATTTTTTTTTAAATAAAAAAAGAGAAAAAATATGCATGTTTAAATTTAAATAATTATATAAAAAAATTGTAATTGAAGGCTACGTACCTACCATGTTTTCATTAAACGTTATGTTCTTTTTGCTTAATATAATTAAGAATTGTAGACATACAAAATTTTTGTTTTCGACCCATGCAGGTCACTGTTTCTGATAATCTGATCGGCATTTGCAGAAGAAATTTTTTAATTCAATTTTTTACATTAATTTTACATCTTGCATTCCTTTAAGTTTTACACAGATAAAGGGTTGCACTAACCCTTATAAAGTCAATTATGCCTTTTCATCTGCGTTTTTGTGAATATTAAGAACAGAAAATGTTTATTTTTTTATACGGCTTCTAAGTACACAATAACGGATTTTATTAAAGCATTAATATATCGTTATAACCATTTTTTATATGTTTTATTTTTTTAGTAAGGGTTTTGGTATTAAAACAGTAATAAAATTTTTTTTACACAAATTATTACTAGCCCTTTAAAATTTGGAAATATCTGAGTACTTTCTTTTTGTTTACCGATAACACCTTTATCTGGTTTTAAGACATGTAGTGTAAAGCTTATTCATACTTATATCGTTCTGACTGAAGGATTTGGATTATATTGCCTCCAATAAATCTTCCTCCCGGCCGGCAGACCCCGTCCAGCTGCAGGCAGGGCCGAAGTGGAATTTTTATTTTTACATTGAGAAGCAATTGAAATATTGATAGATAGATATTTTACTAGGTAATTTTTATTACAATTTGAATTTTTAAGGAAATAATATGAATAATATGGTAGTACCTACCTAATTAAGTAGGTATAAGAAAACTATTTGGCCTTTTTTTAATTTGATAAATAGGTACAGGTAGGTAGGTACCTTAAAAAAAAACCGGTAGGCAAAAATTAATTGTAAAAAAAATAAAGGTAAACCCAATATACATTAATTACCTATACCTACCTGAATGTTTTAAAAGGAGTTTGGGTATATATATGCCCTTAGAACAGTAAATTTTGGATTTTCCAAAATGTGGCGAACGTGGAGTGAATCTGACGATGAAGCAAGCGACAACGAGCAGCAAGCAAGTAGTACAGCAAGAAAAGAAAGCATTTTTTCTGTTGATGCTAAAGAAATTGAAAAAAGAATGTATATTCAACTTTAAGAAACGATGTTTCCATACAAGCAGCTTTGGAAGAAACGTGCAGGTTAACGAAAATATCAAAGTCTACCATACGCGATATTGTTAAAAAACCGATAGTCAAGAGAAAGAAAAGATGCGATTCTGGTACTGCCACAAAACTTGATGTAAGTGAAAAAAGACCTAATTCGACGAAAAATCTATAAAATGTATGAAGAGCAAAATGCACCAACTTTGGGACACCTTAATGAAGAGACTAGAAATGGACGAAAGTGGCATACAGTGTGGCAGAACAACATTGTGGAAGACTGTAAAAAAACTAGGATTCAAATTTAAGAAGATCGAAAAAAAACAAGTGCTGATGGAATCGCAACGACTTCGGAAATGGAGATTAGAATATCTTACAAAAATAGATATGTATAGAAGTCAAGGAAGGTCGATCATTTACTTGGACGAAAACGTGGTACGAACCCATGACACGCCATCAAAAGGTTGGGACGATTCAAGTGGTAAAAAAACAAAAGCACCATCCAACAGAGGTAAGCGGATAACAATTATACATGGGGATAAAAAGACGGATGGGTTCCAAATGCTTTATCACTTAGTGAAAAAATATAAAAGACCCCTTCTCTTGACTACCATGACGACACAACTGCACATTTATTTGGACTGGTTTAAAATAAGTTAATTCCCAATATTCCTCCTCAAAGTGTTTTTTTATGGATAACGCTAGCCATCATAGTAGGATTTAAAAAACACCCTTGTTCAAGCGACACCAAAGCAATTATTCAAGAATTTATGCACGCCAATTTAAAATTTATTTTCATGAAAATTATTCAAAAAACAATTACTTGAAGTATTAAAATGTTTTAATATAGAGAAAAAATATGTTTGTGATGAGTTTGCAAAAGATGGGGCATTCAGTTTTAAGGCTTCCACCATATCACTGCATTTTTAACCCTATAGAACATATTTGGCATCAATTGAAATCGCAAGTTAGGGCGTAACAACAGTTCACCGACTTTAAATAGTTTTGTATTAGGCATTATCACCAGGGGAAAAAGATAAAAAACCCGTAAAAGTTGGAGCAACAGTGTAGATCACGTAATTAAAGTTGAACAATCATATACCACACTTTCAAGTAATGTTAAGGAGTTAATTATACAGTTAGGGGGTAAGTGATAGTGACACTGATTTAATTGAATAAGTCCTAATAATAATTATAAGTTGTAAATATTTTTTTGATACTTTTCATTTTGTATTGTATATTGCATTTTTTAAAAACTTTTATTTATATATTTTTTTAAATGACTAAGTAGGGAAAATTTTTTAAAAATTGCCATCACGTGACTTTTTGACGCAATGATCAACGACAAGTCAATTATATTCTTTCTTTGTCATTCTCCATAAACATTAAACGACAATATAAACGAAAGCGATGTCGAAAAACGCTAAGGGAAAATCGTCAGTTAGTCACGTGATGCAATGTTTAAAAAAATAAATTATAGTATCCCTAGGTATATTTTATAAATAATATTTTTGTTCCTATTAATAATAAAATATGTGATTATCAATGTGTTTCTATTTTTTCCTATAAAAAGTAAATTCCACCCTGTTCCGTTCAAATTTTATAGCAGTAACACCTGGCTAAAGCGCCGGCCGACAATAGGGGACAAAAGGGTCGTTTATTGGCCTCAAGAAGTCAGAACGATATAAGTATGAATGTTCTTTACAATATTGTGACAGATTTTACAAATTAATGTGTTTTTAGTTTATAAAATTGTAGGAAGTTAGGATTATTTAATTTAGTTTAATAATTTATTTAGTTAGTTTAACCTAGTTTTTCCCCGTTTCAAGACTTTAAAGATCCTACTAGCTCTGAAATATTCTACTTTGCATATTTTTTATATTCTGTATTATTAAAAAATCCTTTTAGTTAACTCTAGATTTTACCCTCCTTTTCGATGTTTCTGTAAAAAGCGATGAAACTCTTTGCAAAAAACAGTTATGATTTGTGTTCAATATTCAATGAACAGTTTTTCTTATTTATTTAATTTCTAATTCCTTACTAGCACGCCATCTTTCTGGTTCTTTTCGATGCGCTCTTGAAAAACAGATAGCGCTGTATATATTAAAATTTAATATTTCTTCTTTTTAAGAAGGAGAAATCAGCGCCTCTATAAAAAAGGAGGAACTAAAAATATTCATAAGTTTTGATTTGTTTCGGCATTTTGTTTGGTAGAATTCAATTTTTCTGTTGCCTGGGAATATCCCTAATAAATAAAAAAAATCGCATTTGTCCATTTTGTGGTGAATTCAAGAAAAAATAATGTAAATTTATGGTTGTATATTGTTTAAGATGTTAGATTTTAACCAGACGATGTAAAGTTCCAGTAAGTGGCGATCGACACAAGTAAGAAAATCCTATTTATGACAAGTTTACCAGTACCAGTATATCCGACAAATTAAGATTCAATAAATTATTCAAACATTTAAACCCATTGGTTTGATTGAAGTTAAAATTAGCCCTTCTGGTCCTTCGTGTCAGCCATGTTGAGTTCCGCTGCGTTGTTTAAGATAGGAAAATTCTACAGTTCTTGGCGTAGTTCTAACTTTACCTGTTTTGATCCAACTTTTAATTATTATTAACCACGGCGATTTAAATCTATTTAATCTGATTATTGACTTTTATTTTTAACAAAAGGTAAATTTATCATATCTCTACAAGTCTACGGGTCACTAACCTACATAGGATATAGAATTCGCGCACAGCTTACATCGTCTGAACCAGCCCCTAATCCCAAGTAATAATAAGAATCGATGATAAAAAAATATTTTATTTAATTATCTTAAAGCTGTTATCAATATTAATCATATTGCGTCGCAGTATGGGCGAAATTTTAAAAATCTAGGACAAAATATTTTTTCTAAAATTTTATTATTTTATTTCATAGTGTTTTTTAAAGAATAAAAAGTCTCTTAAAAGTTTCATCTATTCTAAACTATTTTTTTTCTTTCTTAAGATTCCCCTCTAATTGGTAACCAAATAAATATAATTTTATTTGACGTAAAGACAAATATTAACATAATCTATGGATAAAAAATCTACACGAAAAACAATAAAAAAGAATTCAAAAACTAGTATAATCTGTTACATGACAAATTAATTAACAATAACGAATATTAAAACTAAAAATTATATTTTATTTACTGATCGCCAGAACTATTTTCAGCTAAACTTATATCCGTATCAGAAGGAAGCCCCGGAGAATTTAACAAGTTTTACACCTCATCGCAAAAATGTCTACGCTTTCTTTTATCGTCTACCATGGTTGTTTTCGAAGTAGTTAAGTCTGTATATTTTTTTTGCATAAAACTCGTATGGACCTTCAAAAATAAACAGATGATGTTTTTGAATTTTGTCAGACAATAGTGCCACTGGCAACTAACCGCAGTGGAAAAAAGACGATAAAAAAGGTTTGCATCACAGTCATCTGGATTAGCAAACTTTTGTTTATACTCTGTTTGAATAGACCTGTCACAACCCCATTTACATATCAAAACCAAATTGCCTTGTATTTTTTTTGTTAAGATGGGATTTTATTTTTTTTTTAGTAGTATGATTTAATGCTCTGCAGTTTAACCAATGCTATTGATTCACTAATTTTAGATTTGTCTGCACGATGATAACATTCTTGCTTGGATTTTTTTATTTTGTCATAGCTAGGATGGTCAAGTCAGTCCTCTAAAGCAGCTCCTTATATTAGTTGGTAAGTTCTCTTGGTCATTTTTCCATCGATAATCAATTGCAATGAGCGATCAGTAGTCATATTTGGTGAATCAGGATGTAGTATAGATAGCCTTTCTATACTCCTTTGCCCGCATCGGATTTTCAGAAACCGTGTCTTTAGAACATAAACTGCGTCAGTTTCTCCAGAAGCCTCAGAGCCATTTAAATTGCCAATGTGAGCTCAGGAAGGTTCGCAGTTTCTCTAAAACTAAGTTCGTCTTTTTTTTTTGCAACTTCAAAGTAAACTTTTTTTTTATTCTGGTGAACATTTATTGTGGATAGGTTTGCAATGGTGTTTTCTAACCAGTCTTCGTTTTTCTAAAGAAAGCATTTTTTAAGCCCGTTGGCTGATACCCATTTGGTTTTTTATTGATAAAAAAAAATACTTTGGCAGTCCTTAACTTGTTGTCATTTCTTCACATCGATATTGGTAAACTCCTTAACTTAATTTTTAAGATGGGCAATTTTTTTCCTAATAGACTTTTCTGAGCACTTCCAAATCCATTTACACATACGAGTCTTTTTATTTTTATTGTTTTTTTTTTGTGAACCTGTAAAAGAAAATTTAATTAATAATATAAAGTAGTTTCTTATTTATTTATTTTTTTTTAATTCGCAAATATTGGCAAAAACCGGTTTAAACACTAAAAACCTCATCCATTATCTATTTAACTAAATTAAAAGCAACACGCGAAAACTCGGGAGTACACATTTTTACTATGTAATTATTTAAAAATAAATTAGGTATATTTTTTAGAAAGTCCATGATAAACTTTAAGTACAATAAAAACATATACGAAATAAATAATGCTTGCTAAATGAAATTGCTAAAAAGAACTTACCCCAAGGCAACGAGTTCATATTTCAAATCACCAATAAATTACACTAGAACACAACACAATCAGAATTTGTACAATTATTAATTTGTTCGTTTACCTCTAGTAACCGCACATTTAAAACTATATAGGCTAAACAAGAGTTCTTACAGTTACTCATTTTGGCCAAGTTTTCTAGAATTTAAGCCATAGTGCGGCGTGTCATGTTTAATACCTATCTAACAAAATATAAAAAACAATTTATGATTCACTTGAAACAGTATGTGTATTCGTATTCAAAAACAATGATACAAAGATTATCTATTTTCTCACAAGCTCAAAGTTTACCTACGTTTTTTATCTACGAAATAATATATCGTAAATATTTAATGTATAAGAATATTTCTAAAAATTTTATATTAAAATACTTCAGTATTTATTTACATAAGTATATTCCCTTTAAAACCTATGTTACTACTATCTAAATATCGGTATACAACAACCCTATAGAACTAAATATAAATCGTTAATCCTTTTTTTTATAATTTACAAAAAACTCAAATAAGAATGATGATTAGCATTACTGTCAAGAATAACCATTCATTTTTATTTCATTTTTCAAGCGTTAAAACTCATTTACCAACTTTTCGATTTGTTCCATAATCCCTAGAGTCTCTAGTGTTGAACCTTTTGCCTCCTGATTTCTTAATACTGTGTTAATAAACTTCCTCGTATCTCATCGAAGACACCTACGCGCCACGGTACGTTGGTTGGTACTTAGGCGTTAAGCGTACGTAGAGGGTCGCACGTAAAGGGAAATTAATGTTCAATAATTTTACAACAAAATAATACACAATTTTCCGTATCCGTATAAGATTTTGTTGGTATAATTGATGTCATGCTAATACATGTCGTTTATCACAAATTAAATCCGAATAGTTGTGGAACGTTATTATAACATGTTTGATGTTTACTTAACTGATTTATTTCATTTGTGTGTTTATAAAAACAATAGGTTAAGTAATAAGTCTTTATTTTCAAGCAGTTTAAAGTCTTATCCCTAATCCCTAATAATCTGTATTTGTCTATACTGTTTCGCTCATCACTCATCGTAGATGAGGTTATTAAAAGAATTATTAACCAAAATTTTAAAAAATATGAAATTAATGCCCATGTCTTATCTTACAATACAATCGTATCGTTTATATAATAATAAAATATTTATGTGATTTATATAATACATAATTTCTTTAAAAGTATTGGTGTTATAACTATACATCGTAGGGCAATAAACTATTGTTTTTGTTATATATATTATTAATACCAAAAAGGTTACGAAGAAATAATGGTAAAAAAATCAAAATAAAATTGCCTGAAGCTGCGTCAGTGGTCCATAATAGTAACTTAGTAACAAAACTTTATGACCAAAAGATGTATTTCTGTCAATATTCTAACTGTGGTAAAAACACCAACTCAAAAAAACTTTTACACTCTACATATTAAAGATAGAACCGAACATTTGTGTAAATAAGATTTTTGTCTTATTTTTGGCCAGAAATCTCCCGTTAAGCAATAGCATATGTTTTTTAAATCTCCCTGTATGTAAATATATAAAATGTGGTAAATTTTGAAATTTACTTACTAATTTCTAGGTGTTACTTTTAAATGTTTGTCTTTTTTCATAAAAAAAGGTGTATATCAGACACTATTTTTTCTACAAACACCATTAAAAGTCCAAATTAGTGATTTTTTTATCGTCGACATTATTATTGTTTTTAAAATCTAATTTTATCTAATTTATCTATAAAATAAGTTGCTAAGGTTAAAAAAATCGAATTTGTTGATCCGTCTTTGTTGACAAGTAACGTCAAATAATCGCGAATTCTTGTTCGATGGAAAGTGATCAAGAAAATGAATTTCTCCCAGTGGAAATCAAAGAAGCTGCCAATAAAGCTACTTTTGAATTATTGCCTAGTAAGTCAAAGCAACAATACGAATTTACATACGATCGGATTAAGTATTACTTTTCTGTAATTTCTTATCTGTGTTAAAAGTAAATCACTTTTAGCACAAGTGCTAAAAGTAATTATTTTTAACACCAGTGTCATAAAATGACATTTTAGACTTAGACACTGACAGCATGCATTAATAATCAATCTTTTACTGACGTTTATAGAAAAAATATGTTTGGATGTACCTTGAATAAAAGAAAAACAGTATTATAAAAGAACGACAGTAGGAAGGGATTTTATTGCAGAGCAAATTTTTTTAAGCATACAGAACTTGCAAAAAAAACATAAGTAAAGGTCAAATAATAAACTTAACGTTCTCGTTGACCCAATTAAACTTATGACCGCAACCGTTCGCAAGTGACGTGCTACTTGTTGTTTCAATTTCGACAAAATTTATTTTTTGACGTTGGTCGTTCATTTATCTTTTGACGTTGGTCGTTCTATGACGTTTGTAAATCGTCCAATAAGACTGCTCTTTTAAATCACGTTTTAATCATGTATAGTATTTTTCAAGATGAGAAAATGACTAAAAGTCTCGACCGCTTCTAAGTGCAGTAAAAACCCTGGAAATTAGCATTTTATGGTACTATTAGGGTAGGTTGACCTAATTATCGCACTCGACCATACAGGGTCGTACTTCTACCTGACTGGAATAATATATAAGTATTTATGATGTCCTATATGCCCCAGGTTATTTTTAAACGTATGGGCTAAAGTGCGAACCTGAACTATTCTCACCTCTGTTAGCATGGCCATAAAGGATCACTTACAACATATACTATCAAAATTGAAATATTAAGAAAACAATTAGTAAATCAGAACTTGTAATGTCCAAGCCATAAAATTAATCCTAAGCCAATAACTGTCACTTGTCATTTTAATTTAACATTCATTTCTAGTGTGACAACTGCACTTTTCTTTTATGTCTTATAATTATTCTGATTCAATTACTTCCAAACTTGAAACAGGTGGCCAATCTTAATTGACTTATTGGTCCAAAAGGAAAAGTTAAACGGGATATTGGTAGCAGTGACATTAAAATCTAAATACCTAGTAAAAATTATTATATATTATATAATTTTTTATAAATTTTTAGTAAAAACAAGAATGATCAAGTTGTTATTCTTATCAGTTTAACATTTCATTTTAATTCGATTTTTGTCGATTTGCAATTTTATCGGCAAATAAATTTATGGCTACAGTAGGCGTTCAAACTTAGCAGAGTAAATACGGGAAGGAAGAAACTTCTTTGGGTACTCGCTACATGGGGACACTTCGGTCCTGGTCCCAGAGAGTAGGTTCTGTGCAAACATAATTGATACTTGTGAACTTGCAGATTGCCTAAAACAAACTTAGAAATTGAACCTGGACGGATGCTACAAGTAAATGCCACAGAGCTCATACGATGCAGGTAGAGTCTAGTCGAGAAGGTGTTTCCTACGAAAAATAGTTAGAAGGGTTCGAAAAATATGAGCAAAAGCTCATTTAATGTGAAATGCAAATCCGAGAAAGGCGTTTTCAGGATTTTTTCTGCCAAAAAAATTGCGAATATTATTAACAAAAAAGAAAAAAATAAAAAGTCATTTGGATTATTTATGATAACTTAAAAACCATAAAAAATAGCGAAAATTGCAAAAAAAACCTTAAAGAGGAGGAAATTTCCGGAGTTCTGTCTCCATTATTTATATGGCTTTACTAAGCGAAAAATGTCAATTATTTAAGCATTTTTTTAATGTACAATAAGAACGAAATTTCGAAACAATTTTGTTGACAATGTTCTAACTTATTAAAAAACTAACTTTAAGTTAAATTTTTACCGGGAATAAATTATTTGAAGTGTTTTGAATTACACCATAATTATTTAATTAATATTTAAAACCCAAAAAAAAATCGATTTAGTGTGACGTACTTGGTTTTGAAGCCGAGCGAGCACCCAAAAATCTCGTGGAGAGGCCCATTTTCAGCGTTAAATTAAAATTATAAATGATGGAGATACAACTCCGGAAGTTAAGACTTTTTTATCGGACATTTTCTCCTCTTCAAGGATCATATTTGCGATTTTCGCTATATCTTATGATTTTTGAGTTATAAACAAAAATGGAAATGGCTTTTAATTTTTTTCGTTTCTTGTTAATAATAATTGAAGTTTTAGTGGTAGAAAAATCCTTAAAACGCCTTTCTCAGATTTGGAGTCCATGTCGAATGAGCTATCGCTTATATTTTTCGAAGCCTCTTAACCATTTTTCGCACTTCTCGACTAGACTAAAATTCCTCATGCCACTTTGGTAATTTTGTGGCACAAAGTCGCTTACCCCAAAATAGGTAACACTAAAATACATGTATGATGCGGCATGTCGTTCAGTGTCGCCTCAGTGGAATTGGACCTTAAAATCACTTAATTCTGTGTACGTACAAAATCAAAAACTTGACCAGGAGCGGTTATTTAAACTCAAATTAATTTAATTTTTTACAATGGCTTACAGTGTTTGCCTAACATTTAAACAAATTATAATCCAAATATAATTTTTCTTTTAGTTGTTTGGATCATCAATTTATAGAGTTTACTGTTTGTCAAGATATTCTGTAAAATTAACATTTCGACATTTTTTTTTATTTTCAAACGCCACACATTACATTGTATGTTATAAAAGCTAAGCTTTTATCGTAAACGAATGTTTGCCAACGAGATTACGAAATTTATTTACCCGAATATCCATTATATCCATTGATTAGTTTTCAGTAACATTTTATCATTTTTATCTACAAACCGTCATTACGCTGTTGTCAGATAAATTTATTTCTCCAAAAGTTGTCTGTATCAGTATTACTAGAGACTGCCACGCCAAATTTTCCACATAAACAAAAGAAAACAATATACGGAGTGATTCATGAGGAAATGTCAATACCTTAGGTACATATTCAGGGTCCAAAAATAAACATAAAAGTCTATACAAATATAAATCCACATAGCCTTCGTTTCCGAAATACAGGGTGTTAAAGTTTTTTTTCGAAAAAAATGTTTTTTTTTGAAAATTATAAGACCTATTAATAACCAATACTTATTAAAAAAAATAGGAAAATTAACACCCTGTATCTCCGAAAGGAAGGCCTAGCGGACCCATATTTGTATAGACTTTTATGTTTTTTGGACCCTGACTACGTACCTGAAGCGTTGACATTTCCTTATGAATCACCCTGTATATTATTGATTACCCATAAAAATTTATTAATTTTGGTGCATAAAAAACTAGTTTTTATGTTGTCTAATTTAAAGTGAATTATACAAGGGTAACGAATAAACATAAAAAATAAAGTATCAGAATTCCAGAAGTTTTTTTTTAATCAACATGGTTAAACACTAATTAAGAGACATTTTGTAAGATTTATATTTTCCAATAAAATGATTAATAACAATAACTAATCTTAGTTGTTTTAAAATGCTTCAGGGGTTTCCGAAATACAAAGAACGTGGTGACTTTTTCAAAGATTTCAGCATATTGATCTTTTTGAGTATTTTCAATATTTTAACTTTTTTTTGTATATTATGCATTTGTTACTACACATAATTGATTATTCGAAAATCGATTTTAAATGGATTTTAATTACATGTTTGCCTACCTAATTACATTTTGTAAACCAGAGCTTTTCGTGTGCTTTATTGGTTATGAAAAGGCCTTCGAAAGAGTGCAACACGAAGAACTTATAAATATATTAAGAGATACTGGTGTTGATGAAAAAGATTTACGAATAATTAAGAACCTGTACTGGCGACAGAAGGCAGTCGTAAGAGTCAATGGAAGATTTACAGATAAACCTCAAATCCAACGAGGCGTTCGACAAGGATGTGTCCTGTCTCCACTGTTTTTCAACCTTTAAAGAGGCTTTAAATGAAAAAATTCGGGGTCAAAATCAACGGCGAGCTGATTAACACCATCCAGCTATGCTGACGATACGTCTATTTTATGTGATGATCTTCAGGTATTTTTTTGTTTGTGATTAATTTTTGCTGTATTTTTAAGTAAAAAGAATATTTCAGATTTATGTTTATTTAGAAGTTGCTGAGATACAAATTTCAACAAATTCCATAATATACAAAATTATTCCCTTTTGTTGTACTAATTTAATCTCATAAATTCTGTTAGTGCAGTGGGACAGGAAATGGGACCGAATGTAAATGTTGCTAAGACAAAGTTTATGGTCTTTAGGCTTTAGGCGTCAGCCATACCTCAACGCCGCACTCCAGATAAATGGACAGAACGTTGAGAGAGTATCCAATTTTAAATACCTCGGGTGCTACATCACTGAGCAACTCGACCCGGATAGGGAAATTAGATGCAGGATTGAATCAGCCCCTACAACGTTCAAGAAGATGAGATTACTGTTTTATAATGGCAGCCTGAACCTAAAGCTGAGACAAAAATGATTAAATGCTACATTTGGTCTGTGCTGTTGTACGGAGCTGAAGTCTGGACACTGAAAGCTGCCACATTCAACCGTCTAGAAGCATTAGAAATGTGGTTACATAGACGAATGCTAAGAATACCATGGGTGGCTTTGCAAAGAAATGAAGCAGTCTTAGACAGTACAAATACGAACTTTTGACAGCAGTTAAATGCCGAAAACTGACATACCTCGGCCATGTTCTCAGAGGAAATCGCTACCGGATACTACAGCTTATAATGAAGGGAAAAATAGAAGGCTGCAGGGGCGTAGAAAGAAAACAAATCTCCTGGTTAAAGAACATCCGGGAATGGACAGGCATACATAGCGTCGAACAATTGTTTAGAGTGGTTGAAGACAGGGATCAGCTCGCCATCGTGATTGCCAACGTCAGGGGGACCTGACAGGGCACAATAAGAAGAAAAAGAAACCAGAACTGCAAGGGTTTACCACAAATGACAAGTAGCATGAACACAATCTTGTGTTTCTTACAAACGTTCTACCTTAGGGCTTGAATCTCTAAAGTATATTTTTTATTTAGAAAAGATTAATAATAAAACAAACTATGGGGTATTTCGAGAAAGAATTAATTTATTTGCTGACATTTAAGTATAGCTTTAAATTTTCAACTTATTATTTTTGTCCATTAAGGAAGAGTTTATTTGGTGCCATACGATATCAAAAACAATATTATCACAACCAAGGACAGTTATTGTTGGCAACTAGACCTAACTTGAATCATAAATCCTTTTAGTAATACGACTGTAAATGCACTAAGTTCAATTAGCTACTTACAAGAAGCTTTTAAAAAGTTAGTAACATAGAGTTTAAAAATAATACAAATTTTATTCAATTTTCATGCAACTTGTCCTTGTTTCATATATAAAAACAAATGGTTTTTAATTTGGCAACAACGCTATCATTTGGTATGTATTTTTGTGTGACAGATAATAACTCAGTATGTGAATGCACTTTTAAAAATAATGTTTCAATTTCGGTGAAACCTGTTTTAAAAAAGAAAGTGATTTAGTGATTTTCGAGCAAATTGAAAATGTATAGTGGACGCGATTTAATGATAAAAAACGGCAAAGGTGTTAAATACCCGCCGGGAAATACAAGTGCAACTAGGATTAGGATAAATAATGTAGGTATTGTTTTGTTTGTGATTAATTTTTGCTGTATTTTTAAGTAAAAAGAATATTCCAGATTTAATAATTTTCCCTTAATATAATATTTGAAGGTATTTAGAAAGGAACCAGATATTTTATGGGTTTGTTTACAAGTTGCTGAGATACAAATTTCAACATATTATACGCACATAATATGCGAAATTAAAATTTTTAACAGCATTTTTCTTTATTTGCCCATTTTGTACTATTTGTTCCTTTTGTTGTACTAATTTAACTAATATTGAATTTAACACAAAACGCCCCTATATTGCTTAGCTGCGAAAATATTTTGGTGATAGTTTAACTCATAATCTTTTTCTTTTAAAAAATTTAAACAGTTCAAGTCTCGGTAAAATTTTACTTTACGGACACCACGCCGATTTTCATGAATTATTGCATACGGGATTTTTTTGGGGCGTTGATCACGAATTTAAAATCAGTTTTTTTTTTCGACAACCTGTGGTTTTTGAGTTATTAGGCCTCCAGATGGACTAACCTCAAAATGGACATTTTTCCAAAATTCCTCCTTCTTGAAACCAATTACCATCAAAATGGAACATACACTGATTTGGTACTTATATATTAAGCGAATACACTAAAATTTACAAAAGTTTATTGCCCATTTTTAGTAAAAAACATATCAAATAAATCCAGTTTTGTATATCTTTACAACATAATTATGAACCAGGCAACCAGTTATACATTATATATCTTCTTACATCGTACAGAAAAGTGGATTCATTTGAGATAATTTTTGCTTAAAATAGACAATAAATTATTGTAAATTTTAGTGTAATTGTTTAATATATAAGTGCCTAATCAGTGTATGTTCCCATTTGTTGAAAATCAGTTTCAAGAAGGGAGAATTTTGAGGTTAGTTCACTTGGAGGCTTCATTACTCAAAAACCAAAGGCTGCCGGAAAAAACTAATTTTGGATTCGTGATCAGAGCCCAAAAAACCCCCGTATGCAAAATTTTATAAAAATCGGGGTTGTGTCCGTAAAGTAAAATTTTACCCAGTCTCTAACTTGGTATAAATCAAAAACAATTCTTAAAAAAAAACGCTCGGATTTTTTAATTAGTATTTTAGATTTTTTCCCTAAATGTCCTTACTTTGAGATGATGACGTTAGCAATGATTTTTTAAAGCGGAATCCTAGAATATTGTTAAAGCGCATATATCAAATTTTACATAATCAGTTAATTTTAAACTTTTCATTCGTGTTATTTACGAGAAATGTTATAACAAAATTTTACTTAAAAAATTAACTTTATTTTATTCACATTGATAATGTTTTTTTAAATATGTGCTAAACATTTGGGGTAAAGGATATTCTTCTTCTTATGAATTGATCCCGCACGTTTAAATTTCGCAATTAAAACAACCTTAATGACGCACCCTGTCTATTCAAAAATTACACTTGATTACAAAAAATGTCATTGCCAACAAAAAAGGTTCTAAAAAATGTTTTGATACCGGCCCTAATTGTCAAATTTGACAGCTGTCATAGTGTTACGATCGTTTAGAATGTCGAAAAGAATTGGATTTCGATATCAAAAAAACATCGATAACGTCGTCTTTTTTGAAATTTGGGACATTCTGTATAAATATATCTATTATAGAAAATCCTGCGAGTTAAAATAGTAATCGGGGTACAAGCATCCTAAATAAACTAAAAGGTGGTCAAGAACTGGTAAAAAGCAGACTATTTTTTTAAAGAATTTTAAATATGTTACTGAGGCTTAGTTGTGAAAACAATACAAAACTATACGTATTTCAAAAAAGTAATAAATTTATATATAAAAAAGTATATTTTAAAATACCAGAAAATAACTGTCAAATGAGATGCTTTCGAAAACCTCATCTAGAGGTGCAAAAAGAATATACATTTGCACACATTCTTACCTATAAATCTAAGCTGAGATGTTATATATTACAAATTTGTAAAATTATTTTTACAAGAGCAAATAGTATTCTTTTTATTGATTTTTACTAAACAGTATTCCAGATCCCTTATTTTGCTTAATTCTAACCTAGGAAAGCTCATCCTTGGTAACCCCAATACTTCCTATGGGTCGGATGTCCCAGTAGTTTCTTACTTTCTGAGGTGCAAATGTTTATTGGCAACTTGTGACAATGTTAAGTGTAACATTCTTTAATAATGCAACAATGAGGAATATTTTAAAAGTACTCCCCAAGGCGTAAAACCACTTTAATTACTAAAATAAGAGCAATGACTTAAATAATCTAAGTTAAAAAAATGGCGTTAACTCAACTGATTTTTTTTTAAATTTTTTAAAATTATTTTTCATGTCACTCGAAAAGGTTAATTGACCTTATGCGTACACAGGTGTATACCGTGATAAAAGAAATAAAGAGATACCATCTGGCCAAAAAAACCAACTAGTATTTTGTAATAAATGAATTCCCTACAATAATTTAAAAAAATATCTCCAATTAAATGTTTAGTGTTATAAATAAAAGGCAAATAAAAAATTTAAATAATATTCTAAATACGCGATTCAAAAATTAAATTAATCATAGTAAATCACCGTACATACTTATGGAGTACTTTGGATTACATACTTAATAGCTAGGTTAATGACAGTGGTAGTTCACACTAAAAATCGAAAAAATATTATTAAACCCAAGGCCGATAGACTAAAAATATAACATCCTGAAAAAATTAATCGTTATCATCATAAATATTATCTACCTAAAACATTACTGCAGCAAATATTTACTAAAATATGTATCAATAAGTCAGTCAAAACAAAAGTCATTAAAAGAAGATGTGGTATCGTAAATATGTTGAAGTCCTGAGATCCTTATGTTAAGAAATATTGAATAAAAATGTATAACAATAGCAAACCCTTAATAATTACTACATTTAAATTGTATATTATGGAAATAGCAAAAAAAAACTTATCCGCCACTGGGCATTTTCTGCTGACCTTTTAATTCTAATATTTTTTTTCATTTTGACAGTGCAAGTGGACACATTTTGACGCAATTGTCACTCGCCTTTTCAGAAATGCGCTATTATGTCGAGTGCAGCTTTTCGTTTTACAAGAATTTATCACTAATTTATTTTAACCTTTAAGTGTGGACGTGTAGCCTCACACTCCGTAATAAGTAAGCTGTGCCGTAATAATGTTGGTTTCTTAGTTTTGCACGCTTCCCACCATTTCACTTGACTAAGCAGCTAAATAGCTTCAGTTTAAGTATTAAAGTAATCATCAGTGAACCAGGAGGTGTCGTTCGATGCATAAAGCCTGAATAATACTTGTCGAAAAATTGTTTGGAGTGTCATAGGCTATCTTTTTAAATTATGTTGTAAAATATGACAAAAACAGTAAAGCAAATTCTTCCCGTTCAAAAAAACAATCTCAGATTTCATAAAAGCAACCGACAAAAAAATTACGAGTAACCGACATATTTTTCAAGAAAAAAATCAATTTGGTGTTGCTAGCTTCAGATGACTGGAACAATGAGAAGGATATCAAACAGATTTTGATATCTGAGTCTAAACTAATGCGCCAACATGAAAATGAGAAAAATGAGCATATAAACAAGTGTCAGGATTTTAAATAAGTTAAAACTGAAGATAAGTAGTTAGGCCTCTTGCGGAATTACGATCAAACGGAAAAAACAGCTATAAGTAGACTGGCATTATTTTATCGGGTTTTGAACTTGAGTGGCAGACATGCACCAATTAAAGCATGTTGATAAAGAAAATTTCCTTTCGTTTGCTTGTGGTGCCGCATATGCAACGACGTGTTATCATTGGCACAGTGCGCGATGACAACATCTGACGGCATCACGCTTGAAAGCCGTGGGAAAAGTGTAAAACTATTTATAAAATTATTTATTTTTCGTAAATAAATACATATAAACCTAGTCAGCACTGTAAATGACTGTTGGATAACCTTGCAAATGTCAGAATAACTTCTGGTTAAATCTTCTAGGTGAAAATCGGCGGAATTTTAGGAATGTTAATGCCATTTTGAGGTTATGTTAGTGTGGCGTCATACCTCAAAAACTAGCGAGCTCCGACAAAAATCGGCAATTGGCCCGATAAGTAAAAAATCACCCGACAAACTTACGAGTCTAGGGCTTTTCCAATATACTTAACAGTAATATATACTTTACTTACTGGATGGCTTTATACCCATTTTCTCTATTCACAATCACAGAAGACTAAACAGACACTAAAGTCGGTTCTGCAGACCCTCCTTGATTACGTAGTCTATTAAAAAATATATATATTTTTTTAATTGCCGCAAATCATTAAACAAACTTTAGAAAAAGACAGACACAAGCGGTACATGGCAAGAGGCGACTAACAGAAAAGTGATGATCGCGTTGTTAAATTAAGCAATTGTTAAAAGTTAACAACGGTTTAGAATGTTTAACAAAATGTCAGATTTTGACAGGTTGCCTACTAAAACCATTGAATAACACTGACAATGACGTTTTGTTTAACATTCTAAACCGTTGTTAACTTTTAACAATTGCTAAGTCCATTGCTAAATTTAACAACGCGATCATCACTCGGCCGTAAGTATTTTTTCTTGTTACGTCAAATTCGAATGTTGCTCGGCTAAGCCTGAAACCCGAAAGTCGTTTGGCTAAGCGAAATATTTGTTGTGCTGGGTTGTCAGAATTTTTGTTTTTAGTGCATTATAATTTTTTGTATATATAATGTATTAGAATTTAAAATAAAGTTACGGTATTAATTGCGCGTTAAATGGTCTCGATCATTAATCGTCCTTATTATTACCCTTGTTTGTTAAGTAACTATAGTCATAACATAAGGTTTTGTAATAATAAATATGTTTTTTTGCAGACCAATACAACCGGGATAGTTCCAGTACCACGCGGGAGTAAGGGCCCCAGAAGTTTGTACTTGCGACGATATGGAGACAGCTTTGGATTTACTCTTAGACACTTTATCGTATATCCCCCCGAATATGTTACAGTAAGTATTGATTGGTTGAATTTTTACTTATCTAAAATAACATAATTATTATACTGACTCGAAAGCGGGGCGCACTTTTTTATAATATGTGTTCAAAAAAAATTAATAAAATATTATAATATATATTATATATATATAATATATATATAATATATATATATATATATATATATATATATATATATATATATATATATTAATATATATAGTATTATAAGAAATGTTAATATTGCTATAAGGACATATTTATTTAACGTTATTAATAAAACCCAGCAACTAAAACTTATTGCAGAACAAGATAATTTTCAACTAAATATAGTCACTATATAGACCAAGCTTTATCTGCTTTTGGTTGGATGTTTTGCTCGAAATCCTTTAGAAAAACAAAAATCGAGATAAATTTATTAATTAAACAAAATATAAAAAAAAAATGAAAAAATAAACGCTTTTTTTAAATTTCGCTTATAACTTTGTAAGTATTCGTCGTAAAAAAGTTGCAATAAGAGAAAAGTTTTGTAATTACATTTTCTACAAAATAGGATAGGTTAGAAGTTGAAAAGTGAGTGCATAACACTTATTACAAAACAGCAACAAACAAAAAAAACTAACAAAACATAGTTTTTTAATATTTTAAATTTTGATAATACAAGGGCAACTTTTAATACATTATGAGATATATAAAAGGAGCTATCGAAAACTGCAAAAATTCAGGGTGACGCTCATACAAATAAAGTTGATGATGGTGCCAAAAGACGAAACGTCGGAACACAGCTGATCATGTAGCGGAGAGAAAGTGTACCACTGTGCAATATTTCTCCTAATAAAGATAGAAAAAATACAAATGATTTTTAAAGATCCCAGAAAGTCGAATTTAGATAGATATGACTAGTTAGGAGAGCCGATGAACAATTTTAAGTAGGTTCTTGAGGCACTTCAAAAGTTTGTGTAATTGTCCTCGAAGGACCCTTATACATAAAAGTCAAGGTCTGGCTAAAGGATAGCAGCCCCTTACCAACCCTTTAATTAAAAAAAAAATAAGTGCCTCGAGAACTTACTCAAAATTGTTCACCAGTTCTCTGACTACAATAACTATTTCGGAAAATAATTTTATTATTTTTATGTAGGAAGACGATGGACGACACGCAGCAGTCGGGGCGCTACTCGCGCCCATGGACACCATCTTCGTGAGGCACGTCCGAGATCGTAGCCCTGCTAAACAGGCAGGACTTCAACGAGGCGACAGGCTGGTGGCCGTAAACGGCGTGCCTACAGCCGGCCGCAGTTATCAGCAAGTCGTTCAGCTCATAGCCAGCAGTCCGGAATATTTACATTTGTTGGTTGTGCCAAAAGAAGAGGACGTGCTCCAAAGGGTAAGTAACCGTAAAATTTATTATCCATAAAATAATTTTTGTCAACGCAAAGTTTTTGTGCCCTTTTATTTTTCACTTTTTTATTTTATCCTATTACATTTTCTCATCAGGTAGCTGTGTCTCTATCAATCTTTTATTATTGTGCGACAGGGTGTGCCAAACAAAGCCTGGGGGCGGTTGGTTGGTTTAACGGGGTTGGTCGCGTACCCATATTTGCACTACAGCCCATTTGCTATTGTGCTCCCATTATTTGTTTTAAAGGTCTGCTTACCTTAATCAGGTCTAGGATACTCCTGCTAAGATATGTTATTAAATGTCTTTTGGTGTGTGCATGGCAGTTGTATAATATGTGTAAGGCTGTTTTCTCCTTTTCGCAATGCCTGCATGTTGTAGGACTATCCATTTTCTGCAAGTTAATAGTGATCTGTTAGGGGTCCTACTACTTGTCTTATCTGAGTACCCCTCAGAAGAACGACCACGGCTTTCAGTAGAAGGTAGCCTTAGCAATGTCTTTTTATGTGTTTGGCCAGATGACACATGCCAACAATATAAATGCTGTTTTTGGGACCATATATCGTTGTTTTGTCCCCTTTTTGATAGTCCCAGAACTGGCTATCTGCTGTTCAAGTTTCAGATAAACTGGCTTTTACTAGTTTACCTGTTTTATCATTGCCTTCTATTCCGAGTGTCCAGGAACCCAGAGGAGCTCTATCCTGTTGTTCTTGGCAACAAGTTCTTTCAGATCGTTCAGCCCTCCATCGTGATCTTTGATGTAAAACAATGGGAATTTAAAGCTTTCATTGCAGCTTGAATGCGTATGTTGTGGTTGTGATAATCCCTTTTCATATTCTCTTAAACATATAGCTTGACTAGCATAAATCTTCGCCTGGTATACTGTAGCTTAGGTTATAGGCTTCTTAAAAGATAAACCTTCTCAACTGTTCCTTTATGAAGCATCTGTACGATAAATGACTTTCCAATGTAATAGAGTTATCTGATTTTTAGTTTTAATTTAAACTTAATTTTCAGGAATTAATAGGTCTAGTTATTTATAGTATTTACTTTAACCCAAAAAATAATAATTTGTGTGTTTTGTTTTATGTTTTTCTTTCGCAAATGGAACTATAAATAAAAAAATTTAATTTACCAGATGTTTATTCTTAACTTTACATAAAACTTACATCAATGTTTACTTTTACTGCAACGTTTTTTTTTTCAGTTTTTTCCCGACACAGCTTACAATCCTGCTTCAAATCAAGCCCCTGTCTATCCGGAGGGACCCATTGATCGAGCAAGCGCGCAACAAATCCTAACTCAACGTATTGCTCAGCGTTCAGCAGCTGTTGGGCCTCAAGAGTTTCGAGTTGACGCCGCTTCGTGGCGTTATCTACAACAGCCCCACCTATACGATTTCGAGCAATACCAGCAGTACTCACAACAACCAGGATTTGTACGAGTCACGCCGAGAGCTGAGTTTGCTAGAACTGGACATCAGCGCAGTGCCGAAAGTGTTTTGGATGCCAGGGGAAGGGGGCATCAAGGTTTGCAACAAGAAATTTATGCAGAAATTCATCATCCAAATGAGGTAAGATTGTGTATAGATATATTTCACTTTAAACAATCAAACTCCAGTATTAAAAGAAATACTTAAATATCAGAAAAAAGTACACGAAAGTTTCATTTACCAAAGTGACATTTGTCGCATTGTTATCTAAGGTTATACGAACAGCATTCCTTATGTAACATTAATACCAAGGAGATTATTAATGAAATAAAATGCACTTTGTTTCTTTATATTTCGGCTTGAAAACCATCTTAATGGTACTCACTCAGATTCAATATTTCTTTGTAGCCCTTTTTATTTCACGAATTTTCCCTACTTAATTTTCTAGGTACATTTACGGCAGAAATCTCGGGCCCAACCCCAGGTACCTCTTTACCGCAAGATGGGTCGTAGAGCGAGTGAAGGAAGTAACTTACTATCAAACGCTGACTACAATGGCGCCACGTCGCTGACTTCGTCTGACGGCGATTCGGAGCAGTACAGTGACAGTATGAAGGCTATGTATAGTAAGCCTCACTATCTGCCATCAGGTGGTGACACTTTAAATATGGGAGTACCGGATACTGGGTGCAGGCTACAAAGTTCTGAGGTGGAGAGGAGAGAGAGTACGAGTTCTCTCTCGTCGTCGGTAGCAGATAGTAAGTATTAATGTTTTTGTTTATTAACATTATTATTAACTATCCCTAAACGTCTGTTGGAAAAATAAAATACCTACCTATTAGTTCCCAAAATATCATAGGATGGAGGTTTGGGGTTTTGAAGATTTAGTTTTTTTTAATGACTACATCTTGTTCATGAGTATTTACTCTCGTAAGTTAAAACTCTGTTTTTTTTTTAGGTAGCAAAGACAGTATAACCTCGTTCGGTTCTAATTCGACCCTAACGGGACACGAAATCGACGACTCCGTGCGAATATCGCGAGTGCGACAAAGCGTGCGACAAAAAGAAGAGTTCCTAAGAACGCCCGTGCTTCGCGAGTTCCATGGACGGCCGAAAAAACTCGAACGAGCCGTTTGGCCGCCGAACGAGTCACCGGTTCGGCAAGAGTCTGCCTCGAATAGGTCAGACTCGCCGGCGCGAGGTGGCAACAGACCGACGCATCACAATTTTAGACGTATTAAGAATGACATTGAGAGTGAAAGGATATGGTCACACCGCCAAACTATGGTGAAGTCAGTGGCGGAATGGCTAATGTTGCTATGCCTGCGGGCAACGCTTATTCACCGGGAGCAAGAAAAACGCATGAAGTGGGTGTGCGGGAAGCTGAGACTGCGCCAAGTTTTGAAAATGAAGATGTTAATGAAATGGCAAGAGTTGAAGCGGTGGATGAAAGAAGGTAAGGTATTTTAAGGAACTCATTTGTGATCAGTTATGTTGCCCAAATGACAATAATGTAACTAAAAGTGTTTGCACAATATCTGTTTTCTTTATTCTCGTATTGTGCAACATGACTGAGTCCCTTTTTCAGCACTTTCCATGCTAAGATCTCTGTTTAATAATTAGATATTAGGAACAAAAAGTATGTACTTATAAAATGAATAAAGCTTCGTTTTTACGATAAGAATAGTTTGTTTTTGGTTATACTTTTATGAAAGTATAAAATATGTTAAATATGAAAGAGTAACATATTCAAAAAACTAAATTAATATTCAACTTTTAGCTGATGTACTAAACAATCAGCACTAAAAATAAATGTAAAAAAACATATTTTAATTTCGGCAGAGAACACAATATTTATGGATTAAATAAAAAAACTATTGATTTTTAACTTAATAATTTATTTATCAACTTTAAGAAATTATCATTTGTGAAATAAGGCCTAATTTTATTGATACTTCAAAATAAAGTCCATTTATAGTCACGAAAATTATTGTCATGGGAAAGTGTTTCAAATACAAACTGAATGGTACCAATAATTCAATAGATAATTAACTCATCATTTAATGAAAATATTTTAATAAAACTTTATTATTATTACAGGAGCGTTATAAATTATATTTTGGCGTATTTATTTCCCATGTAAGTCTAAAGGGTTATTCTTTTAAGTTTTTGGTTTTATTTTACATATTGCAAGTGGCTAACAATAAAATGTGTTTTAATATTGATTTAATTTTATTTCCTGTTTTTTAAATAAATTTTCTTAACATAAATACAGTTTTAACAAGCATCGTGTATCAATTTTAAAGTGAATGTTTTTTTTTACCATTGTTTTGAGCATCTATAAAAATGTATTCCTAAAAATATTTGTTTGGATGCCTTTCTTATTTGGTATCATCGACGTTTTGGGATTAAAATACATCGTCAAATCATGTGTTAATAATCAAATTGTTTCCATTAGGGTCAAAAGTAAAGCGTATAATTTCAACTTACACAGAAAAACAATTATTTATTGAATATTACTTAAACCTATGTTCAAACTTGGCATATGTCTAAAAATAAATAATAATAATGTATGAATAATGTAATGTATATACGTCATAATCCCAAGAGGTTGATGCGCTAATTAAATTACCAAATAATGTAATATTACATCTAACCTATATTTGATTAAAATTAAACGGCTAGAAATATAAAGACAGTACAAGCTAATCGCTGACAGTTGTCTTTTAGGAAAGAACTTGCCCAGTTTTGACACAGTGCCTTTTAAGAGAAATGCTTCACTATAAATCTTACACTTTGGCAAAGTTCCAAAATTTAATAAATAAACAATCCATTTTTTGCTTCCTTTGCGTCAAACGATCCCTTTTTTATTCAGAGAAATCTTTTTGCTCGAGATTCTTAGACGGAGCTTTAAGATAAATCGGTCAAATGTTAAATGTCAATTAAATATGTACCATAATAAATAAAGAAAGGGCATAAAAAGTCTATATCCACATCAATTAAAAAAAGAGTGGCATTTTTACAGAAAACAGCTTCAAAACTCTAGTGGTCTACATATTAACTGATCCGAAAATTCAAGGCAGTTTAATATTCCGTTTGTTCAGAGTCCATGACATGAAAATCTTGATTCACTCTCTTCCGAGTTGCAATATTGAAACTCAGACTTTGTTGCAAGCTGGAGTTCAGTAGAAACTGGTTAAATTCTTTAAAGAGATAGTAGTTTTACCATCGTTATAATAAAACTGGAAAAGAATTCGAGGTTACTAAAGCAGTTTCTGTTTTTGATCGTAAAGACGAATTACTGCCCGTAGTTTTTAGGATTTTAAAATATAAAAGAAAAATTGTAAGATATTACCAGATTTACCCAATTTAGATACAAAAGTAAGTTGGAAAAATTTTTTGATCTGACAGGTTGTAAAAGTAATTAGTTTATATTATCATAATTGCTGTGGTGTAAAAATGTAACGTGGGATAACGATAAATAAATAAAAAAAAATACCCATTCAAAATTACTGGTACCAACTATCTACTAGATTATTGTTTAGTTAGCTATATAAATAAAATTAGAATGGCTTACACACGACACTAAACGGTTATTTTATTACAACGCCATATTTCTGGTAGCACATGTCAATATCAAGGTTTTTTAAATAGGGCATTTATCCAGCATGATATCTTGAACAGAAATCCCTTAACTAAATTTTAATTTACACAAACGTTACTTCAGGTGAGTTAAGAAGTGCTAACAAAAGTTTTGTATTTTTTTTACTGATTTAAGGAGTTTATCAAACGTATACTATTGTAACTTTCGTCTAATATACAATTTTTTTAGGATGACTCCATCAAACTACCAAATAGTTCAAAAGAGGGCGAAAGAATTTGAAACTTATCCTGAAGATAACCGTACGGACTTCTCCCGTAGCGAGCTTGCCCGGCTAAGTAAAAAGGTACTTATGCCGAAAGTTCACCGAACGAGCACACGAATATGAGGTTAAGACGACGTCAACCGAAGGTTTACGAAAAGATCCGAGCAGCACGTCAACTGCATCGGCAGGTTCTACTTCGGTGCTAAAGCGAATACAGAGGGATAGTCGATCGTTGGACAGTTCTGGTAAGTTTTAAGTGGTTATAAGTACGTATAGGTTATGTAGATAAAAAAAGGACATATGATAAAGGTATAAAGATCCAAGTTTTGTTTAATTTAAAGACATTCTATTCATATTTTTAATTTCGTGAAGTTCTTGTTTCAATGTTCTTACAACGTGGGGTAAATAGAATGTCCAGAATAATTGTATGTCAAATAGAGTTGTGATTGAAAAGCAATGATTTAAAAAGGCAGATCTAACCTTTTTCTACAAGCAACGGACTAGTCCAAGCTAATCAGATTTAAGAACAGAGAAAGTACTGTCCTTTAAAAAAAGTACTTACTGGTCTGTCTCTAGTTTCTGCACAAAACTTTATAAAACTTTGTTTTAAACCAACATATTTTTTAGCAAAATATTTCTAAAAGCTTTTTTTTGTATTTATATAGTTAGGCAAAGTTCAAATCTTTTGCTCAAGGAAACCGCTTTGTTTGTGATTTTAAAATAGAAAGCTGACTATGGCAACCCATCATACTATGTTTGTACATTTGTATATTATAAACATGTATGTAACTATTAGGGCTATATTTTTATATTTAATAGAAAACCTTAATACTTTCCTATATTAATATCTCTATGTAATGAAAAAAGAGGCTTAAAAAATCATTTCAAATTTTAACACATTCACCTCCACAAAAAAACGGCTACTACAAACTGGCCGCAATTTTTGGCTTCCTCGCGAACCACTTTGATAATTTATTATTTTTTTTAAATTGTAGATTTATTTCCCAATAACAATGCTATGCCAGAAATTTTTATCTAGAATTTAATTAAAGCTTATATGGGGTTCAAAAATGGGACGAATTTTCTTTTCCGAAATTTGTTTGGGGGGAGCAGCAGCTGTTATCCACTGGAATTACACTGTTTTTTTATTTTTTTTTAATTAAGTTGTCATTATCTTTGTCTTTGGGGCCGATTATAAACCACGTAACCCACCCCTTCCCCTATGTAACGTTACGTAGAATTTCATAACTTTTAATATCAACTTTAAAAAGCCGTTTTAAAATTTCAAATCGGACCATTTGCCTTATATTCACGGCACTTCCAAGATAAGGGCCTAATTTGTTTATAGTGCGATTGAATAAAAACTATTAATGCGACAATTTTCATCTTTCGGCAGCTTAAAGTATATGTTGTTGACTATTTTTCAAAAAATCAGCTCTTTATATTGAAAACTAACGGAGATACGAATTTTTGGAAAAAGGTCTATTTTAAGCGTTTTTCCGGTTTTTCTCGGTGAAAAATTGTCGGATCGGGATTTTTCAAAAATCATTTTGTGGGTTTTTAAATTCTTTACAAACGGTCTTTTATGAGTAAAGTGATGTAGCCAGTACTTTTTGATATATTAAAAAAAAGAAAGAAAGGCCCTTTTTAATATTTATTGTTTAAAAAAATGACCTGAAAAAAAAATTGGTTGGATTTTTGATTTTAGTAATCTACAGGTTATTCCGAAAGTCATGGCGCAGTCAAATATCTGTTAATATTAATTATAAAAATGATCTTTTATTTTGCTATAATGATTGGAGTATTTATTGGAAATACACTCTTTGAAAATAAATGCTGGTAAAGAAACTTTGTTTCGTATTACCTCTTCTATGCTTTGATTGAATTCGGAATAAAAATGTCTGACACAACATCGTTACTGAGAAATCAATCTAAAATTCTCAAAGAAAGTATCATCAAAATCGAATAAGCGGTTGGCGAGAAAACCAACTTTAAAATCGAGGCTTGTAGTGGTCCTTTTTTTGTGAAGGTGATTGTATCTTTTTCAAATTTGCTTTAAATCTAAAAATTCCGTGTAATTACACCTTAGCAGCTAACAAGTTTTTGAGCGTTATGTTGATGCATTCGCACATAAACTCTTTAAAACAAAAACGTTTTATTCCAACTTTTCTTTGGATTTTATACTATATTTTCATTATGTTCATTAACCTCTAAGCTGCAAGTCAAAATAAAGGATTTATTAAGGTTTATCTTGTTTGTATATATTACTTGTATCATATTCAGTATGTAAGTGGGCTTGTATGACTGTAACAGGTAGCAACAGTAGCATCTACGAGCCGCTATCCAGTCTGGCCAGACAACGGCTCTCTGGAAATGTCGTTATTTCCAGTGGGAGCAAATTCATTCATTGTCCACCACCGGGCAGTACAGAACCGAAAAGTCCAGGTTAGGATTGGTTGATTGTGTTCCAATTTGTATTGTCTTGTGTAGAATTTTATTTACTAACCCATTCTGTTTTCTAACATAAGCATTTGTGTATTATGTAGTTCTACGTCTCTCTACTAGCGTAGGCAAAAAATAAATCGATCAGTTGAATGCCCAATAATGTATCATCAAATAATAATCTACTAACAAATCTACCCAGAAAATATATAAAATTAACTTTGATATTTTTATATTGATTTTTCTTATTAGTTTTACAACCACATTTTTGAGATTTCGAAGCCAAATTATTTTTTAATGAGGAACTTTATTTCAAATGATAATTTTTGGCAACCCTTAAAAAAGTAAAAACCTGACGTGTAACACTTGATACTTTAACCAAGTTCTCCTGTAGTATTTGACATTTTTTGTTCGTCTGAATAATGCTAAACTCTTTGACAATTTAACTGCCTGTACTGTGCTTCTTTTAGTTTTCAAAAAAAAAAAAAAAAGATCTGACACTACAAGTTCTTTGATTATATTTACATGATATCTGGAGCCATTGTTTTTGAAGATAAAAAATATTTTTTTTTCTCGGAATTAATAAAAATGGAAAAATATAGGCAACTTCAACTTTTTTCTTTTCAAAATTATATAAAAAAATATAAATTAAAAAATATATATATTTTTTATATTAAATATATATATATATATATATATATATATATATATATATATATATATATATATATATATATATATATATATATATATATATATATATATATATATATATTATATTTTTTTAAGTGAACAGTTTTTGAGATATTTTAGCTTAAATTATACATAAATTGAAAAGAAAATCATATTAGTATCAGGATAGCCATGAAAACAATAAAATTGTTATGTTGCTAAATTTGATGAGGGTGTTCTTTGGACCAATGTTTTTTCTTGCGATTAAACAGTCCTGTAAAGGAAGACTCGTAGGTGAATAGAATTTTATTTAAAAACTCTGGATCCCGCCGCATAAGCCTAGCTATTTCCAGTGCATACTCATGTCGGTCCTGCATGTTTTGTTCAGAAAGAATTTAGGCGGATATATAAGGATGAAATTTATAATATTTTAAAGTTGAATATATTTTATAATCTGTTTCATTCAGTTTAGATGCCGCATCCAAGATTGATATTTCAGGATGTTTAAAAACTTTTAAAAGTAGTTAGTGCTAGTCTAATAGAAAAAGTATAATAATTATCCTGGAAAAAACGAGTATAGCCAAACTTTCATTTTCATTTCGTCCTACAGCCCTTTTCTTTATTTTTAAGCTTTTTCAGTCACTAAACTTTTTAATCTGTATTTAATCGTTTTTATAGATGGTACCCGTTGTTAAGGATATAATAAGTAATATTCCTTTTGCACTGTGGTCACATTAGTATTGTTGCCATTAAAAACACGCACAATAGCGATTTTTTGTTCTTCTTAATAGCCTATCGACAAGAAAATTATTCCTAATACTTAAAATGATCATAATAAGGAGGGTGTTCCATTTAAAAAAAATGAAGTTGGTCATATTTTTTCATTTTTTTAATGCGATATTTTTTTACTTATGATTTCAAAAGATGATATGAAAAAAACCTACAATTTTTATATAAAACATTTTTTTCTACCTTCAAAAATAAAGGCTCCAGATGCCAAGTAAATATAATCAAAGACCCTGTACAGATTTCTCGTCTATATTATAACTTATTGCAACTTTGCTGATTTGACAGGAAGCAGTGTTTTAGTGTAGCGAACCTTTTTATTACTTAAAATTTCGTAAAAATAATGTTATCAATAAAAGCAGATCATGTAGAAATGGTACGATTTAGATTATCATTACTCAGTTCCAAAGAATATATCCAAATAGATAAACTGGTAACATACGAGCTTGTTAGTTACACCAGTTCATTAAGATTCGCGTTTTAGAAATTATTATCGGAGATGACAGTCACCATTAATAATAATCGCGTAGTTACAAGGTACGAGAATAATTTAAAATTGAGTTGATTCCCGCCTATGTTACTTCCTACGCTTTTTGGTATTTGTATGTTCATTACAGAGTCACTAGAGTTGTTTTATAGTTTGATTTGAATCATTGACCCCATTAGTTTTAATTTCGCATAAAGCATCATATTTTATTAATTGCTTAATGTTATGCCCCATTATTTTAAAATTAGGATATGTAAATTAATTGGTTAAGCTTATAGAGTGTGCTTTATTCTTTAAAAAATCCGCCTTTTTAATTTTTTTTGATATAGGAAAATAATTGACTAAAATATTTTTTCAGTCTAATTATACAAGGTGTTTTTTCATTGAATGTCAATATTTAAGAAAGCCATTTTTGGGTCCATTCAAGAAAACTTCATATGAACGTATATCCTAAATTTTGAGATACAGGGTGGTAAAATTTTTAAAGATAAATCATTTATTATTAATATCTGTAATATCACTTTAGATATTTTAATTACATTTGGCATATATTTACTATGTATTAAGAGGCATTTTTAAGTGTACCACATTTTTTGGCGTTCGTACGGAATGCGACCTGTCTATTTTGGCAGACATTGATGGTACGCCACTGATATTTTTTTAAGAGAAAACCGTGCATAGGATTGAAAAAATCAAGTGATCAACTTTGCTTAGAAATGATTGAGGATTTTAAAAATAATTTTTATTTTAAGAGAAATTAGTGGCATATAAAATAGGCTGGAGGCATTCCGTACGAACGCCACTGGTGGAAATACAAAAAATGTGGTACACTAAAAAATGCCTCCTTATACATAGTACATGTATGCCAAATTTCATTAAAATATCTAAAGTGGTATTACAGATATTAATAATAAATTATTTATTTTTGAACATTTTGCCACCCTGTATCTCAAAAGTTAAGACGTTTAGGACATACGTTCATAAGAAGTTTTCTCCTTAAAATGGACCCAAAAATCGCTCCCTTAAATATTGACATTTAATTAGAAAACGCCCTGTAGTGTAACGTTTTTTTAATGGCACTAACCAAAATACCATATGTAGATACCACTGTATTATAGAGTTTATGTTCAAATACAAATAGGGGGTATTAAATCTACCCTTTTAAATTCATGATGGTAAGTAGATAGGATTTTAAGGGTCGTCCACAACTGAGCTGTCACTATATCGTACTTATAATAAGCAGGTAATAATAAAACACCCTGAAGAAAAAACAATAATCAATGTATTTACTAATGTTCCCATACGTATTTCAGTGATACTTTATGCAAGCTAACATTTTTAAGTTGGCTAATCTAGGTTCGGCCATTTAAAAAAACAAAAATTGCTAGAATAAGCTGATTAACGTTTGTCACCCACTAATGGCTTTGTAGCTTTTCAGTTTTCTTATTAGGTTTTTCTTGTTTTTGAGTGTGTTATTTCGTTTTTTTAAGGGATTAGTGAGTTTTCGTGCTGTTTTTATTTTTTGGTGTAGACTATTCATTGACATTTTTGATATTAATTTGATAATTTTGTTTATTTCGGGTAAGCTTAGGACCTATTTTTATCGGTATTAAGAAAAACGTACTAAAATATATATTTTTAAGAGTATGTATCACGATGATCACTGTATCTCCCGTTCGGGAAAGCTTCGAAACCCACTTCAGAGCTGTAATGAGTAGTGAGAGGGCGAAAACATATCTTGATTATTATTAAAATGTTGAAACTCCCTCCAGTACGGTCCTGAATTCTTAAGTTGGCGAACCTAAATCTAAAAAACGAAATTTACTAATATGTAAAAATATTGGCATTGCCACCTTAAGAATGTTAGCTTGCATAAAGTATATCGGAGTAAATTCGTATTTAACAGAACCATTTAGTATAGAGTTCGTTTTTATGTTAAAAGGAATCTATGGTATTAGAATTAATATATTTTCTTAAATGTAGATTGTTAAATGTACTTTTTTTGTTTAGTTATTTAAAAACTTAAAGATAGCATGGTATTTAAAAGTTGTTTAGTATTATCTTCTAATAGTTAGTGTATTTAACAGTGTTATTAATAGCTATTTTATAATATTTTTTCGGCGATCGTTTTGTTATTAACTTTTGGAAATTATAGTTTTTATAGATTTTTTCGGGATGTATTTTGATTTTAGGCAACCCACTTGACAGATGTTTTAATACTTGTTATTCGAATGACAAGGTTAAAAATAGACCAAATAAATCGTTTATTTATAGAAAATCATTCGTTAATGAAGACTACTAATGAATGATTTTGTATATGTTTAATATGAGTATATAATAAACGATCGCCGAAAATAATATTTTTAATTTTTATTTTAAAATATTTTAAATCTAACCATCTGTTGAACCAAAGACGTATAAGAATCAGTCATTTTTTTATTAACATTTAACTATTTACAACTAAACGTCGTTCATTATTTATAGATATGGATATTCCCACACTACACACGAACCATAATTCTTGACCAGACCGCGTGTTAAAGGCTAATTTTTTAATTTATTCTCCAAAAGTTTTAGAATAACACGTAACCAAACGTTGTCCAGTTTATTAATTTTGGTCATTTAAACATATTTTACAACATTAAACGATCAGTTATTTAAATAACAACTATTACCCAAACCAGAGAACAAAGCCCAATATTTAAAAATAGTTTTTGACCAGCTGTAAATAAAGACAGATCATGGTTTTTTACTTTCAAACGCTTTAGAATTAAAAGTAATTATTAATTTCAGCTATTAAATTCTTGTTTTACATACACATATAAGTTTGACAGATTTTTTTGAATATACATTCTAAACTCATTGAACAGTCAATATTTAAAAATACTTTTCCAAGAGAAATAACAAATTAAGATATGCGTTTTTTGATTTTAGCTGTAAATAAAGTAAATTATTTTTTTCGTGTATAAAGTTTAACATATGACAAGGGCAAATTCTTTCTGAATATTAATCACAAAATTTTTATAAACATATACGTTGACGAAATTTTAATATACATTCTTAGACTCATTGAAGTCAATCGAGCCGTAAAAATACTTTTCGAGAAATAACCAAATTAAGATCATGCTTTTTAGAATTTTAGCGTAATAGCAGTAAATTATTTTCTTTCTGTGTCACAGAAGTTTAACCTATGATCAAGGGCAAATTCCTTTCTGGAAGATTTAATATTAATTGTAAATAAATAGTTTAAGCAGAAAAAGCACCAATACCTATTTCTCTAAAATAACAATTAAAGCTATATTCAAATAAATACACTTAAAAAAAACAGTAAAATTCCATGTTTATATGTAACAAAATTAATAATTTATTATTCAATTTTCATTATTTATTCGTCCTTTTTGAAGACAAATTTTATTTTTTCAGTTTCATGTCTTAAAGGATTATAGGGATAAGTCTGGTAACATGGTTTTCCCGTGATTAGTGGCGTAGATTTTTTCTGTAGATTACTACTTTAATAGTAAAAAAAATCTACATACCTGTCAATCTGAAATATCACGTTTACATTAATCACAAGGTTTTAATTTTGAAACACGGTTTTCGCTTACAGGTGTTAAATAACTATACCAGTGCAGTCTAATATAAATTTGTTCTAAATTATTGGCTTTACTAAATACTTTTTCAATTTTTTTAAAACCGCCCATTAAAAATACTTGTAACCCAGTATTATATTATTGCAAGAGAAAATAATTATTTCATTCCAAGATAATATAATTAACTTGCTCTTATATCGTAATAGCCGAGCTGTAAAATCGGTGTTCGATAGAACCTTTTGTGAATAAAACACCCCGGGCCGTATTCTTAGACGTCTTTATGTCAAACATTTTATTTAAATTATCTTTATATGTTTGACTTTAGGCCGTATCCTTTTCTGTAATGCCTTAAGCAGAGTTTCTTTTTTCAGATATACCCTCTACTAATGAATCTCGTCAATTTAGAGCCCGTTCGAATTCAGCTGAATCATGGGCAACAGCAATGGGAGACAAAGGTAAAGATCTTTTATACAAAAATAGTCCTAAGAACACATTAGGCATTACATTATGCGCCACATTAAGCTATAACTTCTGGAGGTTTTATTTTTCCTAATCTTATTTGCTTGTAGGTTTTATTTTTCAAACAGTTGCCAAAAGTATTTTTTATAGAGTGCAGCAAAGAGTAAAGTTTTCTATATCGGATAGGTTTTACTTAACTTCTGCTGTAAAACATAAAATATATTTATTTTTAAGTCTACTTAGACTGTGGGATCCTATATTTATATAAAATTGATCAATGAAATTTAAGTTTTATTATTATTCATTAAATTTATTTTCCAAAAGTGGGCACATTATTTTAAATTATTATTTTTCTCGCTCATAAACAAAAACATTTAAAAAAGCACCTAACTCAAACTAAATGCACTTCTTCCAGACTCAGTCACGGCCACGCCACCACCGCAAATACCTTCTGCACAACCCTTTACCCCACCCTCCCCACTTATTCCTGAACCAGTGGTTCAACTACAAATAACACCTCCCACTGTTTCTGTTACCCCAGCCCCCCCATCACGCCCTAACAGTTTGGAGTTGGAGGGTCCCCAGAGGCCCGCGAGAGGGCAGTTCAAGACCGGGTTATTGGTTGATTATGCCAGTGAGTTTTCCGATTCTAGATTAAAGGGTTTTTTAGAAGTGTTGGGTTTGTTCCACTGTATTTGTTGATTTGTTTTGGTGTGTTTTAAATACTAAATGTTTTGATTAAGCTTGCTTTATTTACGATTTTAACCATTCTGATATCCGTGGTAACATTAAAAAAAGATCCAGAAAATTGTCAAAGCCAAACTTTATTACACTTTGAGAATTAACTTAGGAGACTCAAATGAAATACTATTCAGTTTTAATTTAAGATGTGATTAATAGAGAAACATAATTTTTGGTGTGATATAATTCAAGACCGCTATTATGATCTTGAAACATTGTTAGAGGTTTAGAAATGGCATTAAGACATGCGGAATTTGATTCTTAATCATATTGTGTGTTAACCCAAATAAGGCTTGTTTTCTTTTGATATAGGATAAAACGTTTGTAAAAAATTTAAAAAAAATAATTAAAAACAAAATTATTTATTATAAATGTAATTTTTAAAAAACCGGATACAGAACTTAGTCTGGACAGAATTTCAAAAAGTGTTCTAGACTAGTTTGCGAACCCTGCTTGGATTCTCAACCGAAGAGGTACATCAAAGAGTTTGTTCGCGAAGTCAACAACATTGGACGTATTTTGTTGTGTGAGTACATACTGGTTAGTATGTAGGATTTTTGATACGGGTGGTTAAAAAATAATTTAATTTAACAGAAGAATATCGACGTAATGAAAATCTGTTAAATTCAAAACATTGGAAGAACATTTTTTTTGTGGAACTGGCGATGCCGTTAAGTTCTAATTTCCCTGCTGTTAACAGTATTTGCTTTTAATAAGTGAAGTTTTTTTTCCACACTAATATTGCTTTTATTCTGTTACTATCTAAATGTTTATATCATGTTCTAACTGCTTCATTCTCTTTTAGCTAATCTCAACGATAAGGCTATTGTTGTTAAAAGAAGAAATAAAAATACTAACTTTGGTAAGTGCTCTTCCTAACATTTTACAACTTCTTGTATAGGGTGGCAGATATTTTATTAACCACTGTTACAATCTCGGGAACCTTAAGAACTACTACTTAGTTAAGTTAAATACATAAAAGTATGCTGGTTCAGTTACAATACGAATGTTAAAATATAAAATCTTTATTGTCCTTTAATATGGCTCCTTCATGTTTTAATTACTATTTTTTTAATCGTACCTGGATTTTTAATGCATTTTTTGAAGCTTTTAGTCCTAAAACCCCCTATAAATTAAGCCCAATGTTTAAGCTCATTAAAAAGGTAAAGAAGTGAATAAGAAATCGATGGAGCGAAAATTTTTACAGGAATAAAAAGCCTTTTATAAAAGCAGTAAAAAGTTCAGAATATTGCAAAAATAGGACAGTTTTAATTAAAAATAAAGGAAACAATAAATCAGTACTTTAAGGAGACCATTTTTAAGAAAAAACCGTAATACTTTTCTTGGAGTTTTTTTTTCCAAATTGAAAATGTTTTTTATTTTAATATCTTAGAAATTTAATTAATATGGCAACTTATTGAACTTAGGAAAGTTTTTTTTTTATTTAATCAGGCTTGTAGTTTTTAATTTATTTTTATAAATTGTCTTAAAGAAAATAGTTTTCCTCCCTTAATCACTTTATTATTAAATTTATATGAGATATTGAGTATTTTTTTGAAAAATCCTATTTTTTTTCTTAGGTCATGATGATCGTGCAAAAAGGCCCGACTCTTATCTTAAAGCAACAAAGGGTGACCAAACCTCATTTGGCAGTGATCTCAGCGATTATGATGATGTATTACCTCAGACCCTTAGAAAGTAAGTAAACCTAGTATATATCACTAAAATATAAACAGCGTTATTTAAAATGGAACGCAAAAGTGCAAATTTTGGTTCATTTTTTAATCGCATAATATTAATTAAAAACTGTGTAAAACAAATGTACTCTAAAATGTTTTTACCGGCAGTTTTGGTATACTAAGCTTATTAGTTCTTGTTGCAAACTGTTAAGAAAAATGTTTAGACGATTTACTACGTACCATTCTGTCTACTTTAGTGCGGTTATTTTTTTTTAACCCCTAAATAAAAGTCTGACCCATTTAAATCCCACTGTGATTCTGATTCTAGATGGTATATACATGCACCGGTTTAACAACTTTTAACTCAAATACAAATAAAATTTTAAAAAAATACCAATTTGTAAACTCAATCAAAAATAAATTAAATAAACTAATTTACGGGATATCGAGACGTAGGTCTAGACTTTTCGAAATAATGGATATCTTTTTAAAACCGTCGTAAACTTAGGTTGCAGTACTTTAAACCATAAATCCGAAAATTCTATTATTTTTTCTTAATCACAGCGTATGACCTTCAGTTTTTTAAGCTTTAAATTGTAAGTTACTACTCTCAATTTTAACTTTTTAAAGGTGGACATGACTTTATTGAATTTTTTAAAGCGGTTTTTAATTCTGAACGTAACAATGCATAATACATGATAAAAAGAATTAAATAATAATTTTTTTATGAGTCAAGTCATAAGACGAAAAGGAAAGCATAATGGAAAAATATTTAATATAAAACCACCGGTTTAAAAGAAAAATAATACCTGGTTGTTTTATAACAAAAAGGGATTTTAAAAAATTATGATTGAAAACGAAGTTTGAACTACCAAAAAAACAATTTTTTGATAATTTAAGCGAATTTCATTCCACAAATGAATTGATAGTAATATAAAGAAAGAAGAAATTGAAAAATCTCGTATCTACCTCTTTCCTTTAAAATTATTTCTGTATATTTTACTGGAGAGTATTGGGCGTCTCTTCATGTTTGACAATATTTCATAAAATTTAAATGGTTCGACAACAACATAAACGAACTTTTTGTCCATTTCAAGTAACTTTTTTTTGCTCCTTAGTTAAGGTTTTATTTGATATTTTTGTTTATATACAGAGTGTTTTTTTAATTTTACAAAAAAAAATACAAACCTACCCCTTGGATGAAAATACAAAAAAAGTTCCATATGTCCTAAACTTCTGAACTTTTAAAATATAGGGCGGTAAAGTTTTAAGAAAAAAAATTAAATTGTTTTGTTTTATAAATGTGAATAAACATAAACCCGTCAAATTTGTGATGTGTCCTTATGTTATCGACTTTCCCACAACAATATTTGTAATCATCTGCTACCCTGTAAAAGGTTTAATTTTTGCAACCCTAAACGGTTTTCCATTGTTTTTTTCTGATTTTTTTGTATTTTCATCTAAGTAGTTCGCTTGTAAAATTTTTTACAATATTATAATACCCTGTATTATATTTGTATAGTAAGATACTTCAATTTTACTATATTTATTTTTTATGTCAAACCAGATTTTAAATAAATTAAAAGGAAGACAAATAATTAATAAAAATGAAGTTTATAACGGGTGTTACAATTACAAATTACAATCTTTTATATCTTCCTAGTTAAAACTTATTTTCAGTTTGGTTATGGGTTACTATTTTTGTTTATAATCAGAAATGTATTGTTTATTATGCTTTTATGTTGTAAGGTGTATGGTTCTGTTTGTTTGTCCTATTTTTGTTAAATCACTAATTATTGTATTATTGTTCGTTCACTGTCATTTGTGCTTTTAGCTTTGGGTACTATGGCACGTGATTTACTTATTATTGGCACAAAATTGTACACAAAATTCTAGACGCCACAGCATACTTTTAGAAACCTATGATAAATTCTGTTTAATCGGAAAATCCTATAAAAATTGACTAAATTGTGCACTTTCTATCAATATTTTACTTATTACCCGTAAAATACACCTATAATATTTATCCATTGGAAAGTAAAGTATGGTTTTTGTTTTCTCTGTAGCCGGTATAGGAAGTGGCACCCCTCTCCATTTTACGGGGACATTGAGCAGCTGCGCAAATTGTTCGAGGACACCTCTTCCTCCAAGGGGTGAGCACCCGTGTGTCTTTGCTTAAAGGGCGCCTAATTTTTTGCTTATGCCTTCTAACATTTTTTAACATTGCTTTCGCACCTCCATTCTAATTTTGCAAAACTTATATTTTTAGTGGCATGAAGTGTAAAATTTTTAAAAATAGATACGTCAATACATCATGTATTTAGCAATAAGAATATACAATATGTTAAATATAAAAAAAAACAAAGAATTACCCGTTAGAAGGTATACTATAGAAGTTAGTGTTTTTTTATATACATTTTAATTAAATGATATTTGTTGACTATTATCATAAAGGTTGTCTTAAACTTAGCCCACAATATTTCTTAAGCTTATCGTCTGTTTACTACCAATCCCTCCCTTCTTAAATGCATGCCAGTACTATTTTTTTTTCTAAAAAAAATATAATGAGAAGTTATGAAAGCTTTATTTAAATTAATATATAAAAAGTTATTTAACAATTATGTATTCTCATTTACTAGGTTTTCCTTGAGTTTTCTTTCAAAATATCTTTTTGTATCTTCTGAACATAATTTTATGTTCTGCAGATAAAGGGTATTGGTGGTAAACAATCGGATTCTACACATAAAAATGGGAAAACAATTCCATAAACATGATCTAATAAAGGAAAGTTGAAGCCCCCCAAAAAGATGTTTATCATCTTCAGGATACCTAGTTTAGGTCATTTTAACCCCTTTAAGGCGCATTTATCAGGTCGTGTTTATGGAAACTTTGCACCTTATGATTTATTTGTAGAATACGTCCCTTGTTTGGTGTACTCGCAAGAAAAGTTTTTTACGAAGGGACTGCTTTAGTCCTGGTCGCGAAGTATAGCGACTGAGTGTGCTCAGCATTATGACCCCTATGAACTAGCAGATCGTCTAAAACAGGAAAAAAAAACCGTCCGAAAATCCCAATAAATTAAGCATGTCTACGTTTCGGTATCAAGTTTGCCAGCATTATCAAGATTATCTTGAATGGAAAATAAAATAAAAATTAAAATTAAATTTGTAAGAATTTTGATTTAAAATTAATTATTTATTAATTATTCTTTTATAACTTTTGTCATAAATCAAAACTAAATGTTTTTAGAATCTCCTTAAGGTAGTTCATTCGCGATACTCGTACACAAAATTATCGCCTTATAGTAAGTAACTACTACAACAATTCAGATTCTCTATTTTGAATGGACATCTTTTGTCTTCGTCTCTTCCATGCCATCCGCGCCAAACTCACCCATCTCTCTCTAACAAAAATTAATTGTTGAACATCCCGGGGTTAGTACCAGGACGGATTATTACATTGTTTCTCATTTCAGCCCAATTCGTGATGCAGTATTTTAAATGGACCCCAAATTTAGCGCTGTTCTAAATAAGGTCGAATACGCTATACCAAAATATTATTTTTGTAGGAGACTGTACACACAACAGATGAGGTCTGTTTGTTATTCAGTTATATTTTACTCTATTTTACACTTGTTGGCTCCACCTAGTCCTAAAATACACCTTCCATAAGGGCGATTACGTAAAAAAGAATAAACTAGTGTACACTATGTCTTAATAACAAACAGACCCAGTAAACTTTTAAAATTCAATATCTTTTTAACAAAATGGTCAAAAATTCAGGTTTTTTATATGTTCCAATACTTTGAATTATATTGCATTAGTTCTTAAAAATATCGTAGTTTCAAGATATTCCGAATGCATGGCTTTCATACATGACAGATATCGACAATGTTAATTATGCACAATTTGATTGTTAATATTTCGCTTGACAAATAATAAAAAAACCCTTTTTTTTAATTAGATAAAAGACATTTTTATTAACCCTTTAATTTTATTTAATTCTTAAAAAAAGCCGTTTTACGAATGAACTACCTTAATTTTACATCAAAGTTCTTAAAAAGTTACCTAATTTTAATTTATATTTTATTTTTCATTTCGATTACTCTTGATAACGGTGGTAGACTTGCCATCGAAACGTTGATAAGTGTTTAAATTTTTGGGGTTCTTTGGGGATTTTTTTTTTTTTTTTCTCGGTCGATCTGCCAGTTCATAGAGGTCAATAGGGCTGAACACACTCAGTCGCTATACCTCGGGACCAGGACCTAAGCGGTCCCATTGTATGAAAAGTTTACTGGCGAGTAAACCCAACAAAAACTTATTAAAATATAAATCTGCCACAACAGCATGGAACATATCTACAGTCTTTTTTATTTTTAAGGGCACTTGATCTGGCCTTTTTTAAACCTTTTTGATAAGTATTGGGGGTATAAATTTACATAATTTAAAATATAATTTACATTCTCTAGGAAGAAACAAAGTCTCGTTTACAAATGAATTGTAATATTTAAGAAAACCCCAAAATTGTCCTTTGATTAAGTAATTTTAGATTATTAATATACCAGACGTCTTACACCTTTGGTATTTGTACAAAAACATGGATATTAAAAGTCTAAAAATTTGCGGACTTGGATGGAGGTGCGATTTTAAAAATATTTTTAGTTTTTGTTTTAAGTTTAATTTAACACGACTAACGCTTAACATGTTTGCTACTAAAAAAAATACATATATGGTAAAATTTAATATTTGGACACCGCATGTTGTCAAATCGCATCCCCAATAACATAAAATTGTAAAATTGTTTAGTTTTCTCATTATACAGAGCAAAACCTATTTGCACCATTTTACTAGGTATACAGGTTGGCACAAATTCGAGGTATCTACAGGGTGCCACAGATTCGAGTGCATGCATGGCGATCTCGGAAACCGTAAGAGATACGAAGTCGGTTACATATGCAAAGTTGCGCATTTAGGTGCCTAACAACACGCCGATTAAAGTTGAAATTCTAAGTACTCGGAGATATCCGGAAAAACCGAAATTTGTTGATTTCGTTTTAATTTTTTTCTGACGTTATTTAAAGAGATATGGAAAAACAAAAGACACTTTCTTATGGCCACTTCTTAAGCTCTATAAAACAGCGTTGAGAGATTTTCCGTACGACGTTTCGTTTTCGTTAAACCATCATCAACTTTATTTTTTTAAATGCGGCACTTAATTGTTTATTGCATTTTTTTGAAGCAGTTATCATCCCAATTACAATGATGTATAACACTTAATATTATTCTGTTAAATAAACATATTTTCGATAAGAGACAATGAGTAAGACAAGGAACGCACATCATTTTTTATAGGGGCGTTCCATATTTGTTAAAAAATATTAAGTGTTGTACATTTTTGTAATTGGGATAATAAGGGGTTCAAAAAAATTAAATAAAAACCCAGGTCCGTATTTAAAAAAATAAAGTTGATGATGGTCTAACGAAAACGAAACGTCGTACGGAAAATCTCTTAACGCTGTTTTGTAGAGCTTAAGAAGTGGCCATGAGAAAGAGTGTTTTATTTTTCCATGTCTCTTTAAATAACGTCAGAAAAAAATAAAAACCAAATCAGCAAATTTCGTTTTTTTCCGGATATCTCCGGAAGTACTCGGAATTTTACAACTTTCTAATCGGCATGTTTTAGGACTAAATGCGCAACTTGCCATAATTTAACCGACTTCGTATCTACGGTTTCCGAGATCCCCATGCATGCACTCGAATCTGTGGCACCCTGTATAGTGATTTCAGAAACTAAGTATAAATCGGGACATTTTATTCTATGTACGCCAACATTGGCAACAATCAGGCAAAAGTTTAGGAAAAAAATTAAATATTTTGAGTCTTCCATCGGTTCCTTAAGAAGATGGATCAAAAGTATAGGCTTCAAGTAAAAAAAAATCAAATAATTTGTTGGACTTGCCAGATATTGGTTATAAAAGAATCAATTTTTCCAGGGAGTATATCAAAATAGAATTTTAGATCCGGAAGGTTTAAATCCAGTTTTTATTGACGAGACGTGGATCTTTTTTAGCAAGGGATGTTCATTTTTGTTCATTATTCATGATTAATCATAATAATTGTTAATTGTTATTAAGTTTGTTAATAAATAAATCCTACAAGATTATTTTTATTTTTTGTGATTAAAAGTGTATAGACGTAAAAATTATAATATACTGCTAAATCATCATTTGTTAATTTCTGAACGTATAAAAAACATGACACACTATTAATTTTTGAACGCGATGGTAAATTTTTTAACCTATTATTGATTGACAAAAATATTGAATTATCTTTTTTACGCCATACGTTTTTTCTAACCTGGATGACGTAACTACGAATGGGTATGATTCCTATACAAGTTGGAGCTTCGTATAGTGGAATTTATAAATTGAATATGTTTTGAATACTTTCGAAAATATCTAAAAAAAAGCGAAATTTTGAATTTTGAATCTCATTTTTTAATTCAGAATTTTTTTGCAAGTACAGCATTGCTTTAATTTGGTTTAAAAGTTGCACCAATGGTTTCAAGCCGCTGTGCAAAATTCAAAAAAAAATTGAGAAAAATATATATTTAAAAAAAGGTACCTTTTATGATGAAAACGTACTGAAAAGTTTTAAATTACGGTTATACTTCGCAAGCGATATTAATTCTACTCATCAGGAAGGTACATATGGTTCCTATTCATATTTCATGATAAATTATAAAAAAATTAAAACAAAAAATGTTCCAAAAATGCGTATTTCTTTTAAGAAAGTCGTTTATATATAGACCATTTAGATACTTTTCCAACGTTAGGAACAATCGGTTAATAATAAGCGTTCAAAAAGTAAATTTAAGAATTGCAACACTATCATTTCAAAATCTAAAATTTCCTTTTTTTAACATGTAAAATAAAATTTAAATAAGTTTATTAGTTTTTAATTAATAAAAAATCAGCATACAACAAGCAATCAGGATAACATTACATAATACCACATATTGATAAATAGAAACAATAAGTATTAGTACTATCGGTTCTTCGATAAAGACACTCTTGCAGATTTTCAATAGACCTGATATCTATTAGGTAACAGCTCCTAAATATTCAGCACAAAACATAATAATGGAAATTTCAATTCCATTTAAGGTTATATTATACTATTTAGTTTTAACGCTAATCCGCACACAGTAACGAAGATTAACACATGTTAGGCAACTTTTTACGCGCTGGTGCTTGCGGTGTCTTACCACACTTTCTAACAGATGGCATAAGGATGATGAAGGAAGTAGATTAGACGATATATAATTATTATCGTCATGGTGTGTTACCGGTTTAAGGGACTCCCGGTTTTGGTATATTGGCTTTAATTTATGAATACTATGAAAAAATGCCGTTGGATTTAGAGTAAACCTCCGTGGTTGCTTAAAATACTATGTTATTTTTACAGCGACAACTTAATGAATAAGTAGATTGCAGTAAATAATAACTAAGACACAGGGTGTTAAGCTCTTAATTTTGTTTGCGTTTTTTCGTAATAATTTCTTAACTAAATGACATTGCGGTACAAAATTAGGGATTTGGGGTTTCCTTGAGGTGAGAAATGCAAATTCGTCCATGCTTTTGATGTTGCTAGTAGAAGGCGCCAGCTACTGCCTACCACACTTGTTTTAGATGGCATAACTTTTTTAAAGGTTACTATATTGACCTGTTAATTAAAAAAGCACTTACTATAATTCCCTCTGCGTCAAAAATGTATACTTCATTTAGGTCTCTAGGAGATACTGTTTTCGAGATAAACGCGCTTTAAAGGACCCCGCAATTTTCCTATTGCAAATGGGTTTCGGCCAATTGTTTTCAAATTTTGCAAAATAATAGTTTTTAACACGCTGATCAAAAGTCTCCACGGACACAAAACCCGAAAACCTCTCTAACCCCCCCAAAATCACCCTTAAAAGTCTCCAAGAGACTTATAAGGCTAATTTTGGGGGGTTTAGAGGGGTTTTTGGGTTTTGTGCCCGTGAAGATTTTTAATCAACGTGTTGAAAACTAGTACTTTGCAAAGTTTGAAAACAATTGGCCGGAACCCATTTATCTCGAAAACAGCTGCTCCTAGAGACTTAAATAGGATACACATTTTTGATGCAGCGGGGATTATAGTAATTTTATAATTATAAATTAATAAAAAGTCAATATACCAAGATCAAAAAAGTTATGCCATGTAAAACAAATGGGGTAGGCCGTAGCTGGCGCCCTCTACCAGCAACATTAAAAGTATGGACGGATTTAATTTCTCCCCTCAAAGAACCCCTATATCCCCAATTTTGTACCGCCATGTTTTTTGGTAAAAAATTATTACGAAAAAACGAAAACAAAAGTAAAAGTTTGACACCCCTGTATCTTGGTTATTTTCAACTTTGTGATAAGGCAAGTTTACGTTAATTTAAGTATTTTTGACCCAAGGAATCTGCTGTTGCTTTGTGTCCCATTACTTTTGGGACACCCTGTATATAGAATATCCCAGAGAATATCAGAACGAGAAAAATATAAAAACCAAAGTGCCTAGAGGACAAAAAGTATACATTATAAGAGGCGTGGTCTATTTTGTAATGTCATTATAAATAATTAATATAACAGACAATATTTCTTATATGGGGCATTTCAAACTAAATAGTTCAATATTCAGCAATTAAAAAGACTTCATAAGAGAGTGGCTTTTAGTTTTTTTTTAACCTCTAATTTTAAGCTTTAAAATTATTTAGTCAGTAGAGATCGATACGATAAAATATGGTTGGTGCTGTCACAAGATATACAAAGTACCTAAAAAATAAAAAATATAAAAGATCTCGATGCTCTTTTCGTGGAGATACATGTTTTATCAGTTATTTAATTTTTAATTTATTTTAACAATTAGAAAAACCATGGTTAAGAAAATCCAGAAGACTTAGTATTAGGGTTTATATTGCAAAATAAATATCATGGCAAAGTGCTTTCGGCTTGTTAGAAGTCGTCTATCTGACAAGCCTGCGGCAAGAGAGAAAATGGATCCTCTTCATATCCCTTTTAAAATAAAAATGTAATTTTACCCAAAATTCTCAACACCAATTATTTTTACTGGCTTTTGATGGAGTTTTAATGTACCAGTGTAGACATGTACAAAAATATTTGTCCAGGAAGGCCTACAGTCTGCAGGCTTCGGGTTTCACTATCTAGACGGTTTGGAGATGAAGGAACAAGCATAGTAGGAAGTTTGGGATCTGTCCAGATGGGCGACTGTAGAGGGGAGAAATTACATTAGCTAACTCCAGTGCCGTGTATTAACTGCAAAAAATGGGTCACCCCAACTGTTTAATTTAAAAATGTAATTAAGTATTATAGGTAAAAAATTAAATTGTAACCCCAAAATTATTTCCAATGCTTTAAAAAGTGTCAAGCATACGCCACTGGTTAACTCATTGGAGAAAAAATCGTATAACACCTATCAAGGAGCGGCGGATGCCCTACAACGCAATGCCTTGATGAGCAAGAGACTAAAGAATCATTGTACGAAATGGTTCAATAATAAGGCGAACGGTTCTTTTTTGGTGGAATCAAGAGTGCTTAGAGTTGTGGTAAACGCCATTTCCCGAAATTAGGAACAGTATTCCAAGCAGGGTCTAATTTGGGATACATAAATAGTATAAAATATATTACAAGGAGAAAATACTTGTCTCGAAAGAAAAATCTCAGCTTTTTAAAGCTGCTGTAGTTACAACATTTATTTTGCACTACATGTTTATACTATCTTTTGCATTTTTTTTTATTTTCGGGCTCTCTACTGGTGAATACTAACAATATTCACCTGAAGACGCCTGGAGATGCTTGCCAGTTAGAACTTGTATGTTTTTAAATAACCTATGGCAATAAAAGTCCAAAAAACATCTTTCATTCAATCTACATCATTGTCTAGGACCTATAAGCATATATGTACCTACTTTGTTTTGTTTGGGAAGAAGGAATAGATATAAAAATACCTAGGTTTTTTTTGGTTATATATTTTCTAACACTATATAAAAATTTGCTTTGTTTATATTTCAATGCTTAACTGATTTGTAGATAAAAAGTTCAAAAAAACTATATGCCTGGTTGAATTCGGGAGAGTAATAGTCCCCGGAGCTACCTCCCCTTCAAGGGTCCTGCAAAACGTTTATGTTTTTAAATACTTTAAAGAAAATATCTTGGTATACGAAAGCTAAAAAGAATAATTTACAACTTGTCTTGCCCATTGTAAAGTATATTGGTTTTATAGAATGTCAAGAGGTTACACTTATTTATAAGCTAGAGAAATTGGGGTTAGGATAGAAAACCTTTTTGGTAAACTAGGTAAAATATTGGCAAACAAGACTGCAGACCTCAATAAATAAGGGAAGTATAAAATTAACTATGCAGGTTTTAATAATGTAGAATATAATGGTCAAAGTTAAAGCAGTATCAAAATTATAAAAAAAAAACAGATTTTAGTAAAATGCAATAAGCATTTAATGTATCTTAATAGTATCAAAGTGCTCCATATAGGACATGAAAACTAACACAATATAATATTTTGACGATCATTTCATATTTTTGAACATTTGGCAACAAGATTCTTTATGACATTTAAAAAGATTTAGTGGTGTCTATTTACCGACCCTTTCTTTTAGTTTGGCGACAGAAATTTTAGTACGGTTGTAAAACGACATCGTACCTTACGGTACTATGGCGCCATTCATACGGTTCCTAAAACAACAACTTTTTCTAATGCCACTACTAATTATTTGTCTATAGTTGAAGAATGGACATTCGATAAGAAGTAAAATACAATTTAACATTGTATCTAGAGGTAATAAAATTTAGGGGGGTATTTTTTACTTACTAAAATGTTATCATTAGTTTTAAACAGGGATAAAGTCTTGTTCTTCGATATTTTTGGAACACAATATTTTTATGAACATTTCTTTTTTACTTAACTCTAGAGGCGCGGACAAGGTTGCTCTACAGCACTGTACTTCCATAAAATTTTAAACTTTACTGGGAACAACCTGTTCATTATGAATCAACCTAATAGAGCTCGTAGTACTCACACGATAAATTAAAAACTCTTTTATAAGCGCAATCTGTTGTGGTTTAATTACCAATTTCTCATAAATCTCAATCTATCCGATTTTGTTTATAAAGTAGTAATTAGGTAAATAATTTAACGTATTTTTCTACACAGTTTACGAAGTCTATGATATCATCATTATGGATATTACATCTCGCGTCCTGCATATTTGAGATATAAAAACATGTTAAATACTGTTATTTTTATTTTATATAGGGTGTCCGTTTAATAAGATGTAATACCAAATAAGACTCTTCAGATTACTATCAAAGGAAGTGTTGTAAATTACTCACAACTGCAGGGACGGACTAGCTGTGACACTCATGACCCTCTTTTTACGACTTGTATTGATAAGAACTTTGGACAACGTTTTTTACAAACCTTTAACTATTAAATAAGTATTAGGTACCTGATGCGCCAGAACCTGGACGTGGAGGTCATCTCCGAGAGTTTTTCTGACAAGATTGCCAAAAACATTATGGAGAGGGGCGTTTTTTGGGGCGCTGAATCCAAATTTCTCGCTCGAAAACGACCCCTGAACACCTGGTGCACTGGAACCTGGACGCGGACTTCATCTCCGAGGGTTTTCCTCACACAATCGAAAAAGACAAACCAAAAATCTTTATAGGGGTTTTTAGGTCGCTAAATTTAAATGTGGCATGGGCGAAGACCCCCCCGGACACCTAGTGCTCTGGAACCTGGAAGTGGACGTCATTCCCGAGACTAGCGATGTGTCACTTGATGAAGAATTTGATACTTAGTTACGTATTTAAAAATTAAAGTTGTTAATTATTAAGGTAATGTAAAGTTACAGTTAGATTGTATTTGATTTGAGGTCAATAATTTATATATAAACGCCATACATAAATATTGGCTTTCTATTCATTTAACTTCTTTCTTTTCACATAATTTAACTAGACTCTACAATTCCACACAGCTATTGCAGTATTGACAGCATTCTCTAAGACATCAGGTTTGATTGACATTCATGTGAATGACATCGATGTCAAGATCAAGCTTGCGGTGCACCAGGTGTTGAGAGGGTCGTTTTTGACATAAAATTGGAATTCAGCGCCCCTAAAAACCCATAACGATTCTGGATTCGTCTTCTTCGATTGTGTGAGGTAAACCCTTGGAGATGACGTTCAGGTCGAGGTTTCGGTGCACCAGCCGAGGTACGTTTTCGGCGTAAAATTTGGATTAAGCGCAATAACAATTTTCGGTTTGCCTTTGGCGGTCGTGTCTGGAAAACCCTCGAAGACGACGTTTAGACCTAGGTTTCGGTCAACCAGGTGTTTAGGGGATCGTTTTAGAACGAGAAATTTTGATACAGGGCCTCAAAAAACGCCCCCACAATGATTTTCGGGTTGCTTTTGGCAATCTTGTCAGAAAAACTCTCTTATATGTCGTCCTCGCCCAGGTGCCGGCGCACCAGGTGTCTGGGGGGTGTTTACCGATGCCATATTTGGATTCAGTGGCCCAAAAAACCATCGGGTGTCGAGTTTCTCTCCTTCCCCGCGTGAATTTTGGGAGATTCCCGCGAAGGTGACGTTCACCGGCTTTCCTTAGCTCCTGGTCGGGTGTGGGTCAATTTAAAAAAATGTATTTTTTAAATGCATTTTTGGCTGCAGCAATGCAATTTGCGGTTTGTATGTCACAAAGTAGGTACATTTTTTACAAAAAAATTTTGGAAGCGAATGCAAAAAACCGTATTCCGATCCGTCTACAAAAAATTCATTGCCTCGACTAAGTGTATCAGACTTTACGGAAAAGCCCATGTTAATCCCCCTTACTAAGTTTTTAATTAAAAGTTTAACTTTTTATTAACATTATTATTTCATATTCAACCCAACAGAACTTAGGGACTAACAGTGTCAATAAAGTGACGTTTTTTCGAAAACGGTTAGGATTATCAAAATAAATAAACAGTACTTAATTTTTAGTCAATAGTTAAAGATTTAAAAAAACGTTGTCCAAAGTTCTTATAAATACAGGGCTAAAAAGGTAGTATCAGACTTACGGAAAAGTCCATTTTTCCCCTTACTGTTTTTAATTAAAAGTTTAACTTTTTATTAACATTATTATTTCATATTCAACCAAACAGAACTTAGGGACTAACAGTGTCAATAAAGTGACGTTTTTTCGAAAACGGTTAGGATTATCAAAATAAATAAACAGTACTTAATTTTTAGTCAATAGTTAAAGATCTAAAAAAACGTTGTCCAAAGTTCTTATAAATACAGGGCGTAAAAAAAGGGGGTCACGAGTGTCACAGCTAGTCCGTCCCTGCAGCTGTGATTAATTCACAACACTTTCTTTAATGGTAATTGGAAGAGTCTTACTTGGTTATATATCCTATTAAAATAAAATTGTAATATACATGGTGGTTTAATAATTATGTCTATGATTCCATTGAACATCTTTGGAAATCAAGAAAGAGAGAGAGAGAAAGCCTATACGAAAAAAGTTTATATAAACTTGTAGTATTCTTTTCACGTGTTCTTTTATACCCTGGAGATTTTCTTCGCATTTTTTCGGACACCCTGTATAACCATAAAAAGAAAGTTTATGTTTGTATGCTAACAACGCTTGCACAGTTCACTGAAAGTATATTAACCATATTGATTTGTTTTCGAAGAAAGAATATTGCGTATTTAAATGAGTGTTTTGCTAATTCGTGCACTTTTCTTATTTTAGCGGTAGTGGCAGTGGAAATAGTAGCAGCAGCGTATCTTTAGAGAGAGATAAAGCATCTGTCAGCCCGGTGCCGTTTAAGAAGGACCAGTATGGGGTGGTTCGTGAAGGTATTGTGAATTGCAAGATTTTGGAAATTGATGGAAAGGTAAGGATAAGAATTTTTTTTTGTTTTTACTTTTAAGTACTTTCTTTCTGCGTATGATAATAAAAATTCATGAAGAGTAGCCTTAAAAAATACAAACAAAAATAGTTAGAAAAATATTAATATAAAAAGCATGTTGTTTATTGTTAATAAAATAAAACGAGTATTTAATTCACTCTTTTGTAAAAACATTTTAATTACCTAAAAAAACAACAAATTTTGATATCTTTAATTGTTTAATGTTTAAAAGTTTAAGCTCTCCAAAATATATTAGAATGTACCTGGCTAAATATACAGCATGTCTTAGGCAGTTTTTTTATTTTTGGACAGTCCACGAAGGCTAAGGCCTGAGTACTAACGTACCGTGGGTGTCTTAAGTGTGGTGAGAGGGAGTTTGTTCACACGGGACTTTAATAGTTGGAGACTGGGAGGAGAAGGAAATACCTTTGCGGGTAGCAGGTTCCATAATCTGGACACTCTAGGAATGAAAGAACGAAGAAAGCGGGAAGTTCGAGGCCTCTCTAGTTGAACTGTAAAAGGATGCATAAAAGTTGCACTACGTGTTGCTTTGTTGGGAGCTGCCAGAAGAGGACCATACTGGCCAACTCCTCTGAGCAGAAACCGTGAAAATACCTATAGAAAAGCGACAGATCTCCCATAGCTCGACGGAGGGCAAGAAAAGAAAGCCTTTTTGTAAGCGTGGGATTATTAATTAGACGAACAGCTCTTCTTTGAATGGAGTCCAGAATGCTAAGTGTTATAGGAGACGCCATTCCCTAGACATGAGAACAATATTCTAAAGAGGGTCTGATTTGGAATACATACAGGGTATACAGATTGAAAGAAGAAAAATACTTTCTGGCTCTTTGAAGATGCTGAGGCTATGGATGTAATGTGTTTGTGCCATTTGAGGTTATTCTCAAAAGTAACGCCGACAAGATTAAACGATGCAACGGATGAGCACTGGCAGACTTTTTTCGCGACAGCGAACAAGACTGTGTTTTGAAGGCATTAAACTGAACAAGATTTTTGGTGGCCCAATCCAAGATAAGTTTGAGTTCTTGTGAGATAGACATCTTGTCATATGGAAACCATTTTTACTAAGTGTTGAAACAAAACCACTTTGTTGTACAAAATTTATGAATATTTATACAGGGACTGTTTTTGTGTAAGATTAAATTAACCTACTGTTTAACATGTAAGAAGGAAAACGACTTAACTCTAAAAGTGACCCTATTTGTGTTAATTTATTATCAGGAAGTGTGACATGATCCATAACAATGCATTTTTTAATTCTAAAATTAAAAGAATCCATTAATATGCCATCAATAGTGTTAACCATTATTTATTTGATGTAAAAAAATATTTGATAAATATTTATAAATCTTAAATTTTTTTGTTGGTCATTTTTAAAACTTTTTTTTGAGTTTTTTAATTTGAGACTTCTCTCTTCCGGGGTAACGATATTTATAAACATTACGAGATTTAATGTTTTCTATTAATTCATAAATAGTGGAAAAAATATTTGAGCTTTAATTTATTTTTCTTTATGCAAATCTTTGGAAATATTTTTATAGCATACCAAATCAAGGGGGATTTCGTTAAAAAGTATAGTAAAGTTGCGTAGAAATATGTTTTCTAAAATCAAGTGGATTAACCAGATCGAGAAAACAAATCGTTCTGAAAGTTTAAGCTGTTATTGGTCATAGAGTCGTAGGGTTAAATAATGATGTGCTTAAATAATAAATTAAAAAATAAAAATTATTTTATAACCCCGCTCGTATTATGTTTAAACCATAAAACCCCAAAGTAATAGGTATCGCTAAATATGCAGTAAACCGTTTTATTTTGAATTAGTCAAGCTTTATTTATTTGGAAACATTTATTTTTATATTGAAATGTGTAATTATTATTATGTGATTTCTTAAAAAATATCTTTTAATAGTCAAAAATTCCCGAACAGTCGTAAAATGAAACGGATGCGCTTTAGCAATATAATTATAGGATTTCTAAAAATCCTTTTAGTGCTAAATTGTTAATTGCCAACTATTACTTAAATAAAATCCGCAGTTTGTTACGTAATAAAATAAAGTAGATCAGTAAATATATTCTTTTTATTATGCGAATATTTTTTTCTGGGAAGCATTTCACTTTATGTTTTTATAATATTTGTCATTTCTAAACGGAATAGGCACTATTTGTTTACGAAAGTATTAAGTTTTATTAAAATATGTCACTTGGGTAGGAATTTTTTTATTGTGAATAAACTTTCCCATCATTTTCTTGTATTTAAGTCATGTGATATACTTACATCTAAGTCAAAATTAAAAGATTAAATAAATAAATACAGTTAAAATTTATTAGTTAATTAGTAAGGCGGATAACAATGTTGTTATAGTTTTAGGAGGTAACAGTAAGTTGGTTCAATGGAGAAATGGAAGTGTCTTCTTGTTTTTTATTAATAGGCTCGAGTTTGTTCTCAAACGCCACTCCTGCACATCACCTTTTTGCTATATAAAATAATAGCTAATATATTCTTAAAATAATCTTCTTTTATCAAATTTAATTATTTCTTATAATTATCTTTAAAAAATTATACACATAAAATCACTATACTTAAAAAAACTCACTTTGGGGGTGTTTATATATAAGGGTGTTACAGAATGTTGTGAGGTAAATTTAGAGGCAGATTGTACATCTAAAAATATGAGAAAAGGTTCATATAAACATGGGTCCGGAAATGCTTCGTTTTTATGATACGGGGTGTTTAAACTAGTTTATTTCACATTTTTCGAAAACCCGTAAAGATATTAAGATGAGTTTTTGTACACGCAAATGTATAAATATAGATCACATTTACATGTAGAAAATTGTTTTCTAAGGCACTTAAATCAGTGGCGTTCGTGCCGGTAAGTCCTTATTTTTAGCGAAAAAACTGTACGCCACTGGTTTTCGCCAAAAATAGTATTGCTTTTTAAAAACCAGTTTGTTTGTGCTTAAAAAGTACCTCTTGGACTTTTTTGTTCTGACTCACCGTTTTCGAAATAAAAGTAAAAGCACACTTAGCTGTTTCCCGAATTATTTATAATTTTAATATTTTTTTGTACTAATTGTTCAGGAACAAAGTACTCGATTTTAACTTAAGATCAAATGCTGGAAATGGCTCCTCTGCTTTAATGCAAGCTGTAAATCGTATTCGAATATTTCTTCTGACCCTTTGGAATATTTGAGGTCTCTATCGAAAACAGCTTATTATACGAATTAATAAATAATTTTTATTACGAAAACGGTGAGTCAGGACGACCAAGTTCAGCAATACTTATTTTGCGAACCAGTGGCATACAGTTTCTGCAAATAAGAACTTACCGGCGAACGCCACTGATGTAAGTCCTTAGAAATTATTGACATGTAAATGTGCCTTTATTAGAGAAAACTTATCTGATATTCAACGGTTTCAAATTAATCTTGCGAACAACCAAAAATGGCATAAAAGTTTTTTTTCGCCCTAAATTTTAAATAAAGAATTTAGCGAGGGCACGAACGCCCACTAATTTTAAGTCCCTTAAAAAAATTTTTAATTTAAATTTAGATAAATTTAGTTTATTAACAAAATTTATCTATTTTTTTTCCAACCGTTTTTCAAGATTATTGCAACAAGGTTACACTTCTTTGGCGCAATTTTTTCTCCTGTATAAACTGAAATTTTCAAATTTGTAATTAAACATTTTATGATTTTCAGTCCTTCTACTAATTTATTGGGAGTCACTAACTTCATTGAATCATTAATTGAATTTAGCATATTTTTCTATCAAGCCTTTTTTAATTGCTTGTTTAATAGCCTTTTCTACATATTATAGACACATAAACTTTCATACAGAAAAACTTGTTCTAATTGATTATTTAGTAAATTTGATATGTTAATAACTTTACGGGACCAAATTAAAATTATCATAAAAATTATAAAAAACATAAAAAAACATAAACAATTTGTAGAAGAAAAAGTTTCTCCTTTTGTAATTGCATTTCTTCAAATGACAGCTGCTAAACCTCGTACATTTTTTTTTTAACTAAAATAAGGCATAAGTTTTTAAAAATGTGAAGAATACTACAAAAAAAGTTTTTCTTTTTTTCTTTATTTTGATATGTTGGCAAAACTGCCTTTAAAAATAAAATGTCGTTATCCTGTGTAATTATTTTTCCTATTGCGTACAATTACTATTACCTTTTGAGTAAACAGACTTTAAAACAAATACCATAAAAAAGATTAGTTAAGAGGTAGACAAATTTAACCTTTTTGCGGATATGGCAAACAATAAACAGAAAGGGATTTCCTAACACAAAAATAACGTTGTTGGTACATTGTCAATATATAGTTTTAAGGGTCAGGTAGAGGTAACATTCTTATTTAAGTACCTCTTATAGGGTTTTGAATAGGATAACTGAAATATTTGGGATTAGTAGTGTTATTTTGTTGCAGCGTGCGGCTGATAGGTCTGGAAGCAAGTGATAATGGTTTTGAAAGGACCAAGGTTGTTCCTGTATAAGGATAGACATCATCAGGTAAGTCGCTTTTTTATTAGATTCTTGTTTTTTTTGTAATGGAAATACGGTAGATACTTAAATATGGGTTTGGTTTAATTTAATAAGTTTATTTATACTTTTTAAAAAGACCAGAAAAATGATTAATTGCTAGGTTTAAAATAATATTACATTTTTATTTTGCTAAATCGAACTTTTTTTAACGAAATTTATTAACAAAATTCTTTTTTGTTTTTTATTTAAATTTAGTGCTGAGTATTTAAAACTTAGATAGAAGAATACCAGTGTGTCAAAACTGGTGGTAGAGAATTCGTGTTTTTATGTAAAAATTTAATTGTTTATAAAGGTATTCATTTTTTAATTGTATTGCAACTTTAATGAATTAAAATTGTGTGTATTCCGTAAACGTTTTGTTTATATGGTTGTCTAATGAATTTAGGATAAGACAATAAAATATTTTCTTTAAATAACCATCTTAATAAAAATAAAGTAAAAATTTCTAAATAATATTTACCTTTCTGGCCCACCCTATATGATTTTCATATATTAATATTAAATGTACCTACGTAAACACCAAAATCTGCAATCCCTAGAACTTTTAAGAGATAACGAATGGATAAAATCAAGAGAACAAATATTTTTTATCTTATTTTGAATAATATTGACTTTTTCTAAATTAGCCTTTAAATAGGTATAATATATTTTATAAATATTTACACTATACGTATATAATAATATATGATGTAACTAACCCCTTAAAAAAAATTACACAATGTCCATGAACTTTGAACTTTTAACAGAAACAATTAAATAAATAAACAAAAGCAATTTGTAAACACATTAAAAGTAAATAAAAACAACAATTAAAAAAAACAGTAAATTTTAGAATAAAAATGATTGCTTTAATATCAGTCATATACGAAAAACGCATCAGCAGCACACACTATGCTGCAATGCTATGCAGCATTCGTTAAACTTTTTAATTTAAAGCTAAAGGAATATGGCAAGTCGGCTGTTACACTCAATTAATAGTTATTTTTAAACATATAAATTTACTTTCATTAAGTTATTCATGACCAATGAATTCTTAAATATTTAAGGAATCACCCTTTGAAAATATCATATTTATAGTTTTTTTTTGGAGAAAATATTTTAAAATTTGACACTATGATCAAAAGGATTTTTTTTGTCATAATAAAATATACTTTTCTTCTTAAGGAAATGGAATGCTCTACAGAAATTATCATTTTATGTTGTATCGCAAACCCTCACCATTTACTTTAGGTCTTTAAAGTTTAAAAAGAAAATTAAAAATATTAAAGTTTACAATTAACGTATAGAAATAATAAAGTGGGTGTTACCATACCACCTGTTAATTGACGTCTGTATAGGAAAAGTGTGATAAGTCAAAAAATGTGATAAATGAGTTTATGTAAGTTAACCAACAACTAAAATAGGTTAAATATTTCTTTATGCTTAATTAAAAAGTTTCTAGAATTGCCAAAATATTTTTAAGAAAAATTAAAATTATTTTAATTATAGTTTAATTTACTTTAACTCATTTTTAATATTTTTTTAAACCTATTTGGGTTTTCCCATACACTCGTCAATTACTGATTTTTTATTATATTTATATTAGTGACTTAAAGTATATACATAATTTTTATGGGACACCCGTTAGAGTTAAATTGATTTGTATAAAAGCTCTGCTGTCCCGTGAAAATTCTTATACGGCCTGTAAAAGGACGATTTTATGATGATTTCTTCGTTCAATATAAGTAGAGAATCTAGGTATTTTAGAAGCTTTTTTGTAAATAATTTATTTTCAATATTTTTTTCTTTGGCCTATGGAAGGAAAAATTCTTTATTGGCCTTAAGGTTAACTCATTTTGGGAAAAAAATATTTTGGAATTTGCCAAATAAGGTTTTTTTTGGGTCCCTCCAGGGAAAAATCCTTCTTTTAAAGCAAAAAAATCTTCGTAAATTTGATCAAATTTTATCGTCAAGTCGCAAATTTCGCAAAAATATCTGCATTTTTTAAACAGAGGCATCTGAAATATTTGCATAAGAAAATTTTTGGGTGAAAAACATTTCAACTAATTATGGTTTTTAGAAAAAAACAGAAAATTTACGAAATTAACGATTTGACGATGTTATTTGAAACTTTGCAAAAAAAATCACCTCTTTTGCAAATTTTAAAATAAAAATGTTCTTAGCTAAAGTGTTCTCCTGGAGGCAAATAGTTTCGGGTGTATGTTTGGTGTGGACCCCATGCTTTACTTTTTGGATAAAAATTTTGAGATCCGCCACTGGTTACTTTTTAATGTAAAAGGTTTGTGGTAGTCATTACCAGGTATTATATACCTTAATAGATATAAAATTTATAAAACTCGAAACTTAAATTTTCAAAATATTTTACCGTTGTTCCTAGGAGAATCTAGTGCCTTAGACTTTACAGGTTTTAAAAATTTCCTATTGATTATTAAAATAAATTTTAATACTTTATTAAAATTTAAAAATTAAATAATCGACCATAAATCTTCAAAAATTCAAGATACTTGACACAATTTTTTATTGCAAAGCATTATTACCATATCCTTAGAAGAGAAACAAATCGTAAAATTACCGGTGTGAATCATTTTTTAGAAATCGACCAGGTTTACGGCTTTTGTTTATAACAATAATTTAGTTGTCCTTAAGTTTTGATTGCCTTTTATGGAAAAATCTTTTACAATTAAATCGCATATTAATTACTTGTTTTTTTATAACTGCTTTAAATATACTTTTTTAACATTGGGTAATTCTGGTCATATTTTTGTTTGAAATAGAAAAATAATCAAATATTTAATTAATTTGGGTCCTCTTTGATAAGGGTTTTTTTAATCTTCGTGACACAAAGGCATATATCGCCTAAGTAAGTTGTGTCGGGTTTTTAGATGTTTTACCCACAAAACATGCAGATATTACATTTAAAGGCAGCTTTTAGACAACGTATTAATGGCACCACAGACGTTATAAAAATAACTACTGTCTCGAAACTAACCCCAATGCACATCTGGGTAATCTTATTCAGACGAGACCTACAGTCTAACGTAGGTTGCCTACCCAACGACACACAGTGTTCACTGGCGATCACCAATACAATTACCAACCGTGCCCTGCGCCGCTTAATTTTCCTGATCTAACGGCAAGCGGCGTTTCGACGCGGACCATACCGTTGGCACTTATCTATCTGTCCTGTAAATCGAACCCAGGTCGCCCGCGTGGCAGACCACTATGCCACCGAGCGTTTTTTGAACCGTCTTTTTTATCCCGCATTTAAAAAAAAAGAGGTTAAATAAATGTGTTTATTATATTATTGCCTGTTTTATACAGAAAAGCCCTAGAGCCGAGTCATTTGTGTGATGTTAAGTATTAAAAAAAAAAAAAATGTGCATCATTTTCTAAAAAATTATGTCATTAAATGTATGTATGTTTAGCTTTTAATAATATACTTTTGGGTACTATAATTCCTCGGTTTTAAAGGTATATTTTGTTTAAAACGGCGTTTTCCTATTTTTTGAGCACGCTGTCTATTTCGCATTTGTATTTCCATATTTATGTCTGTGCATTTCGGCCGTGTTCGCCCGCGTGGACTAAGCGATTTTGGCTGTTTTTTCCCGTTTCATACGTGCGTCAACGATGTCTGCCCTCAGGTATCTGGGGCCCCCTTTACACTCCGTTACGTCACATCACGCTCCCCGCGCTCCGTCTTTCGTCACACACTTTGCGGCGTAGCGCGCGTCTTAGGATTGAACAATTATCTTATGGTCTTTCATTTGATATCATTTTCTATAAAATAAATGGAATTTGTAAATAAGTTGTACTTGTTTCTCATACAACTTTTGTCCGTCTTTTTTATCGCTCAGGTGATGAAGTTCCAGAAATACTACCATTTTTCTTTTTTTGGATAATTAAAAGCTTAATCAAAAACATCCATATTTGTAACTTTAAAAATGGCAATTTTTCTCTACAAACTTTCATTCCCATTTTAACTTACACTCAAAAAGGATGTAATTAAAAAAATTATTTAACATCATTTTTAATCGTAATCAATAGCCTACATATCAATTTTTATACGTCTAAATCCATAAATGACGAAGTTCAGAAGCCAATTACCAACTACCATATTAACAACTTAAAAATGTAACAATTTTTTGATACAAACTTTCAATCCCATTCTAAACTCCCAAAGGATGTAATTTCGAAAAGGTTAAAACAAATAATTTTTAATCGTAATTAATAACCTACATAACAATTTTCATACTTTTGAATCCAGAAATTACGAATTTCCACACAAACTTTTATCCCCCTCCCCATTCTAGCCGTTTAGATGGAGGGAAGTTTTCTACAATCCTTTCTAAGCTAAAGTCTCCTATTTTTCTGGGTAATTAGAAGTCTGATTACCAACGCCCATATTTACAATTTTAAAAATTACAATTTTTCTGTTTATATAACTTTCATCCCCATTTTATCCTCTCCAACAGATTTAACCAAAAAATATTAAAAGAGATCATTTTTCATCAAAAGACTAAATACTTATTTTCATACTTCCAAGTCCAGAAATTATAAAGTTTAATACAAACTTTTACCCTCCATTATCTCCATTTAGGGTGTGAGTTTCCTATAATTCTTTCCTAGCTTATATTTATCAGGGATAATGTAGGATTTTAATGGTAAACGAATTTTTTAAATCGGTTTAGTAGTTTTGGAGCCTATTCAATGCAAACAAACAATCAAATCTTTCCTTTTTATGATATTAGTATTATAGATTTTGATTTAAGAAAATCCCTAGAAACTTAAAAATAATATTTTCATCGTATGGCCTATAGCTGCGACCCTGCATAACCCCAAATGACCTTCTAATCCAGATTATCATAAGGTTTTGCACCAAAAATTAAACGTGACAAAATTTAGTGACATTGCGTCAAGCCGGCATCCATACAGGGTGTCACAACGATTTGGTATTCGAGGCGCAGGAAACACATTAACACTTAACATCTTAATATGGCAGCAACTTCCGCCCATCCACCGATTCTTACCAAACGGTGGCATTAATTATTAATAAATTGTTAGATTATACTATTATAGGTTTATAACTAGGGGAGTATAGAGTAATGGTAACACAAGTAACGTTATGTCTAATAAAAAAAAGTAGGTGATTAAAAAGCAATTTGCAATAATAAATTATTATTTAAAGTAAAGTATGTCATTTCCGCTTATATAAGTCACCATCATATGGCTGTGCTTGGCGGGAATTGTAGCACGTGTACCATGTAGTTAAATCCATTATACAGCGCACTAATATTTAGATAAAGGGGATCACACAACACTGGTCACGTGACATAGTGTCAAGAGGGCACTGTCGGCTTTTTTTAATGGAAAGGGAAGTTGTCATATTATATTACCATTTTAAAGGCTCTTTATTTTTCTACTTAACACCGTTTCAAAGCCGTAGCCAGGAATAATTTTGGGGGGGGGTTAGCCTTTTGTGTCAGACACGTTAATTTTGATTTCTAGGGGGATGTTTTTTTTATCTACAGCCGTACCATACAGGGTGGTTCAAAAATAGGATATTGCATGACACTTAAGTTTTTTATATGAAAACCCCAATTTTAAAAAATTTTTAGATTCTCTATGACGTTTTTAGTAACTTTTGTTAATAAAGTTTATACCTATATTTAATCGTTGTGAAGCTATTTAATTGTATATTAAAATTTGACCAACTTAACTCAATATTGATAATAATCGATTGCACGGCAAAATATAATAATCATGTCACCGTATGTCATAGGAAAACTTTGTCTTTGATTTCAAATTGTTAACTAACCTAGTTGTGATAAATATTAAACAATGATTTATTCAGTTCAAGAAGGGGTAAAAATATTAAAACTGTATTACCAAAAGTATGTGGCTAATTAATGAGAAAATTTGAAGAAACTGGATCTGTGTCTAATATTCGCCGTTATCGCCATTAAAAAAATCGATTAGTTAGAAATGAAGTCGCAGAAATACCAGTGTTGGAACACGTAGCACTTGACAACACCCAAAGCACTTGTGGACAGGCAATTAATTAGAATGAAGACGATTTTAATAAAAGATTGGATTTTTGCGAATTAATGTCCCAACTTTTAATCAACAAAGCAAATCTGTTATTTAATATTTGTTTCTCGGATGAGTGTACGTTCTATTTACATGGTGCGGTAAATAGACATAATTGTCGATATTGAAGTGACTTGAATCTACATTTGTTTCGAGAGGTACACCCGAAATTATCCTGAAAAAATAAATGTGTGGGCCGGAATTTTCGTAAATCATTTGTAGGACCTTTCCTTATTCCTAGAATCTTGACGGGCAAGACGTACTTGGACATGTTAGAAAATACAATAGAGTCACGAATTACCGAAATATTAAAAAATGACGTTAATTATAATGAAAATGATATTCATTTTCAACAAGATGGTGCACCACCGCACTATGTAGCTTCAGTACGACAGTTTTTCGACACCCATTTCCCGAATCAGTGGATCGGCAGACGAGGACCCATTGAGTTGCCGCCGAGATCTCCGGACGTAAGTCCTTTAGATTATCTTCTTTGGGGGTATTTAAAAAGTAAAGTTTTTAGTACGAAGCCAGCTTTCATTCAAGATCTTCGGGAGCGGATTACGGCTGAACGTAGACAAATAACTCCATACATGCTTGAAAATGTGAGAAATAGATTCGAACAAAATCTTTATTATTGCATAGTAGAGGTAAATTGACACCACTTTTAGCACTTATTACCACATTGACCTACTTCTTTATAGAAAATTAATTTTTACTTTACCTTTAATTTGCGTATGACTGTAGGTTTCTTTTTGTTTTTTTCACACTCGGAGAGTTGTTTTCATTTGAAAAAAAGCTAATAGTGCCCTCTTGGCACTAGGACAGGTGACCAAAACAATTTTTATACCAAAAAATAGTTTTAGTAATACTCTTTTACCTAAATATACCCGATTTCGATATCTTATCCCGTTAAAAAGTTAAAGGGGTTGGGGACTTTTAAAAACCGCACCAGTGGCGTAGTCAACCTTTTAGGGCGGGGGGGCAACGTTTAAAGGGGCGCTCTATTTCTTAAAACATTTTTATTAAAAAAAAAACACAACAATAAACTCACAAATCTATATTTGAAACTTTAGGCCAGAAAGGAAAAATAATGACAATATAAAAAATGTTCTTACCCAGCAGTTTTTCTGAAAAAATCTTGTAATTTTTGGCTGTGTGTTGCGCTAACATCAATTTTTTTTCACGATATTCCTTCCTGAACTCAGCACCTGACTTTTTTTTCTTTTTATCCATTTTTAATCTTAACAAGTTTACCCTTGCATAGACAATAAACGACTAAATAACACCACAAAGAGGGGAATATGAGTACCAGAAATAAATAACATACGTTTGAAATCTGCCGATTTGCAATATTAAAAAATAAAGTAAACAATTCTGGAATATATCCAATACCGACACAATAAAAAGAAATGCCGCCACAAACGGACGCCGCGCTCAGCGGCTTTTCCCGCGGTGTTACTGCTTTTGAAGAGAATAACCGCTCCGCTGACACTTAAGAAAAAGTGTGGACAATTATTATTTTAAAATATGACTTCTAAAATAGTGATGGAACCTTCCGAATGATCTTCCGAACGATATTCGAATATAGAAATGTTTCGAATGATTCGAATATTTCTTTCGGATATTCGAATATTCGTATTCCAATCAGCTGGGGTATATTACCGCTACTTATCGAATGATAGTTCATTCAATTCGCGGTTCATTCATATCAAGAATAGAAATTTTCCACAAAATGTCGACTTTTTTGGCGGCCACTGTATACTATTCTATACACCACACCAATAATTGCGAATTAAACGAAACAAAACTTCCGCCGCACCACTAATAACAGCAAAACAAATTTAAAACGTACAAGAATACGTATGCAAACACATCAACCCAATAATAGTCGACTGAAATTAAAAGCCGAAACAAAATAATTCATTTTTCATCTTCCGACATCTGATTTATCCGGAATAATTCGTTATTTCGAAATCAAACCTTTCGACTTCGGGGTATGTCGACGGTTGGCGGTCGGCGCAATATATCGAATACCGACTGACGTTGATCGGTCAATGTTTCATATGTCGAATGATATTCCGAATATGAAGATCTTCCGGAATACGAATATTCGAATATTAAAATCATCCGAATATGCCCATCGCTATTCTAAAATTACACCAGCAAGTAAAAAATGTTTAAAGCACAGCATAGTATGTTGTAAATAATACCTGTTTTATATACGGTAGGTTTGTTTGGGCGCAGGGGCGCTGGTCTAGAGGGGCGGGGGGGCAGTCGCCCCCTAGCCCCCACCTGGCTACGCCACTGAACCGCACTGTATATTGTAATAGCCCAGCTGTAATCTGGTGGTCGATAAAATAACCTATGGACCGGGCTGTACTTTAAGATATCTTTGTTTGTTATATTTGTTACCCTCTGAAATTAATCCCCAAATTAACAGACAGTACACCAGGAATTCAATAACATCTCAATGTAGGACTGGGATCGAACCCACGACCAGCCGAATGGGAGTCTGGTACTCTTACTAATTTGATGCCGCGGTGTGTATGTTTATATATTTTTTAAAAATTAAATTAATAATATTAAATTATTAAAACATTCTATGCACTTTAGTGCATATTACTAGTGCATATTACACCAGATTCTACTGCAGTTTATTAATTGGTATTAATTTGTCACTATTGCTGCATTACGACAGAATTATGGATGAGCGCAGGTGATGGAAGAGTTGTTGCGATAATTAAAGCGCTTGAGGACGATAGGATATGTAGACTTTCTCCTTAAGACAAAGAAAACATGATTTAATTGCTAAAAAACTAAAACTACATAATTGTAATTAATTAGCGGGAAGTAAGCCATAAAATTATTTTTCTGGTGTAAAAACATTTGCTATATGTTTACAACAAATATGCGTTAAAAACATAAGCATTTTAAACGCACCCAGAACTTTGCCAAACATTTTATGTTATACAGGGCGATTCGAAACTCCTTAAAAATTCAGAGAGATAGACATTATGCTACTAAAAGCAAGATAACAACAATAAAACGGAATAATAATGTTAAAACCGTATTAGAAATGTTTTTCGCACTTCGCACCTCTAAAACACTGGGCCATTGATATTTGACAAATAGCGAGGCGTGAGAAATTCTTTTTGCAAGTTTAGGCATCAGCTAGCAATTTACGAGTATTTTATTTATAAAAAAACAAAGTACTTCCAATTTTTTTGCGTAATTGTGCTAAAACAGTCCAAGTTTTATACACTGAACTTCTTGCACACTGTTTACAGCAGTGCTTAGGCAGTTTTTTAACTCTTTAAAGCTTTTTTATTGTGATAAACGTTATTAAAAAAAACCTTCAAATAACACACGTGTTTAAAACTCTTAATGTCACACACTAAAATCCAGAATGTCACTAAAAAGCCATGGTTTTCAGTGGCTTAAGAAAAGCAGAGCACCGTTAGTAACTGGCTGTTGTGTAAATGGGCTAAAGGAAGAGGATAGTTCAATAGTAGTTTGCGTTGTGTCCGCGTTGTCTATTGGGTGGTGTGCAGTAACTGCATGTTTCAGTACTTCGATATGACGAATTTTTGTCAAAAATAAGTTGAGTATCGTAAAGCACAACACCTACAGTACTTAATAATAAGGCTTTATGCAAGCCTTTGAGAGCTGCCCAAAACATAAAAATAGAATCCTAAGAAGAATTTCAGTGGTTAAGTCATCGATAACTGAATATTGAGAAATGAGTACAACGGTATTGTATAGTACGTTCTTGTAACAGATATAATGGTATTACTACTGTTTCAAAAAATATAGAACAATACATTTGTAATAAACTTAAGTTGCTCAGTGTATATGGCTGTCAAATAAATCATACTTTATTTTAATATATAAAAAATACGAATGCCACCCATTATAATTTTAAAAGAACTCGTAAAATTTCACACGTACATGAAAAATGCCCAGCCCTGGTAATAAAATTCGCGTCCATGTCCCAATTACTGTTTTGCTTCCTTTGTATGGTCAAAATTAATGGCCAAATTACGTCTTTGGTGACACCGGTATCAAGTATACATGATTATAAAGACATTAAGGCGTTTAAACCCAATTAACAGTTGGGTAATCGTATTTTTTCTTCACCTGTAATTACTTTAAATAAAAAGGCATTAAAAAGTAAGGAACAATTATTTTAATTTAAATATTTTGTTATTTTACAATATTTAACAGAATAAAAGTAACAAAAAAAATATTTGATAACGGCTAACTTTTGGATAAATAAAATTTTCAAATGACTACATTTATATTTGTACCATCTGTTTGTCAAGTTTCAGTTATTGTTCTAACATATAATATATTAGAATGTCAAAAAATAAATAAATAAATTTGTCTCTAAAGTTTCTTTGATAGAAAAAAAATAATCTCCCAGAAATTGAGCCCAATATCTCAAAAATTGAGCTGGCGCATAGGGAGGTCCCCTTTTTCATTTAAAATACATGGGAAATTTTTTATTCTTATTTTCAAAATAACTATATGACTTTTTTCAAATTTGGGTTCTAACTATCTTATAGAAACTTTTCTCTAGAAAATCGATATTCTATGTTTTTTTTTCCTAAACTTAATAGAAATAAAGTTACAGAGCATAGAATAAGGGGAGACATTTTTAAATGGAATAATACGAATAATTTACTTTTTAACAAGGATACAATTTTTATTCTATTTTATTTTGACTTTAAATCATAATAAAACACTGTTTTGACAATGTTTAAGAATCCATTCGCGCCGCGAAAATTGGATCCAATTTGGGGTTCGGGGCATAATGTTTTTCTTAAAAACGGTATAGGTTATCGATAATTTTTAAAAACTTTATGAAAGCCAACACTTAAATCTAGGCTTCTGCTGTAATAGTTTTTTAAATTTGGATTTAGTTTTTAATATTTCCTTGAGTGAAAGTCACCCCAAAATCGGTTATGTTTAGATACTATTTTCTCTTAACTTGACTTATAGCTCAAAAATCCGAATCAGCAGAGGCATAGATTATTTCCTTACCTTTAAAATGGTGTATAATTTATGTCATTTAAGTGAAAAATAGTTACCGAAAAACGTTATCTCCTGTAGGCTTGCAATAGGAAACAACATCGCATCGATACACCGAATTTGGAAGAACCTAAATAAGATATAATAGGTTTGTTCCAACAAGCATCCGGTATCGTTTCAAAATCGTTTTTGAACTGTTTTTTGGTACGCTTCGACGCATGCGCGGACTTAAAATAGTTTCGTGACGATACGAAAAGTAACAAACGTTCGATCGCTTTGCGGATCGTTTTGGGGACTGTCAAATTAAAAGTTTTTGAATTTTTTGTTTTGAAAATATAACCCTACTTTTCTACTTATTATTTTTGTGATCAAAGTTAGCAAATATCACTCATAATATCGTCACTCATCTTTAAAGATAATTAAATTTAATGATGTGCTTAGGAGGTGTAAAAATTAATGCTTTTGAATAATTAAACAAGCAAGGAAATAGGAAATGCTAAATTAAGTTAAAATAAGTTAAAGCCACACAAGAAAAGATAAACATTATGTGATCAAATGGTTTTAATTAAACACATAAATTAAAAATTAAGTTAAGCTAACTTAAGTTAAAAAGATAACAAACTTTAAACTTTCTTAACTTATTTTAATTTTTTAACCTTATCATAAAATAAAATAAACGTTTCCTTTTTAAAATAATTAAATTCCCACACAATAACATCATAAAATAGGCTTACAGAAACTCGTCTTTCCCATGCGTTATAAAAAATGTAACAAAATTATATATTTTTTAAACAAATATTTATTTAAGTTAACAAATTACCGGACAGCTGCCAGAGGGTGCACCAATAAAATAGAAATCACGAAAACCCTATTAACAGTGATTTGCCCTACGTATGCTAAATTTTATTGTTATTTTTAAACTGATTGGCATGTTTTCACACAAATGGCTTAATTTATATTAACTCAATTTTTGTTACCTTAACTTAACTTAACTTTTCTGCATAATCCTACCTTAACAGTAAATATATGAGGATGAAATATAAAAATATCCAATTGTTTTCAAACTTAACACGCTTATCAAAGGTCTTCCTGGGCACAAAACCCGAAAACGCCTCCAACCCCCCAAAACCACCCTCAAAAGTCCCCAAATCCCCAGTGACCTTTGAGGGTGATTTTGGGGGGGTTGGAGGCATTTTCGGGTTTTGTACCCTGGAAGACCTTTGATCAGCGTGTTAAGAACTATCACTATGCAAAGTTTAAAAACAATTGGATAAAATTCATTTTTCATAAAAAAATTGCAAGATCCTTTAAAGTGCGTTTATCTCGAGAACGGCTGCTCCTAGAGACTTAAATAAAGTATACATTTTTAATGTAGATGAATTTATAGTAAATTATTTTTTAATAAACAGGTCAATATTTGAAGCCAAAAAAAGTTACGACATTTAAAACAAGTGAGGTAGGCCGTAGCTGGCGCCCTCTAGTAGCAACATCAAAAGCGTAGACGAATTTAAATTTCTTGCCTCAGAAAACCCCCAGATCCCAAATTTTGTACCCGTAGGTCATTTGGTTAAAGAATTATTAAGAAAAAACGAAAGCAAAATTAAAAGTTTAACACCCTGTATCTTTGTTATTATTAACTTTCGGATAAGGCAAGTTTACGTAAATTGCATTATTTTGACCTAAGGAATCTGCTGTTGCTCTGTGTCCCATTACTTTTGGGTCACCCTGTATGTCTAATATTAAGTTATATGTTACTAATTATTTATTTTATAGGATATAATAACATTTTTTTTATGTACACTGGGTGAGCCTTAAGTTTCAGTTGGAATATTAAGATATATGTTTAATGACAAATTAATTTTTATTATTATTAAAATATTCTTCGTATTAAAATACGTTTTCCAATAATAATTGATGTCACTGGACTTAAAATTAACAATAAAAGATGGTATATATAGTTACAGGAACCACAAGTTACATTCTTTTTCTAAGAAACTTCGTTTTAATATTCACCGTTTAGGTTAGATTCGCTTATATTCAACCGTTTTTAGGCTATCCAAAATGTTATTAACTAAATTACAACCAAACTTATTAATTACACATAAGAGTCCATTCGCGCCGCGAAAATTGAATCCAATTTGCGGTTCGGGGCATAATGTTTTTCTCAAAAACGGTATAAGTTATCGATAATTTTCAAAAACTATATGAAAGCCAACACTTAAATTTAGGCTCCTGCTGTAATAGTTTTTTAAATTTAGATTTAGTTTTTAATATTTCCTTAAGTGACAGTCACCCTAAAATCGGTTATGTTTAGATACTATTTTCTCTTAACTCAACTCATATTTCAAAAATCCGCTACAGCAGAGGCATAGATTATTTCCTTACCTATAAAATGGTGTATAATTTATGTCATTAAACTAAAAAATAGATACTAAAAAACGTTATCACCGAATTTGAAAGAACCTAAATAAAAAATAATATTTTTAATGCGGCTATACGAAAATTGTGGTAGTGGGAGTTTGTTAGCCTCCGCCCACCGTCTCCGCGTCCTTTCGCCCGACCCCTAAGATAAATGCACTCTTAAGTATTTAAGTTAAGCATAAAAAAATATGTAATCACAAAATATTTTTCTATTTTATATTTTTAACCCTTAAAAATAACATACGAATTAATATATTCTAATCTAAAATAATAGCTCACACTCTTTTTAAATTAAATACGAATAGCAAAGAAATAAATATCTCATTTTGTTTGGAAATGATAGCACATATACCAAATGAGATATTTATATTTATACTCAACAAAGACATTTAATTCATACCAAACAAGTATGTTCTGCCAATTCTGCCATTGACCGCACCTTTGAGCTAGAGGAACGTATTTTACCAGCTTAGTTTTTTCTATGTAAACATCGTTTACCCAAGACGAAGTACATATCTCACAGATAAAGAAAACGGAAATAAGGATTTTTGACACTACCTACGCAGTTAGGCTTAATTGGCCGAAGTTCCCTTCATGAACCTAAACACGGACAATTACGTACCAATTGTTAAGATAAAATATCAAATTAATAGGTCGACGTATGACATAAAAGTTAGCCTTAGGGTTTTTTAGTTAATATGTCGTCGCTCCAAATAATAGTGAGGCAATTTAAAATTTTTAATTTTTGTTTTTTTTTCGGTATACTGATGAGGTTTTTTGCGTTCTTTCTGATAATATACTCGGAAAAGACGAAATGCTATTCGTTGTCCTCCCAGAGTTCGTCTTGGTATAATATCTTTGCCTTAAGTTCTCTACGTCACAAGGGACTAACCACACGTATTCACAACATCGATCGCCAGGGACCACTGGGGCTAAGTTCCAATATTACATCTCGAATGCGGTGAAGCGGAGTAAACAATCTACAGCGGGGCTAAACACTTCTGATTTTCAATGAGTGGATAAGTGACATTTTTATTTGTTTATTTAAAAAGTAAAATACTATAATCTGTTTTTTTTTGTTTGACAAAAACACGTATTGCCTTGGTTTAAAAAGTCAATAACCATGATTACAACAACAAAAAGGTAATGCATTGGTTCAAAAAGTCGGTAATCATGATAACTTACGCGATCTTTTTCTCAAAACGATAAAATAAACAGTTTTTAGAGGTTTAATCTATTCTTTGCGAAATGTATTATTTCTTTTGTGGTAATTGCGATGGATTTTGACGGTGGAATTACCCTTTTACATATATTATGTTGCATATTTAGTTGTCATGACGATTAATCTTAAATCAAAATGAAGGTACGCGATGGATTTTCTCTTTGTGCTTTCAATGAAATAAATAAACGAAGAAAAAAAACTAGCATATGAGGTGAGGTTTGAAGTGAGTGGACTTTTTACGCCCTCCACTGCGACCGCTCGGTCTATTGTGGCTCACACCTTATTATATTTCTCCCAATAGGATCAGACTTCCAATGAATCCGATATCAGATTAGGAGAGAGTTCTTACATGTCCTCTTACTTGTGTCGCTACTGGAGACGAGCACAATATGTGTTCTGATGTGTTCTGGTATCCCTGTCTCCTGGAGAGTATGACGAGCAGGCGATTAGATCCATCATGCCCTCCTCTCCCGGTCTAAGGACGTGGGTAGCTACCAGGTCCTTGTTACAGGAACCAGATATTCCTTCTGAGGCCGCATCTTCGACCTTACCCTATGAAAACGGTCCTATCAGCTTTCTGTGTAAAGCCAGGGAACGCTTTTTCCTATAAAGGCGGTTCTGTCCGCCTTCTGCTTGACTTCAGGGATCCCTTTCTATGCACCTGTTTGTTCGGGATGGATTAGCCCTTCCCCGTGAAACAGGCGCCGGTGACGTCAGGGGCACCTTTCGAAACGGATTCACCAGTTTCGGTCGGCGCACCTTTGTCTGCTTGTGACTCTTGGGTGGCTCCTCTCGAAACGGATTTATCCGTTTCGGTCAGCGCATCATTGTCACTTTTTTTCCTGTGAAAGCGGTTCTGTCCGCTTTCTGTTTGGAGCTAGGGAAGTAATAGTCCACCACGGCAGAGCCCCGCATAACCGCAGTAAGGCTAGATACTCTGAGAGGTCGCCCTGTATCTCATAGGCACCGTTGGAGACACCTGTTTAAGGCGCAGAATGTCATTCACTCATCAGCACGGTATGCTAACACCTTGAGTTAAGCCTTGTGTTCATCTTAGCTTCGGATCCCGTTCCATACGCTAGCCAAAAGAGTTGACGATAACCAGCAACTCTAGCGCATGTTCCAAAAGATCCTACTAGGCCCAACCACGACAACGACGTGTGAACACAGTGGTGAGACTAGCATGGGAACTCAGCAACCCTTGTGTCGTCACATCGCTTTTTGGTCTGACGACAAATTTAAAGGACCAGAAGTGAATCATAATTACGCCGAAATTATTTTTTTCTAAGACAAGATGTTTGGGAGATAGTTTTTTGATGGGCAGAGAAAGGGATTTGATGTGTTTTTGGGTCAAAATAAATTTAATGCTAGGGGCATATTTTCAAGAAACTGAGAGATAATAGCAACCATGAGAGGGCATTTCGAGAGTCTTCTTAATTTTTACTTCAAGAATGAAATCTATGAATTAGAAAATAACTGTAATAACTGTATTAAAGTTCAAGGGGATTATACTGGATAATAAAATGTACTTTAAACCATAAAATCGGGGTGTTCTTATTGTACGACAGAACTTATTAAACAATCTAGTGTTGAAATTGGGTTTTCAGAAGTTTAAGCTGGTTGCCTATTCAGTTATTTTAAGAAAATTACTAATTATACAAGTAATAATTATTAAGAGAAAAAAATGGTTTTAATAAACAAGGCACTAAACGTTTAAACTACGTTCCTTATACAGTTTACAGTAGTCACTAATAATTGTTATTACGTCTTTTTGTTGGTAAAAGTTCTTTATATAATTTAAATATAATAATAATTGCGTCTTTAATAAACGTAATACCAAATACTAAAATTAATTTTAATACGAATTTGGTATTCATATTACGGATTCTTCGCGATATCCCACGTAACGAATTGCGATGGAATGCAATGACAACACACTCATCGTTTGTCCACATATTCATATCAAAAATATTAATTATGTATTGTATTTTTAAATAATATTAGTTATAGTAAACATTTTGTTTTAATTTCTATGATTTCAAAAGGTTTCAGTTGTGTATTGTTGCATGGGAAATAGGCATGTAGGAAAGTATTTTTGTACCTTCTAGGAAATGATTACTAAGAGGTATAAAATTTGTACTTTGTGCACTGTATTTTGTTAATTATCATAAAAAATATCCAAGATTACTATAAAAATATATTATCATATTACATTATTAAACATAGTGTTGCTTGTCAATTGACAGTAGTAGCAATGGAAATAGGTTTATATTTATCACTTAAAAAATTTATTTTGGATCACAAAGGGCCAAATGTTCAAACATTGACTAGATAGACTGTTTTAAAAATTGCATAAAGGTAAAGTCCTCTCTTGCTCGAATGACAGTAAATTCCGTTGGTCTTTGCCAAAAACATTGGTCATAACTTTTGTGCTTATTCTTTTTTACTCCTAACTATGGAAGATTAAATTACTTAGACCTTTAAAGAAAAAGACGAACTATTTGCTAAGCAATTTGCTGCCAATTCTATCATTGACCGTGTCATTAATCTGCTTTTTCTCCATAAATACTCAATATAATTTTTAAGGTCAAGCGGATCAAGCGCAACCTTTCCTTTCTCTTTTCTAAAAGTCCTCTAAGCTTGCATTAATCTTAACTCGCCTTTTTGAGTTTCTAATGACAGAGGCATTTTTTCAGAGAGCTAAAAATCGCACGTGTGCAATCTATCACCAAGAATCTAATCTAAGAGTCTTCCTTCTATCTATCTTTTCTCTGGAGAAAATTCCGAAATTTTACTTTCACCAAGTTAATGCCGGGGAACCTAAGCCTAGTAATACCACCAGCTCTATTTCTTCTTCACATTACTGATTCTTTCTCTTTCACAATAAATCCTATTTACAGTTTTGCTGGTAATAGTACCCTTTACTCTAATATTTATTTTTTCAAGCCAGTCTCTATGCCCGATTTGAAAAAAAGCACAGGGTAATGTGGATATTTGTTTTTCATATTAATTTTTTTTAGATGAATTGAATTGTGCAATCCGTTTAAATATAAAGAAACGTTTTGGGTTTGTTAGGCCATCATCAGCTTTGTTTAATTGATATAATATTTTAATTTTAAGTGTAGCCAAGTAATGTGATGTTGCCATATTATGTGCCTTTAAATAATATATTTTTGAACAATTTTAGCTCTGGTATAATTGTGTTATCTTGTGTGAAGCATCATAAGAAGGTTAAATTGGCTCCTTTTTTTCTGTTTATAAAACATTACCCTACACCTTAGGGGTCGGGCGAAAGGACGCGGAGACGGTGGGCGGAGACTAACAAACTCCCACTACCACAATTTTCGTATAGTCGCATTAAAAATATTATATTTTATTTAGGTTCTTCCAAATTCGGTGTATCGATGCGATGTTGTTTCCGATTGCAAGCCTACAGGAGATAACGTTTTTCGGTAACTATTTTTCACTTAAATGACATAAATTATACACCATTTTAAAGGTAAGGAAATAATCTATGCCTCTGCTGTAACGGAAATATTAAAAACTAAATCCAAATTTAAAAAACTATTACAGCAGAAGCCTAGATTTACGTGTTGGCTTTCATATAGTCTTTGAAAATTGTCGATATCTTATACCGTTTTTGAGAAAAACATTATGCCCCGAACCCCAAATTGGATCCAGTTTTCGCGGCGCGAATGCACTTTTACCAAAACCAAAAATATTGTTTTAAAAACTGAGTTTACATTTAGATTTCCTTTATTTGAATTTAAAAAAAAATCAAAATTCAACATTTTAGTTTTTTCAAAATATCACAAAAATGTTTCCCTGTCTATTAATTATATAGTTCTTTTCTTGTTAAATCTGAAGCTAGTACGCAGAAAAATACATTTTTTTATCACTTGGATGATAATATTAGGGCCAACGATTACAAGGCGTGATCGATAACGTCTGAATTATAAATTTACAATATGTTTTGCAAACATTAAGCTTTTTCTTAATAAAAAGAATGTATTTATCAAATTTATGTCAAGGTGGGATAAAACTTGGTCGTGTATATAGTTAGCAATATTTTTCCTTTATTACAAATTATCAACTTGCAAGATCAATTAATTAGTATTAATAAGAAATATAAATCTTTTTTGGAAAGAAACATGTTTTTTTCCATATTTATTTGTAAAAAGTAAATATAAATTATTAAAGTTTAAAAGTATGAATAAAAGCTTTTTTTAATTAAAAATTGTTCTAAATTTCTTTTTTAAAAAGCTATGGTAAGTAAATTTTTGGAAATTTGTATTTTCCATAGATACGTAGCTACCAAAATTTCAATTGGTAAAATTTAAACTTAACTTTAAGAAAACCCATAGCTTTTATGCTTTTATACACCTAATTTAAAAAAAATCGGTTTAACTTCCTTATAACTACGTCATAATAATAAACAACAGCAGATTCACAGGAAAAGCTGGTTTCAAATTACCAATTGTCTATCAATATTTACAGCGATAAAGCTCATTTGTTTGGAATTTATCACGTTTGGAATTCCAGGCATCAATCAACTAAGTAATAAGTAATAATAACGACAGCACAAACAATCTAAATGTATGTCCACATGTAAGAAATAAAATAAAAAATAACATTTAGGACATTTTTTTAATGCGTTATGAGATATCTATGTAAATGATTCATGACATCGACAGTTTATATATGTGTTAAATTAAAATAAAATATATCTAGTCATATTTATTAGAACTTTATGTAGATATTGCATTTTTGCTTTTTATGATTGACTTCAACGTATTGCAAATACAAATCACGCCGGAGTTTTTTAGATACGATTTTTTAAAGTATTTTATTAAAAAAAATTATTAGGCAACATTTAAAGAAACTATTTCTACACCTATAGAAAAAGCTGAACTCTACTGACGTTGGTACTCTTCACACTAATATTCATTTTCTCAAGACGGTCTCTAAAGCTGATTTAAAAAACAAGTGCAAGGATTGGGACCCCAAAAATCTTGTCCTGTTTCAGTTAATTTTCTCAAAAATTAATCAATTTTGTAGTCGCGAAAAAGTCAGGAAATTCTCAAGTGGCTTTATCGAGAAAGGTGGTATTTTCTAGGCAGTTTGCGCTTGTATTAACCTTATACCTTTATCCTTATTTAACCATGCATATACTGGGTGAACACCCTAAAAAATTAATCGGTATTCTTTGGTTTGGTAACTTTTAAATTGTAAAAGATAAAATTTCCAGACACATCAGGAGTGTACCCACCTAATTTTTAAATCTTTGTACAAGGTGATCCAACGAGGACTCACGGGCTGAAGCTTTTGGCTCTACCTGTACTTTTATGAAAAAAAAACTAAAATAGTCATCTTATATATTTTTCCGCCGAATTACAAAATAATAATTAAAAAACAGTTAAATATCAAATAAAACTGCCAAGGGTTATTTTAATTTTTTAAAATTGCATGGGATATTTTTTTGTAATTATTCAATTCCTCGTATATCTTTTGATGTAAAATGATATACTTTCTATTAAAAACGTCTTTTAACATGTTTAAATCGAGTAAATGTTCGTCAACCGTGCCATTAACACTTGACAGATTGACATGGATATCTATTCACCCTTTGGCGTTAGTGTCATTCAGACAACTAAAAAATCAAGTTTAAAGATTGATTTAAATTTTTCACATACTAGTAACAAATTAACGTTAAAAAATAAAATATTTGTTAGGCGACCGGCTACCCAAAACGTATTACAAAAGTAGACAAAATGCTCCAGAAACACAAATAATATTTTTTTGAGAGTTTTCAGAGACGGATTTTAGTAGATACAATTCTTAGAATTAGGTACGAGATAAGCACCTGAAAAGTAAAATATGAATTTATTGGTTTAGAACGATTTTATTGAAAAAGATGATATTTTACATGCAAATTGTATTTGTACCTATCTTAAAGCCTAACCTTTACCTAGAGAAATTCTGACTAAATGCCTTTGTAAATTTTTTAGATGTAGTTTTATGCAATAGTTCGAATGTGCGAAATGCTTAATTTAATTTTTATAATTCCACCTTAAACTTTCGCAAGCCTCGAACATTTTTGCAATTCGTTTCTAACTGCAAATTCCAAACACGTATCGATCAAAAAACAAAAATATTAACAATTAATGCCTTAAACAATATAAACTAATACATAACTGAAACATTTACCACCTCAGTACATTTAAGGCATGCGTGCCGAACCTCCGAGATTACCAAACCTTTGTATCATTAACAAATACCCAATGGCCAACAAACCTGAGGTATTGTGTCGGGCGAAATTGCATATTTTTAATAATTGTGCAATTTCATTAATTAAACAAGCAATTAAAGATGAACTAGCAATTTTTATTTATAATTTAAGTTTTTGAGTAACCATAAAAAAATATTTTAAAATTTTAGAATTTAGGTTGTTTTTTTTTAATATTCTAAATTCTTTATTTAACAAAGATTTGTCCAAAGCATTACTATCTGACCCATCAAGTATCTTTATGGCAGCTCACGAAGGCTTGTATTGTATGAAACCTAAGTACTAGGTTTGGTGGGGTGGGTGCGGTGTTATATGTTTACCCTTTTTTCCCAGTTCCGTCAGCGATGTCCAAATACAGAAACATGCAGATATTGTATTTCACGGCATTTTTTAAACAACGCCATAGTGCCACCATGGACGTTATATAAATAACTCCTAACTTTAAACTACATCTCATACAATCTGTGTAGTGTAATTCAGAAGGTCCCTTAAATTTAATGTGGAATCCGAACCACTATAAAAGTACATAGCCTGGCCAGACGTTGTTTAACTTCGCTGCTCTGACTGAAAGCGGTGTTTAACGCGGCAAAGAATTTGGAAAATAGTTTAAAAACACTTTTTGTAAAGGTAACCTGGTTATTTTGTTTCTCTTTATTCAAATCCCATGATATATTTAATACTTATGTTAAACGTTGTTTTTTTTAATGTACGTTTTCTTTCGAATATACTTTTCTGTTTTTTGCAAAATATAACTAAAATCCAGTATGGTACCATGCAATCGGCAATTTTTTTTTCTGTGTAAAGGATATTTCAGAATATCCGTTTAGTAAACTTATTTAATGAAGATGCATATCTTGCATATCCCAATACGTATCTATCATTACTGTACCTGACAAACAGGGTCGGATTTTTTGCCGCTCTAATATGTCAATATTTTTTGGATATCAGAACGAAAAAATTAGCATTAAAAGAATGTAGAATGTAAATGTAGTAATTGTTATAAAAATGTAATAAACAAATTTAATTAAAGTAAAACATACCAAAAATTAAATAACAATTCTTTAAAAGAAACAAATTTTATAATATAAAAACAAAATATAAATTTAAATGTTAAGACAAAAGTCTTTTTACCGAGTAAATTTAGCCGGATTTTTTTAAAATCTGTTCGGTAAATATTAGATTTTTTTAACTTAATTTACGATTACATTTTTTTTAACTATACGTAAATTTGTCGCCCCTAATATTTGCCGCCCTAGGCTTCAGCTTACTCAGCCTTTACGTAAATCCGCCCCTACTGACAAAAAATAGTACATATTTAAGTCCGGTATTTCTACAATGTTTTGCTAATATTTTAAATTTTATTAAAACATTTATTCGATTTCTTGAAAAATATGACCATTTTTGACTGGTTCCATCATAGTCAATTGATCTTTACAGACGTCTAGATCGACATTTAACTTTCTTAAAAACAAAATCAGTATTAAACCAAAACAGAAATTAAATTTAAATTTAATTTCAAAACAAATTGTTCGTAGATTGTCTTATGTAATTTATATTTTTACTTCTTTTTAATGATTTTTTGGGTTGACTTTCTTTTTGTTTTCGTTTGTTGGGCCCCCATTTTTTAGTTTATTTTTTAAAACCGTATTTATTTCTACTGTTTGACTATTTTTCTTTGATCAACTTTAGTGATCATTTATAAACCCAATTGTATTAAAAATATATATATTCCAAACTATATTAGCAGCAGTTAGTTTTATTAAAAGTCAAAGAATATACAGGGTAAGTAAAAAAAAAGGTAACTGCTTAAGAATAAAGTACCCCTATTTCAAAAAATATAACAAAATGTTAAATAGAAAAGTTGTTTAGAATCAACAGTTAAATACCAAGTCATGACCTTATTTCCAATTTTTTTTGCCAAATTTTAAATAATCCCTAGTGTGATACATATTTTTATTATTCTGATGTAATATTGTTTAAGAAGCTTTTAAAATATATTTCTTTTAAATTAACGCGTATTTGAAAAATTTACTTGGATTTATATTTTTTTAGCTAACCGCCAATATAGGTTTGTTTCAACAAAATTTAACAAAACTCTAAAATTTCACGAATAATTTTTTTTAACAAGCCAACTATTTTAATAATAATAATAATAATAATAACGGCCATATATAAAAGTCTCACTTAACTTATAATTTTTTCTTATGAAAGTGTAGAACAGTTATTCAGTGCTACACTTTTGCAATATTTGCAAAGATTTTTTGTGAAATTTTTGTTTTGTTAAATATCATTGTAACAAACCTGAAGTTGGCGGTTAGCTACAAAAATATAAATTCAGTTAAATTTTACGACTACGCGTTAATTTAAAAAAGGTAAATTTTTTTGAAATAAGGGAACTTTACTCTTAGCACAGTTTGCAATATTTTTGACTTACCCTGTATATGCTTTGACTTTTAATAAAACTAACTACTGCTTACATACTTTGGCATTATGCACCAACTTTTATGAAGAGTAAATTTTTTTGACAAAGTACAAACAAAGAAGTTTCCCATTTGTTGCATACTTAATGGACACACTTATTTAAATTTAACTATATAATTCTTATCATCTTCTTTTAAACCAAATTCTAGAATATTGTTTCTTCAAGCTAAAAATGAAATACAATATATAGTAAAAAATCTCACCGTTCCATTGCTTTTAATGGATTTGGAGAGTAAACTTTCGCGTACCTAATGAAAAGAAAAGCAGCTTCGGGTCTACAACATTTGAAGAACTATATCTTCAATTGTTTGACGATTGCTTGTAAAAATAAAACGATAAAAAAGTACCCGTATCTTGACATCTGCTTTTAATATTGTCTAGGCTAATTAATACAAATATCCCCGCGCAAAAGAAAAGCAGATGTTAAACCATTGACAAGACGAAGGAGGGTCAAGCACACGAACTGCACACGTACGGCACGGTGCTCAAGAAGGGGTGACGTACCATTAAGAAGCACCATTTGGTACCACTACTTTAACCGGCTGATGGTCGCAAGTCGCGAACCATATTACTATAATCATAGTAGTCATAGCGCTTGCAAGAAACAAATGAAAAACGGACGCGGGTAGCTCCGGTACACCGCCTACTTCGCGCTCGCGGCGCGTTCATTAACTTTTCGCACTTGAAAATCTCGTTATGAAACCTGTTATCACAGCCAGGCGTATTTTTAGAAACAACCCTGAAGAATAAGCAAAGAAATAGAACCAAGAAGGCCACGACCTGCCTTAACAGTAGATACGTGAAACCGAGTGATTTATTTATTTTAATAACTTGTTGTTTTTTAAGTGTGATTAGCTTTGTTTTGTTTTTGCATTTGCAATTAAGTAGGTTTGGCATGCGGTCAAAGGTAACGTGATTCGGTAACAGTTGCATTTTTTTAATCTGCTTTACTTAAGCTGTATTTTTGCGCGTTTTTATTTAATGTAAAACCGTAAGCAACTTATAAATTGTTAAAAACTATTTTGTACCTAATACTCATTTTAAAATTAAAATGACAATATTTCGGATGTCTGTATGGGGTAGTGAAAAAAGTGTTTAAAATGTTGGATCCACACCATATGTTAAACGAAGGGCATAGAAGCAAGTCCGGCACTGTCTCTTGCATCCCCCTGCACGTAAATCTTCATCTGTCTGCTTTAGGAATTTTTCCAAGGAGATTAAGACGTTGGGGCTCTACAGGATCTTGGGTAATTAGTCTTTTAGTTACAATACTAGATGCTTTGCTTTTTTTCTATAGCTTGCCAAAAAAGCTGTTTCTCTTTCCCTTATCCCTGATCAAGGAGAACCCAAGTCAGTAGATTATTTTAATCTGCTTAGAATTTTATTAAAATAAGATGTATTTTTTACAATAAAGCTGCTTTATTTAAAAAAAATTCAAAACAGTATTATGTATTTTCATTTATTGATATTTTTGCAAGGCCGGACCGGTATCCAAAAATTACAGTCAGATATACCCCAACAGGACTAAAAACTTTCTTTGCATGCATTTTAAATTTTATTACTTGTATTTTATTGTCAGGATAAAGTTCAGTTTACTGCACTGATTATTTAATATGCAGTACTATTTTATTAATTGTGAATACTCGTACGTTCGAAAATTTTAAATTTTAAATTTTAGATGTTTTAAAAGGGTTTTTTTTACGAGATTAGGAAAATAATAATTCATATTACAGTAATTTTAGTAAGCAATATTTTTTTGGGATTTTGTTTGTTTACTCTTAAAGATTTTAAAAGTAAAACATTTTTAAATTGACATTTAATACCTTATGGTTGTCCAAATAACTAAAAAAATTAGTACTAGGTTTTTAAAGAAATTGTTACTTAATATTGTTGACGGTTTTTTTTTGACATAATGGAATATTAATTATAAATGCTTAAAATAATTATGTGTGAAGGCCAAAAAAATTGCTCTTTAAAAATGTTCTTTGTTAAAAAAAAATCATTAAAAAATTAAGTTTTTATTTTTTGGCACATTCCAAATTCCAAAGTTTAGCCTAACATAATAAACATTATGTTTACCGAGTAAATCAATTAACCAAATAAAATAATGTAGACGGTGACTAGTTAGTATTTTCATTTAAGAATGCCATTAAAAAATAACAAATATAAGGAATTCTTAAGGAGTTACACGTTTTGAAATCTATACATTCGTACGACGGCATATTAATAAATCCTTTACCTGTCATAAAAAAATAAAATCGTTTTTTTTTACAATTATTACAACGGTTTTGCAACTTCTGCAAAATAAAAAAAAATTACAGTGCGGTCCATTAAGTGTGCAACAAATGGAAAACTTTTTTCGTTGTAACTTCTCAGAAAATTTTATTTTTTATAAAAATTGGTGGGTGCATGATTCCAAACTATATTAGCAGCAGCTAGTCGTATTAACAGTCAAAAGATATATAGTTAAAGTCAAAAAAAAAAGTGAAAACTGGAAAGTAACGTAACCCTATTTTAAAAAATATTACAAAATGTTTAAAAAAAAGGTAGTTAGAATTAAAAGTTATGCTTAAACACCAAGGAATCCTATTTTTGAAAATTGCTGCTGAATACATATTTTTATTATTTTATTTTGACTTAGTACTTTCTTTATGAATTTGGGAGTATTTTTAGGCACTTAGCAAAAAATTTTACAAATACACATTAATTTAATAAAAGTTACCCACAAGTAATTTGATTGCAGCTATTTTCAAAAAGTAATAAATTAAAATAATAATAAACGTCAATATTTCAAAGTGTTATTTTATTTTTTTTTTTATTATGGAGGAACAGCTTTCCATACAAAAATATGCAAATAAAGACTGTCATAAAACAGTGTATAGAACAGTATTGCCAAAAGACTTCACTAATAAAGTGAGTTTTGTGACAAAAACCAACAAGTTATTTTTGTAGGTTCCCTTTAAATGTTACAATTGTATGTAAGTGTGAACAAAAGTTTTTCTTAAAATTCAATCATTTATATGCATGACCGCCGGCAGAGGGGTTCAGGGGAGACCTGTCGACCCCCCTGGGAGATCTGTCGACCCCCCTGGGTGATCTGTCGACTCCCCCTGGGTTTTTTAAAATTACTTAAAATAAAACAATTTCCGTCCAAATCCCTAAATTTGACAATATCGCCTAGGTATTTAAATGAATATGATTATTATTTACAATTTATAGTTGTGGTATTTTTACTTGTGTTTTTAATTCAATAAATTCTGGGCTAGTAAATTAACCTAAACTTTTAAACCCCCTTTACATTTTTTTTTCTAGCGGCGGCGCCCTGTTTATATGGACAGTCTTTTAGTGACTCTTTAAAAACATAGAAAAAAAGGTAAAACACAATTTAATGGAATTCACTTTTGGTCCAGGTCCAAAATAACATCATAGTTTAACGTGTCTTTTTTATGAAACAGTTCCTCTATATTAAAACTATTAAATTAAAATTTTGAAATACACTACTATAAATTGTTCAAGCTGTGTACTAGTGTGTACAGAAGGCTACTAGCAAACTAAACAATGTGAAACTGCAGAGCATACATTAGGCATGTCTTATCCTAATAAGATGATAAGTTTGATGTTCAGACATGGTCCCAAGGCTGGCATAACATGGAACCAGCAGATAAGTTGTTATATAAAATTTGTTTTAATAACATAAAGCAAAATAATGTAATAAATTAAGTATGAAAGCGCAATATAAAACATCTAGCAGCATTTTGAATGTTCCAAAAATATCGCTCTGAACTGATTTTTCGTCATTTTTAAGGTGTAACTTTCTCGTTACAATACATAAGAATGTTTATTTTTTATTTTCTGAAAACACATACATAAGAACTATAATTTGTATAATTTTAAAATTTTATTACCAACCCAATCAGAATTATTTAAAATCAAAATTAAGAATTTCTTAAAAAAATATATTTTTTGAAAGTTCATGAAAATTAATAACAATAAAATTACAAACAATATTATTTGTGGACATACTACCAACATGGACTAACAAATAAAAAATGAAATCAGACTGTATTTAATACTCTTTCTACTTAAAAAAAATACAAAAATTAAAATTTCCTGTGATTTTCACGTAGAAAAAAGAGAGACGGGCAAAAAAACTAATAAAACTTTTTTTTTCTTACCAAATAATAAACAAGAGAATTTTTGTTTTATCCTTCCGAAAAAAACACTTTTAAAGTTATAAATGTTTTTGTAAACCCTTAAAATCGCAAAATTTGACGTACACCCAGAACCAATAAATTAGTTTTTATGTCTTGGAAGTCATGGGAGAAACAACCTGAAAAGTTAAGTTATTCTTACAAATGGTCAAGCAACCAACCTTGGATCACTTCAAATGGAATGACCCTTCTGTAAAATATCAGAAACTGGCACCTATGCTTATTATTAAACTGTTAAAATAACTCTAATAAATTTATCTGGCTTTTTCTTCTAATAAATTGTGTTTTCTTATCTTTAGCTTACAAAATTCTTAAGATTACTTTGAAAATAACAAAAGGCCTATATCCGGTATACTTTTACTAATTAAATTATTTTTGTATGGTTCTATCTAGATGACTTTCTTCGAATAACATTAAAAAATTATTTTATTGCCTTGCCATTCCAAAAAAGGATAAAACCTACACCTACCTCTGTGTACCCGCAAGAAAGTTAAAGATCAATAGATAAGAAACTACATTTAAAATCATAAAATTAGGTAACTTACTATATATGTTCCGCAGTACTGATATGTTGTTTGGATGTTTTTACCGCAATTATTAAGTAAAAGTGTAAGAAGAAACAATAACAGCATAATATGCAGTTTTTGTTAACAATTCCTTATTAGGCGTTATGAAGCAATTTTTAGAAATTGTGACATCGGTGCCGATCAGTGTTACATAAATAATATTGAAAAGTTCGCGAATTGTTTCTATTACATAAATTATATTTAAATTTACTTATAAAAAATAAATGTAAAAATATTAAATATTTTTTAAAGAAACAGATGTTAAAAATTTATGATGTTTTTTTTACAATAGTCATGCATACACATGCTACACAAAGCAAGCATTCCCCTATCTAAAAAATGCTTAGGTAAACGCAGGAAACGTTCCCATTACTATGATAAATTTTATGATAATAAATAAAAATAATTAACAAGGTTGAATATTCACGGTAAAATTTGTTAAAAAATGCAGTTAGTAATCTCTCGATTAAAACATTTTAAATAACCGGTAACAAACTTTTGTAGCTTTATTTGTGGTAAATTCAAATAAATTTTAACTAAATGTATTTTTAATTAATTTCTTTAAAAATTTGTTTACCTACGTCAGCATGTCTACCACATTCAGACACTAATGTTACCAGTATGATGAGGCAATTAATTTTTAAACCGAATTTGTGTTTATTTTCCATATAATTTTCATAAACCTAAAATTTTTATCCAACCATTTTTTGTGTTTTTTTTTATTTAGTTTTCAACCTATTAAAAAATATTTTTTTCTTTAATATCTCAGTTTATCCCAGACTAGGTTTAGGCTACCTTTTTATATTTTCTTAATATATGTTTAACTTCCATTAAATCTGAGCCTACATAAATATTACTATTACTAGTAGAAATATTTGGTAATTTTTTTTTTAAACTAACGTTTTATCCTATTGTGATTTTATTTGTTTCTGCAATTTGATTTCCCGAGATTTTGACGCAGTTTCGGTGCAATAACTGTCCCATCTCTGATGGTTTTACTTGATTTCTAAACCTTCAAAAAGGTTGGTTAAGATTTTGTTTAATTTGGACTTTGGGTTCGCTTATCGTTCTTCTAAGACACACCCAATTTATTATATTCAATGTTCTTTTAGAAAGAAGTTTTATACCAAATTTGGTTTAGGTGTGTTTTTTTGATCTACACAACCAATTTTTGTGTCTAACTTAGTTCGATTTAAACTGGGTTGGTCTAAATTATGTGAGACAAAACACTTGTCCACACATACACATAAACAGACATATACAGCTTTTTTTGATACCACATTGTTCGTAATTTTGGTACTTAAGATTATAAAGTAATTAAAGCAAACAAAAAAAATGGCGACCATCATACTTTCTTATTCCATAAATATAAGAAAATAATATATTGAGTGACAAAAAAAGGTAAACACCTACTTTTAATGTATGCTTATTAATTTTATGCTTACATGTATAGTATACTATAACTAATAAATAATTTAGGTGTTCAGTCAAATCAAATGATGATTTTTGATCGTCTCAAGATATAAAAGGATATGTGGTTTCACTACTTTCTGTGTATTATGCCTTCTTCTCTGCTTTAAAGGCCCAAAGTTTTAAACGTCTCTGTTGTTCCTCTGTGACATCCAGTGCCCCTAGGTATGTTCCCAGCGTTCTTGGATCCCATGCCTGATATCATCCCAAAACCGTACGTAAAAATCGGTTTATTTTTTCAATTTCTCGAATTGACACACCTGTCTCACGTAAGCCTCTATTTCGCCCCCTCTCAAAGTCACTAGGCTGACGAATATGACCACGTGTTCGCACTCGAGGCAAATTTTAAATGTTTAACTATAAATGTAAATAGCGATTCGTAAAATTCGATTTAAACTGGGTTGGTCTAAATTATGTGAGACAAAACACGTACATTATACACAAAAACAGCATATAAGCTTTTTTGATACCACATTGTTCGTAATTTTGCTTAAGATTTAAGTAATTAGCAAACAAAAAACACCATCATACTTCTATTCATAAATATAAGAAAATAATATATTGAGTGCAAAAAGTAAACCTACTTTTAATGGCTTATTAATTTTATGCTTACATGTATAGTTACATAACTAATAACATAATTTAGATGTGTAGTGTATCAACAAGATATTTTTGATCGTCTCAAGATATAAAAGATATGTTTTCAAGTGTAATGCCTTTTCTGCTTTAAACATTTTAAACGTCTCTGTTGTCTCTGTGCATCAGAACCCAGTATTTCCAAGCTTTCTGGATCCCATTGATTTTATCCAAAACCTACGTAAATGGGTTTATATTTTTCAATTTCTCGAATTAACACAAAGGCTGTATGGATAAAAACAAGAAGTGGTAAAAACCCAAATTTTTGGAGTCGAAAAGATCAGGGCTGAAATGGACGACATGTATGTACCTAAAAGATCAAAAGACACCCAAATCGTACGTATCAAACATATAAAACGATGACAACGAAAGGGGACATTTAGATCGTTATAATTGTGATTTTGTTTGTCCTTAATTATGCACACGCACGTCACTGCTAATAAATTTATTTTATTTTTTCTCACCGTCGCGTCGCGTCGATATGTTGATTAGCGATAGGTCATAAAAGTGCCTGTGTGTAGATAATACAAAAAAGTAGTTTATACAAAAGTTTTAGGGTTTTTTATGAAAATTTTAGATATGACATTTAGAAAAACAACTGACGATCGGAAAATAGAAAAATGGGGAAAATATTTTTTTAAATAAAATACCCTATGTTTTATTAAAAATATGAAATCTTCGCTTTTCCCTTTTAAAAATATATAGCAGGTCTATGTTTGGATAAGTACTTTTGTAACAGTTTGACTTTAAATTTATATTTTGTATGCAATAGGGCACCACTCCTTAGGTCTACTAAGCCGTAAAAGCCAAACAGAACCTCTGTCGTTATTCTTAGCAAAGCAAGATTCAACATAGAAGTTCTGTTTGGCTTTTACGGCTTAAGGAGGGGGTGCTCCATTGCATATAAATAAAAATTTAAAGTCGAACTGTTACAAAACTGCTTATCCAAACAGAGACATGTTATATATTTTAGAAAAAAAGAAAACCCAAAGATTTTATATTTTCAATAAAATACAGGGTGCTCCATTAAAAAAAAAATATTTCCGAATTTTCTATTTTCCAAACGTCAGTTACTTTTCCAAATGTCATATTTAAAATCGCCATAAAAAATCCTAAAACTTTTGTATAAACCACTTTTTTGTATTCCTTCAAAAACCACCTTTAAAAGCATTCCAAATTATAAGGAAAAACCCTGTACATGTTTCTCTCTCCAAAAAGTTATCATTTTTTACTGGACTGAAAATATATTTAAATAAAATTATAAATACTAGTTGTTTACCTTTCCTATTACTAAGTATAGTCTGAAATTTCTTTAATTCCAAAAAATATTTATGAAACTTTTCATGGAATTAATTAGCTAATCTTATATATAGAGCATACTTACATCGATTTTTTTTAGTAGTCATGATTTTTAATTGTATTTCGAGTGGCACTTACAACAAATGTTATATACAATAGCCACACTTATATGTTTAAAGGTTTCTAAATAATGGTCCGTACATAAAAGAAAGGCCAATTTTCCAATAGTTCCAACAGTAATTGTAAACAATACATTTTAATTAACAAATGCACCATTGCAGATTCTGCACATCGGTACACTAATTACCCAATTCAGATTTCAAGTTGTAATCAAAACTCTCTCTTTAAATAAACATTTAATTATAGATAGATATCTAAAAGATACCGTCGTCTGCAATATGTCTTTAGATCTATATACATACATCCGATTAATTATCTTAATTTATGTATTTGTATTATTAACCATTTTCATTTCTCTTATATTGTCGAAGCTTGTATTTCATTACGATATTTCTGCCCTTATAAGCAAATAGAACTATCTAATAAATTACCTATTATTAAGAAAATTATGTTTGACAGTTAGGAGATCTCGACGTCGAATTTTATCTTTTGTATCTCTGCAGTGACCAGATCTTTTATTACCTTTTTTATATTGTTGCTAAAATTCCAAAATATGTTATCGCGAAAAAATCGCACCATAATGCTTTTTCAGATCTTTATATTTTGTGGTTTCTAAATTACGAAAAACATGTTTTTTTCCGTCGGTCGGTCTGCGTGTTTATGCTATTACTCCCCAACTGAATAAATGAGGAGGGGGTTAATAGGTCAGTAACGTTTTAATACTAGACGAAATGAGGCAAAAAATAATATTGTTTTTTTTATTTATAAGGCAATAAAAATAAAGTTAGTTAGATTTTAGAAAAACACAGATTATTTGCGGATTCTTAGATAGCTTTTCTAGATTTTAGGTTTTTCTTTTAAAGACACCCACGGTACGTTAGTACTTAGGCATCAGCCTTCGTGAACTGTCCCAAGATAAAAAAAAAGTGCTATAAAAATTATAAGATATGTCATGGGCAAGATCCAATTGTTTAACTTAACGCTTTAGTTATCATTGCTACTAGAGCTTGTTTAAATATTAAATCTTAGTAAATACATCTGAAAGGTTTTCATCAGCGATGGTTTTTCTAATTATCCGTCGATGATAGACCCGCCAAACTCCATTATGTTTACATTAAAAAAAATATGTGTGTGTTTAAATTAAAAAAATATTTGGTTATTCGTCAGACATGCAAGAAGAGACCGCTTCGGTCCCGGTTCCTTATTAATTTGATAATCACCTAAAAAAGAAGCTTTAAAAATTCTTAAAAAAAAAACTGTTGGTTGTCTCTTTCTGGATATATTAAACAGAAGTTCAAGAGTAGAATTAGCCTTAAAAACAGTGTGGACCATTAGGGCGCTTTGCACACGCAGCAACTTGAATTGACGCAACTATCAACTTTTTAAAGCGGTTGCTGGTTGTAGACTCAGGTTACGGTTGTCGAAATTTTAAATTAACTTTCGAAGACAGTCGGTGAGGGGGGTCGCCTACGCGTTGCAGTTGCAGGTTGTGGAAACCAACAACTTATGGTAACTGGCAAAAATTTGTCAATTGCTAGTTGGGGCAATTTGGAATCAATTTTCTCACCAATTGCAGCATTTAAAAACAGTTGTGATTACCAAAACTTGCAAGTATAGTTGCTGCGTCTGCGCAGGTTCTCAAAATTATATGAAAATCGTAAAAACAGCTGGTTGTGAGTTGCCGGTTGCGACAACAGGGAGCTCAAAGTTGCTACATATGCAAACCGCCTAAATGAGCAACAAATGGGAAGCATTTTTACTTTAAATTTGCTAGAAAATTTTTTTCTTCATAAAAGTTGGTGCATGGTCCTAAACTATATTAGCAGCGGTTAGTTTTAATAAATGTCCAGGAATATACACGGTATCATAAGTAAAAAAAATATGAAACCTGCATAGAAGTACCCTTATTTAAAAAAATATAAAAAGCTATAAATAGCTTTTTTTAATATTCTAGAAAAATCAAAATGGAGCAATGGTAGGTACGGGTTTTCCCATTCCAAAGAACTTTGAATGATTAAAAAATGCCGAGTAATGGAACAATTCGTCTGCCCGCTTATAAGTAATAATCCATGAAGATGAGGGGACTTTTGGGTCCCGTTATCTCGAAAACTATCGATTTTTCGAAAAATAAGGACAATTTTTGTAGACTACCAAGCTATCTTCATTTTCTGTTTAAACAAAAATTCTCCAATTCGCATATTTTGGCAGATATTACCGGGAAACCCATTTTTCGGGCCTTGAGGGGCCATTTTCAGCCCTTTGCCCCCTGTTACTGTTAATAAACTTTTTTTCGCTCGAAAGCATCCCCCAAGACCTAAGATTTGCGCCACAAGGGAAAACTGTACAGATTTATTTACAGCTTTGTCCCTTCATTTACTGGACTAACAATCAAATCACTTTTAAATAACTTTTATCCAATTAAAAATATTGGCCTTGTTAAAAAAAAAAGTGTAATTTCAGAGTTCTATTAAATAATATCGTTGCAAAAAACCTGTAGCTATCTTTAAAGAATATTAAAAAATCAGAATAATAAATATATTATGTATCATACAATTTTAAGAGGAGGCCATGACTTAATATTAAACATACGTTTTAATTCTAAATATCTTCTTTCTAACACTTTGTTATATGAAAGTGTTAAACAATGTAATGTTTTCAATAACACTAAAATCTTGGGCTTTCATTGTCTTTATTTGTTAATAATTGTTATCACTTGAGAACAGTTGGAGATACATTACTAACCGAAACGTTGGAAGACCAAGATTTTAGCGATACTGACTTTGTTATATGTTTTGAAATAACGGTAGTATTTCAAGGTAGTCCACCCTGGAACTTCTAATAAAACTAACTGCTGCTAATAAAGTTTAGGGCCATGCTCCAACTTTTATGGAAAATGAAATTTTCTGACAAACAACACACAAATTTTTCCATTTGGTTAGTTTATATCTCAAAAACTAAACTTTTAACAAAAAAAAACTATCCCTGTAAATTCTATACAAAAATCTTAATAAATCAGTGTTTATATTTTTAATGAGCTAATAAAAGTAACGAGAAGGGCCTAAAAAACGAACATTTTTAAAACCTCTCTTTACATTGAAAACTAAGAAAGCCATGACAAATTTTCGTATTACATAAATCTGTCTTTTCGTCAAATGTAGAAGGTTGTATCATTTATAATAACCCCATTACCCCCTAAAAGATTCACAAATGTTATTAATTGCTGCACATCTTTTTTATATAGCAAACGTGCATCTGTAATAAATAGACTGATTACAGAATCCTTTCTAACATATTAATGGCTTTAAATGTAAATCTGCAATGAAAGTTATAATTGTACTTTCGGCGTAACGATATTTTTATTATTAAAATATTATTATATGTGGGCAGGTCGATGATTTAAAAGTTTTCGCTTTGTTTACTTGTATGATTTGTAACTGGGATTGTCTCTCGCTTGATACAGGATAGGCCGGCCTTATTTATCGTAGATACAGAAGAGATAGTGTAAAAGTTGTTCGGTTAGATATATCTTTAATTTTTTGTTGTAATGGCGTTTCGTTTTCCCAGACTGATTGGCGACCATTTATATATTTAAAGAGAGAGTATGATCTAAAAACAGTAAATTTTTTGATAAATTGACCATTTGCTGTTATTATTTTTTTGTTTTGTTTTTGTATGATAGGAAATTGAGACTTTCATTTTTATCCTTATGTGCTACTAAATATACCGGGCACATATTAAACTAACATAACGGCCACTTGATGTTTGCATTCCCGTTGCAAGTCGGAAGACATTAAAAGGTTTTTGATTTGTTTCCATTTTAGGTAACATATTGGTGCAATGTATACTTTTCACGTAAGGTCGGTTTTACTCAATCATCCTGTATTTCGACAATAACTTTAAAAAGCACAAAACCAGCAAATATAGCAAAAACATTATCTCGCTTTTTCTTTTCACCATAAAAACGTCACATATTTTTACTTTTTAAAATTTTCTAATACATATAACTAACTCTAAAATATTGAGCTAACCAAATTTCGTCTTTTTAGTATTTTGTGCTTAGGGGGCGTCCATAAATTACGTGAGGTATTTTTCAGAATTTTTGACCCCCCGCCCCTCTGGTAAGATTTCGTAAGATTTTTCTTACCTCCCCCCTCCCCAAATCTCACGTGAGATTTTTTTTAAATTCGTGTTTTGGCTGTAATCGCGTTGGATTATAACTGTGCTGCTCTGCGGGGTTCGGACAAATACGACAAACACTTAGTCTAGGAAGAATCGGCGCATGAGTACCGAAAACTATTTGACCTCAATTTTTTTATACGATCCGATTTAAATTGCCCTACTGATGATATAAATGCATGTTGCCAGGGCAACACCTGGTGCCATATTGTTTAAACCGAAATTGTTTAAACAATTGCAAGGGATTGTTATTTTTCAACCGTTATTTTTCTTTATTGAAATACAAAAAATAAAGGTTCTATGCCTTTTTACGATAAAGTTAATATTTTTGGAGATATGAATTTTTAAAAGTTCGAAAAATCTCAAATTTGGGTACTTTTGACCCATGAAAAATATATATTAAAAAAAAACATAAAAAATATTTTTTTATTCTTTATACAATAGTTAATAATATCCTTAATTGAGATTTAATTTTTTTATTGTTATACAGGTTTTTTGATTGTTTATTAAGCGCGCTCACAAGTATGCGTCCCTTACCTTTATCGCCGTCAGTCTGTGACCTAAATCATTATTTATCCTTTATCTTAAAAACTAGTAACTTTATGAAAATTGTTAAAGAGAACAATGTTATTACTAATTTAGGGCTACGGTGAACTTTAGCTCCATTTTTAAACAGCAATATTTTGATATGATTTTTTTTCAGTTATTTGTTACACCATTATAAAACATATAGGGTCTGAAAAATTAATTTTTCACTCTATTAACACAAAATAAAATAATTTCTTATTTCCCATATAAAATATACTAAAGTAATATGGCTGACCAGCACAAAAAGTAGAAAGAATACCTACAAAAAGAGATGATACATGTATTTTGTTTAGGTTTTCCCCTCCTTAAAAAAGCAATGTTGCAGATGTTTTCTAATAATTTGTTATTATTGAAGGTTGTTTTTTTCCCATTTACCAGAAATGGTTTTTTAGAAACAACAAATCAGAACTAACCAACAACAACTTTCAAACAACCATTTTTGGGTAGTTTTGGTTAGTTGTCGTTAGGTTTTCCTCATTAAATTGTAAAATTTCTTTACATAAATGCGCCGTCGAACAATTTTTTTTGATTCGACAACTCGCAAATTCTGGCCTTTACTTCCTTAAAAAATAGTATTTTTTCGATTTTTTAATTTCATTTTTCTCTGAAAAATGCATTTTTTCTGATTTTTTCTTTAAATCTACTAAACAAAATGTGTTCTTTTATTGTAATATTTATTTTTTTAAACAATGGGCTAAACTACACGACCCCTAATTTAGTTATCTTCAATTTGTTTTTATAACTTTTTCCTGAAATCAATGTTAGAATAGTTATTGAAGCTTTATTTTACTTGTAAGGGCGTAATAAACAATAAAAACCTGTATAAACAATAAAAAAAAAACAAACTTTTTAAGGATATTATTAACTATTGTATAAAGAATAAAAAAATATAATTTTTTTGTTGATTTTTTTTTAATATATATTTTTCATGGGTCAAAAGTACCCAAATTTGAAATTTTTCAATGTTTTAAAAATTCATATCTCAAAAAATATAAACTTTACAAAAAAGCAAAACTTTTTTTATTTGTATTTCAATAAAGAATAGGAAAAAAAACCGGTTGAAAAAAAAAATCCCTTGCAATTGTTTAAACAATTTCGGTTTAAACAATATGGCACCAGGTGACGCCCTGTCAACATGCATTTAATACATCAGTAGGGCAATTTAAAGAGGATAGATAAAAAAAAATTGAGGTCAAATAATTTTCGGTACTCATTCGCCGATTCCTCCCAAACTAACTCTTGTGTGAAATTTCGCCATATTATTTGTTCTAGAAACATTTTTAACTTTAATTTAACTTTACTTTCACGCAATTTTATACCATTTTCTACTAGAAAAAAAAATTACGAGATATTTGCTAAGACACCCCCTTTCCCCTAAGTGAGATTTAGAAAGATTTAGCTTTACCCCTTCCTACCCTTGAACACCTCACGTAATTTATGGAAGGGCCTTTTTTTTTTTTATATATATATATATATATTAATATATATATATATATATATATATATATATATATATATATATATATATATATATATATTACCAATTAATAACCCAAGTAAATAATTTTTTATATATAAGATCAAACATCATTTTATTAAATATGAACTAAAAAACCATAACCTAAGTTTAAGAGTTGTATGATAGAAAACAAAGTAAAAACATGTTCCTTACTTTTTCTTAAAATTTTAAATAGATATAACAAAAATCTTCTTGATTAGTTACCATAAACAGTTTTAATTACTCTGTTTACTGAACTTCTCTTTTAATTATTTTATGACACAAGTGTTAAATAAATTAAAAAACTAATACGTATAATTCATAATTTTGTAAATAAAGAAAATTAAATTTCATAAAATAGTCTTCTGTTAATGGTGTAACATTTTGTTAGGACATCAACATTTTATTTAAAGTTGTCAGGCTTTTTGTGCTTAGCTTATTCAGTATCCAATTCAATCCACAGGAATAAGTTTAAAAATCACTCTTTGTATTAAAATTAAAATATAAAAATTGTTGACCATATTTTTTGAGTTTATTTCTCTTTACTTATACTATTCACTTTGATTTTTGGTTTCTTTTTGATGACGGACGAATAATTCTTTAATTTTAAAAAAAGTTAACTCTCCACCATTCTGAATTTATAAATCTTGTTGTTTTTAGTACAATTTAAAGTACAATAAGATACTGAGAAAAATATTAGACAAGGTTGCTTAAAGGGATAATATTTTTGTTTATAAGTTAAAGAACAATGAAAATCCTTAATTTTAATATGGTAAATAACTTATTTATGTAAAATTTTACGTAGAATCTAGTGACGTATTTAATTATTTTTTATCAGTTACGATTTTAAAGATATGGGCATTTCTCTGTAAACTGGGAAACTTTAAGCGTATTTTCGTCCCCATAAACAGTCCCCTAGTTAGTTTTTTTCATAGATTAATAGTTTTATTTAATTATTATAATATAAACTTAAAAAGCATATAAAGCACTACGTAGAAATGAAGATTAATTGTATTAATTGTTATTGAGGCAGTTTTAAATAAGATCCAAGGGACTGTGCGTAAAAATTGGGGACAAAATAAACATTAGTATTTTAAGATGCATTATTTAATTAAAAAATAAATTCCTCTAATATTGCCAGGAAAAAGTACATTAGATTTTAAATATTATAAGTATGATTTTTTAAATATTTGTGAAATAAACACCTTTTTCACCTGGGGAGTGTTTTTGGGGACATGCAGGGGACTGTTTTTTGAGCATTATAAAACGTTTTTGATGTACTTTATTTTATTGAATATTATACGATGAAACGCTGTACATTAGGTGATTATCTTTTTAAGTTAAGTACAAATCATAAAATGACCTATATTTTTCATATTATATCGGCCTGGGACAGTGAGTTACCCAGTTTGCAGAGAAATACCCATAATATAACCAAAGTTGCTTTTTTGTTATTGGGACTCCCTGTATATGATTTAACTCTTTGATTTCCAATAAAATTCCATTTCTATTGATACCACACATTTTATATTTACTTTTAAAGAAACAAGTTGTTTTTAAATAAATTTAGGAAAACTTTTTTAAAAACCCCTTTTTTATTTATTCTTAATTTCAATTAACTACGTACACATTAGTATGGTGCAAGTTGGCTTAGGCTGCAATATTTTGTATTTATAATATTTAAGCAAAAAAAGAAAAATTTGCCACTTTTCGTGTTCTTAAATTTTGATTTATATTATTTTATGAATATACCCTGATATCAAAGTTATTATTAATGCAATTTTGTTCAGAGTTTGTTGTTGATTGTATGTTAGAAAAATTAAAGTATTTATCGTAGTGAACACTTATTTACCATTGGCGTGCGGTGTTGTGTGTCAAAAATAACTATTTAAAAAAAATAAATATAAAGGGTGCTGTATCAATAATAAGTTAGTTTTATTTTAAAACGAACAGTAGAATAATATGATGGGTGCCTCATTTAAAAAAAAACTTTGAATTATGTATATATTTTACACTGTCACTGATAAAAAAAATAAGCACGCCACTGATTCTACGTAAAATTCTACACAAACTTGCTTTTTACTCTTTTTTATCTTTACTAATAACCGAGATCAAAGGTATACTAAAATCGTCAAAATTTTCAAAACACCCTTTATCTCCAAGACGAATCAAGTTAGCCGCGATTTTCTTTTACCGTTGCAGATGTTTCGTAAATTGAGCTAGAGAACGTGCCATCAGATTTGCTCTCTCTTATAGTTTACCCGGTACCCTGAAAATCCATCGAAAAGGCGCCACCCTGCGCCATTTCATTAAACTTAAAAGTACTTATGTCAAAATATTCCTATTTAGTCAAACCAAAAAAATGAGAATTTAACCAAAGACTGTTAACAATTAAATGACGAATGCTGATTGAATTGCAAAACTAATTTATAACATTCTTACTTGTCGTTACTTACGTTGTCGCCAAAAAAAAATTGGCACTAATTAGTAGTTTACTTTATTATGTATTAATGTTTGGAGAGGTTACTTACACCATTTCTATTTTTTGCACATGCTGATGTTGCCACAAGTTTCCTGCCACAGACAGACAATCTTGACTTTTAAATTTTTTAATATGACAAATTAAATTAAAATCTCATGGTTTTATCGTTTATTTCTTTTGTCTTTATGTAAATTGGGGTTTGTTATTTTTCGTAATTAACCACTACACAGGATTGAACCTATGGCATTTTTTTGTTAACAAATGCAAGCCTAAAATAATAGGCTTTCGCCTTTGATGCCCATACAGAATAATAATATTTTATAATTTTCCATAAAGAGTAAGTAATATTTGGATGGTACATGCATTTTTCCATGTTCATTTTTACCCATTATACCATATCGATTAGTAATGGAAGGTTTGTTTATCGATTTGTCCTCAAATGGTGACCAGCGTTCAGACGTAAAAAAAGCTTCTATAGTGAGACATAAATCGCCAGTCATCAGCGTCGTTCTCTTATTTTGTAATTTTTAAAAAGGTATTTCTTTGCTACCAACTCAGTTTTTATTAAAACACGGATATTTTTATTTGACGTTTTAAAGGAACAAATGTCCCTAACGAATGCAGTAATAAAGCACCCAGTATATAGTTACTTATTTTTTTGTTTAATATATTTTTAGAGATTTTCTGCGAGAGAAGGGCATGTCTCATCTCAAACCTTTAAACGATAGAAAAATCCCTCTCTCGTCTTGAAGAGACAAGAGACGAAAATCTTTAGTCATTGCGGCATCATTAGCTGTAAGTACAGTGACAGCCATTAAATCTTGGGCAACAAATTTGTCAAATTTTGACTTTTCTGCCAGTTTTTGTAAATTGCTCTTTTTTATCTTGTTTTACTTTTTATTACTATAAATAAAGCAAAAGGTAAAAGAAAATATTTATATTTTATAAAAACTAATAAATTAATCAACAATATAATAAATTTAAAAAATATCTTTTCAAACAAATTTAATATTTTATTGCGGCCCCTTTTTTTTAAGACAGATTTTAGCCTTCCAGGCATCGAATGGATCAAAGCCGGGCGTAGTACGGATTTCCTCGTAACTCATTCCACGCTTCTAAAATTTTATCCATAAGTTCGTTTACATTTTGCGACCTAAACTCATTTTTCCTATTTATTTTTTTACCTAATAAGCCTCAAACATTTTTCATAACATTTAAATCCAGACTACTGATACGATCATAGAATTAACAGGATACGATGCTCTTCCATCCATTCATCGACTTGCCGGGCCATATGAACGGGACACTTATCTTGCTAAAAGAAGGAAACATGATATTCTGTAGTAAGTATATCTATATATACGTTTGCATTGAACCCTCCTTCGATAAAATAATATACACTAAGTCCTTGTGCACTCAGCCACCCCCAAACATTTACCGAAAATCGCCCACTACTTCTGTTCCTTTGGGTATATTTTTCATCAAATCGTGTTCCTTGAGGCCTGTATACCTTAAGTATCCCATTGTAGCACGACTGAAACACTTTTTCATCGGTGAATATTATATTTTCCCAAAAAATCGAAAGTTTCAAGTAAAATTGTAAAGCAAATCCACGTCGTTCTTTATTTGCATTTGTTAAAAACTGTTCCTCGCCGTGCCGTTCTAACTGATGCTGGGAAATTGCTTTCCGTTTTTTGCTGTAACTACAGATTTAAATGGTTGGTTTCTCAAAACATTAACTAAATTATTGTCTTGTTCTTGATTTGATAGTTTGGGGCGACTACTTCCAGCTCTTTTCTCAAAGGAGTGTGTTAACTTCCATTTTTTTTAACAAAATGAATAGTACCCTTTGGGATGTTAAGCTCTTCCGCCACATCCCTTTCTGGCCAACCTCTCTGCTTAATATAATAAATAATTAATACTTTTGAATCCAAAGTTAAGTTTGGCATTTTAAAAAAGTTTTTAGACACTGACAACGGAAAACTGTTTCTTTATTAGGTTTTTCAACAGGTATTTATATTCATAAGGTGGCATAATCCTATTTTACGAAAGGGAAAAAGAATTGCCCAAGATTTAATGGCCCTTACTGTTCATTTGTTACTTTTTCATTGACTGTATGACCTGTAGAATTGGCTAAATTTTAGGAAGAAATAATTTTTGAATTTTTTGTTGAGTCAGAACCATATACAACCGAGTCTTAATCAACTATATAGAGCCAATTTTTAGTATGTATGCTATTTTAGTCTATTTTGGGTCGAATCTTATTTAAAAGTCCGGCTCTGGCATTAAGGAAGAGTTGAAATAAATGTTATTAGAAGCAATAATTTGCTAGATAATCTAGTTTTTTGACATTGTTAGTTATTTACGGGTTACAGACTATATTTATTGAAATGTCCTTAATAAAAAAAATAAGGAAATTCTCATGTACAGGAGTAGCAGAAGAAGAGGTAAGTTCTTAAAAAGTTTAAGCGAATTTAATATTATCAAAATTTGTTTCATAAACACTTTTGTTAACAATTTATTTACAATCCACGGCGTCTAAAGGCAGGCGTGTTTTACAGCAATTTTAAAGGAAGTGGTTGTTCAGTGTTGATGAATCAGTTTAAAATTTCAAAAAAAAAAGAACATGTCTAACAAATTTTAAGTTTCTGTCCCGTCACTATATTTATCGGTTTGGAGAATATTTTTCACATTTTTTGTAATCTCTTTGTTTGAATATTTTTTGCGGTATATTTTAATTACAACATGATAATACAAAAACAGGGGAAAAAATCGTCAAAATTCTATTAAAAATATAATTTTGCTCATTCATGAAAACTGGGCCATTGTAATTTGACAAATGGCAATACGCCGAAAATTATTTTCACGGATTTATTTTGTTTATTTAGTAACAAATAACGTTCTTACATATCTTTAGTTATTATAACTAATGTTCAAAATACTGTTTTCCGACTTGTATGTATATTTGTGCTAAACTGGTCCAATCTTGGCTCACCAATTTTCCTTTGCTGTTCATAATACTTTTTAAGCAGTTTTGCAACTCTTCCAAATTGTATTTTATAATTTATTGTATAAAAAAAACCTAAAATAAAAGTCACATACGTTTAAGTCATACTATTTTCATTACCTTGGCGTTGGTATAAATGTGCATTATTTCAATAACTTTCAACACAAACAAATAAATAACCAAAAAAAAGTTTTTTCAACACAATTGAAACTGTATCTTGAAAGTAAACAAATACCTTCGAAACAAGAAACAACGTAACAATTTAGACCGGGAATTCACTGCCTAAATTCAACTCAATTAAAAAAAAGTGCATCGGGATCACATAATCATGTGATCGGCAACGCAATGGAGAATCGTAAAGGTACGTATCCATCTAGCGCGGCTGATTTCATTGATTCGACTACGGCAATGTTCGGCTTGCCGCGCGCACTGTTTAGGTATCCACTTTCCGCACTAAATTGATACGTATCTTTAAACGCATCGACTTCAAGTTTACACGTACAATGCCATCCAGCAGGAACTAAACTAAGCTACCTTTGAGACTTTCATGGACTTTTCATATTTAAAAAAAAAATCATTGATTATAATACGGCAATGTTCGCTTTGCCGCGTGCACTCGTTAGGTATCCACTTTCCGGCGCAACAATCACGGACATGCCGCCTGCAGGTGCCTCGCTAAATTGATACGTACCTATATTTAAACATTTCAACTTTAAGTTTACAAGTACAAGGCCATCCAGCGGGAACTAAACTGAGCTACCTTTGGGACTTTTCTCATATTAAAAAGAAAACTGTGAAATAGCCACTTGTGTATTTTTCGTAAAAATCTAGGAAATGATTTAAATTAAAACAAAAGTGGTACCACATAAAATTACCATTTTCCTTATAGGGCATCTTATATGTATGTATGTATATAATATTTTTTCATAATTTATGTACCCTTAAATGTTTGAGAGTAAATTCTAAATTACCCTGTATAAATATCACGTACGAAAATTAGTAATCATAATACACAGCATCTACTTTATAGACATCAAACGACCTGAAATGCCCTGAAAAAAGTATCAGTATATAAGCAAAAACAAGTACTCTTTTGCAATTATGGCCAAGGACGTCTTGTAATGAAATGATGATGCACTAGAGAACATTCTGTGGTCTTTTACAGTTTTCAGGATAAATGTGGTCGGCCGGCAATCTTAGAATTATTGAAGACGGGTGAATCTGAAAAAATGCGTTTACGAGACACATGTAAAATTTCTTGTTGACTTCTTAAATCAAGATAAAAACATGTTAATTTTTTATTATAAAAAATATCTACTTTATCTTACAATCCTTTCATAGACTTTTAAAACTATTTACTTATTTTTCACCGTAAAGTTTTTAAATTGTTCTTATTTCGCTGGTCCAAAATTCGGAATTCCAAAAACAATTAAACTTCGTTATGATACACCCTGTATATTAAAAAATCACACTTCATAATGTTAAATGTCTTTGCAAACAAAAAAGGTCCTACAAAATTTTTTTGTTATCGGCATCCTAAATGATCGAACAGGATGAGAGCTGTTATCCATCATCCAATCAAAGGTCCTTTTTTGTTCGCAATGATATTTTATGTTATCGAGTGCAACTTTTGACTATCCATAGGTGTATAAAAAATAGTATATTATAAGGATTAAAAGTGCATCTTTTTTTACGAGCAATTTTTGCAGTTGCGAGGCGGAGCGCAGCGCACCCGAGCGAATGCAAAATTGCTAGTGCCATGTGCCATTGTGCCATGCTTTTAGTCCATATGATATATATTATTTTTTCTCCAACCAAGTCAAAATTAATACATTTAGTTATTCAAAAATCGTTTTTCTTTTAAATCCTAGGATTAAAAGTGTTGCTAAGCAACGAGCACATTTTTGTACGGTATGAGAATTGATAGCTTTTGCACCTAAAAATAGTAGAATTCCGAAATTTGGTCTTGCAGGACCGATTCGAAAGAGGGAACCCCTTATCCAAAGTTTTAGCATTTATTAAAGAAACATCATCAATTTGAATAAAAGTAAACTTTTGTTATTTAATATCTCGCAAACGACACGGAAGAAAAATTTGTAATTAGGATGTTATGTGTAACTTGATCTGCGTTTTAAAAATACTTTTAAAAAACGTGGGTTCCGATTTAATAAAAATCATCGATAACGTCATATCCCAAACTTGGAACGTACTGTATAAGTATTTCTTTTATAGAAAAGAGCACGACTAAAAATACTAATCGACGCGTAAGAGCATTTTTCCAAAAAATACCTTGTTTTTGACTTAAAGAGTTTATTCCAAGTACCTCACACTGTATACTAATTAATTAACCAACAAGGCTTGACAATATTATACCACCTAAAATAACGTCATTTCACATTCTAGGGCAGTATAATTAAATGCAATTAATTAATTTCTTGGATTCAAATTGTGCCCTTAACCTTATAATTTTTAACTCTTTAACATCTGGCAGAATATTTGTTTAATTTTCTTGTGCTAATTAAATATTATTAATTAAAGACTTTGACGCTATAAATGAAATTTATTTCATTACTTTATGATACAGGGTGTCCGGAAAAATGTGTACAAAATTGTATGATAGATTTCTTGAGCCAGAATAGGTCAATTTAAGTCAACCTAATTATATCTTAAATTAATTGTTTTAGCCGGTAAAAGGAGTCAAAAATTTAAAGAAATATTTTTGTCCCAAATTTCCAGAAAACGTATCGTTGGAACTTGACCAAGTTCGTACTCGCATCAAGTAAAAAAATATTTTTTGTTACTACAAAAAACTACAAACGATTGAGCAATAATCTCACTACTTACCTAGTAGCAACTACATTTTTTGCAATAATGACTGCTCAGAAATGTATTTTTAATTTTTTCGGTCTAATTATTAAAACTACAAAAAAATTGAGTTTACTACATTCATTCGCATCGTTTGTAATTTTTAAGTACATGTCGCACTTTTTTGTGCCTCCATTATTTTTCGTAATATGCGATATTTTGTGTACTCGCATCAAGTTAAAATTTTTTTGTTACTACAAAAAAATACAAACGATTGAGCATTAATCTCCCTAGTAGTAATTACATTATTTGCAATAATTACTGCTCAGAAATGTATTTATAATTTTTTCGGTCTAATTATTAAAACTACAAAAAATTAAGTTTACCACATTTATTAGCATCTTTTGTAGTTTTTGGGTACTTGTCGCACTTTTTGTGCCTTCATTATTTTTCGTAATATGTGATATTTTGTGTACTCGCATCAAGTAAAAAAAATTTTTTAGTTACTACAAAAAACTACAGACGATTGAGCATTAATCTCCCTAGTAGCAATTACATTATTTGCAATAATTACTGCTCAGAAATGTATTTATAATTTTTTCGGTCTAATTATTAAAACTACAAAAAAATTGAGTTTACCACATTCATTAGCATCTTTTGTAGTTTTTGAGTACATGTTGCACTTTTTTGTGCCTCCATTATTTTTCGTAATATGCGATATTTTGTAAACTCGCATCAAGTAAAATTTTTTTTCTTACAACAAAAAACTACAAGCGATTAAGCATTAATCTCACTAGTAGCAGCTACATTATTTGCAATAATTACTGCTTAGAAATGTATTCATAATTTTTTCGGTCTAATTATTAAAACTACAAAAAAATTGAGTTAACTACATTTATTAGCATCGTTGGTAGTTGTTGAGTACATGTCGCACTTTTTTGTGCCTCCATTATTTTTCGTAATATGCGATATTTTGTGTACTCGCATCAAGTTATTTTTTTTGCTACAAAAAATTACAAACGTTTGAGCATTTATCTCACTAGTAGCAATTACATTATTTGCAAAAATTACTGCTCAGAAATGTATTTATAATTTTCTCGGTCCAATTATTAAAACTACAAAAAAAGTTGAGTTTACTACATTCAATCGCATCGTTTGTAATTTTTGAGTACATGTCGCACTTTTTTGTGTCCCCATTACGAAACTTAAATCGAGCGTAAAGAACACCAAAAGCAAGTTTGTAAATTGAACAATTTGGCAACGGCAACAGTGCATCAGCAGCACCGTAATAGCTACGGCAACTAAACGTCAATTTTATGAATTGCCGGTGATAAAAACAATTCACGTTACGTTCTGGTCTGAAGAAAATTGTTTACTATTGTTATAACTTCTTACTTCCAGGTGTTTATATAACAATTTATTTCATTGTATAGTACCAAATTGGTACTTAATGCAGTATTACTTGCTTGGAATAATAGCATATCGTAGGTTGATAGTTACTTTACATAACCATAAAGAAGACTAGTCTTTAAACATGTTTTTAAATTGTATAATCTTACAGGAAATAGCAAAATTTATAAGTATATGCTAGACATACAGCAGTGTCATAAAAAAGCCCCATGTTGGATTCATTCCTGATAACTTTTAAAACTGGTATTTTAATTTTTATTGCAAAAGAGGCATTACATGTATGTATGTTAAATATTAGAGACAAAAAAGCGTTTTAAATTTTAAAGATTTAAAGTTGTTTTATTTATTTAAAATAGTGGTAATATTAAAACTTTGTATAACCTATTATTACCCTATTATATCTTGAATTTTTCGGATCCCTAGGTTATACATACAAATTTGGTTTCCAACTTTAAAACAGAATGGAAAAATAATTTTACATTTGGTACACTCTTAAAAATGTGGAACAGTAACAAAATACTCTACTTCAACTAATTCTCCATAAAGTTGTTTAATAATTTTTGTGATTTATTTTGCAAAATTTGTGTACATTTTGCACCCAAGCTATTGTCCATTTTTTTGCAATGCAATAAGTTGGGTGAAAGAAGTACAGTACTTGTGCCTAATAAATCTCTTAAATTAATACACAATTTTATAAAGAATTAGTACACATATTGTTATTGTAACCATTCTACATTTTTAAGAGTTTATAAGTAAATTCTTTAAGAAAAGTAAGCGACCTAAAATTTTTGAACAGTATCGTTTCAAGGAAGCTAATTAAAAGAGATAAAGGTTAAAATTTTATGTGATATTTTAATAATAGTTTTTTTTACTATAAAATAGGTTAACTTTATGAATGATTTGGTGTCCGAACCTATAAAAGTTCTAAAAAGTTTGCTAAATGGGGTTTAAGTATACCATTTTTCAGGGTTGAAAAAACAAGTAGTTTTTTATTTTATACAAAACACATGTTTTTTTGTTTTAAACGTTTTTTTTTGTTTTAAACATGTTTTTTTTTTGTTTTTAAATTTTATGTTTTAAACAAATAAAACAAAAAAAACATTGTTTATATCATATTTTCTTAAACACAATATTATTTGAATGATCTATTGTTCTACTTACTTACTAAATAATAGATACCTTATTTAAAGTCCGACTCTGTACTAACCTGTCGCGATCAGCTGTTCCCAACCAATTGCAATGAGGAGCTATTGGCCTGGGGGAACCCCAGACTATTTACGGGGCGCTCCTTATTATGGCGTAATCGTTCGCCATAGTTCGAAGTCCTATTGCGAACTAGTTCGTGCTTTTAGTTCGCTAGTTCTTTTGCACGACTCATAATGCAAAGCATTAAAGGGTGCTCTACAATCGAAAGTTTTTTTTGTTTTTTAATATTTCAGGAAGCCTCAATATGGGTCTAAGCCATATTGAGGTCCCTAATTTAACTACATACGGAATTAAAGCTTCATCATTACTAAGACATATGCATGTAGTGCTGTAAATGGGATTTTGTAAAAAGCTCTTAGGTACGGTCGTCTTGATGGCGGTTATGAGTTAGGTAAATGAACTAAGAGTGGGATCCTCAGTGAACTAGTTCGCGTAGTTCACCTAAAAGAGCGCTCTTTCCACCTAGGTCGTTCGCGAACTACCCAAGACTAGCAAGTTGGCTATTGCAATAACAATTATCGGCGATGATGATGACGTGACTAATGATCAGATATCAGATTGATGACTTAAGACTTAAATTACAAGATTACCATGAGACCGAAACAGTTTGAGAAATTTGTTAACTCTTCAACTCTTGTATGCAAAATGTTTTGTATTCCACTTTTTTTGTGTTCCTATTATTAATAAATAAATAATATGTATGTTAAAAAGTTTGTGTAATGTATTTGAGAATTTTTCTCATGTTTATTCATTATATTAATTAAGAAAATAAAAAAACGCTTGTTAAATTTAAGTGTTTTAAACATGTTTTAAACTGTTTTAAACAAAAACTATTTTAAACCTAAACAAATGTTTAAAACCTGTTTAAAACTGTTAATTAAAACAAAATGTTTAAAACGAAACAACCCTGTCATTTTTAAAGTCTTTAAAATCAAGAAAATTACAAATAATTTTTTATTTAGTACTAAATGAAAGGCCTGTCTCCGCCCGGCGAGTAACCTCTGTCTCCGTAAGACGCCTTCCGTACGGCTAACGGTAAAAAACACTTTTTTGCTCCTATTTTTGTCCCGGGGGCGAAATTCAAAAAACGGGCTCCGTTAGGTTCTAGCCACTGCTAAAGACTACCACTGTGCCAAATTTCATGATTTTAGCTCAAGCCTTAACTTCAGAATCACGTGGACAGACAAATAAATATATATACCTACCTACATATAAATATATCCACATTAGCAAATTATATATATATATATATATATATATATATATATATATATATATATATATATATATATATATATATATATATATATATTATATTATATATATATATATATATATATATATATATATATATATATTTTAAAATATATTTTGTCCCATCCACGAATTTTTGTATTAGGAGGGAGTTTTGGAAAAACTTATTTTTCATTTTTATTTTAATGAATGAATTTAAATTTTGCGTTTGTAATTTACTGCTTCTTGTATCGCACATTTTTGTAAATTTCATTAAAATATTTTGTTAGTTATGTGCGAATGTTGTGGAACCAAGAAAAATTATTTAATAAAAAATCAACTTCCCTGTTTTCAGTGGGTAATTATGAACGAAATAATTATAGGATAATTTTGCACTAAACACCGACCTTAACTTTTTGTTATTTTTTTTTTTGTGATTTTCATTAACATTGTTGACAACTTATTTAAAATAATCAAAGTATTCGTTATGTATTAGAAACTGAAAAATACATAAATACCCTACTGCATTAAATTGCTTAATATCTGTTGTTTGCAAAGATATAAGCACTGATATGAATTAATAATACTTCCTACCAGCTTTTCGAATCGGTGGTTTTCAGTGTGGGTACGATTTTTAAAGTTAAAAAAAAATGTTACATAAAAACCTGGAAGTAAGAAAGTATAACAATAGCAAACAATTTTCTTTACAGCAGGAAGTAAAGTGAATTCGTTTTATCACTCGGATGAACACCGAGTTACACCATACGGTCATTATATTTAATTCTTAAAAGTTTTCAAATTGGTGACTGGCCATACTTTAAAAACTTTTCCTTTTATGTATTGATTAACTAGTTTTTAACCTAGATAACTATGTATATAAATTAACAATTTCTTAATTATTATCTTTACTTGTTACGAAATTACCAGGGTGGATTTTAAATATATAGTGTCTAAAAAGAAATCATTATACAGGGCGATTCAAATAACGTATGCGGGATAAGGGATTTCTTGGCCAAAATTAGGACAAAATTGGTATATAAACGTAGCTTTTAAACGGCCCCATTTTAAAGATAGGATGTAAAGAAAATTATTCAGAATTTGGGATTTTCTCTTTAATTTTCAAATTGAGTTTTTCAATTTCAACAAAACTTGCTACAATTAATACATTGATCCAAATACCCCTTCTGATGATTAACGTTTGTTACTATTATGAACTAGTGGTGTAGCTTCGGGTAATTTTATTTATTTTTTTGTACCATTATTTCGTCATAACTTTTTTAGTATTAATTTATTGATGATTTGGTCTATGATTATTATTTTCACAATCAACATCATACAAGCAATCTTGAGTTAATTCAATAAACTTAACAGCTTTCGAGATATTCTAATTTTAAACGTGCGTGGTACAGAAAGGTCGAAAAGGGTAATATTTAAAATTAATATCGTCCCCAATTGTTACAAAAATAAATAAAACGAAGATTCGAGCTAGGAGTGGATCTTTAAACATTTTTTGTAAAAAATACCATTGTCTTAAAACGTTACTCTTTTGGTACAACTTAAGTTTAAAATTAGAATATCTCGAAAGCTGTTAGGTCTATCAAGGTATTTTAAGAGTACCTTATTTTTATGTGTAACTAAGCATAAAATAAGTATTTTGAACAAAATTATCAATAAAATAAGAATACCAAAAAAGTTATGACGAAATATTGGTAAAAAAAAATAAAATTGCCCAAAGCTACACTACTGGTCCATAGTAGTGGCGAAAATTTATCATTAGAAAGTGTATTTTGGCAAATTTATTAACTGAACTGAGTTTCATTAAAATCGAAAAAACCGATTTGAAAATATAAGTCCCAATTTCAATTTTTTTTAACCTTGTATCTTAAAGGTGGTTTTGGTTAGGAACTCTCACATTTGGCGATGACATGTTTTTTGAATAACCCTATGTAATAGGAGTGTTTATAATGCAGAATTAAAGTATTTTGGCATATTATACATGTTTTTTTTTGAAATAGTAAAGCTGACATTAATGACGGATCGTTTATAAAGGCTTTAGGGCTGCAGTCACCCCAGTCATAAAGAAAATAAATTTAAAAAAATATATATTTATATTACTTTAGTCTTTATTACTACTTAATAATCCAATAACTGAAGACCTGAAAGTACCCAAAGCTGTAAATAAATCTGTACAGTTTTTAATTGTGGCGCAATTCTTAGGTCTTCGCGGATGCTTTCGAGCGAGAAAAAGTTTATCACGATTCCGACGTGGGAACCAGCTGAAAATGGCCTCCCAAAGTCCCAAAAATGAGTTTCCCGCGAATATCTCCCAAAATATGCAAATTAAAAAATTTTTGTTTTGACAAAAAATGAAGATCACCTCGAAATCTACAAAAATGGTCCTTTCCATTTTTTTCGCAACACCAATATTTTTTGCAAAAACGCCCGTCGAAAAATTCATAACATTCCACACTGGATAGATGTGGTAGTAGTTTCTTACTAAAAAATGGGTAAAACAATTTTTTATCAAAACGCAAGAAAGATTGTGAAGGAAATTTTCTGGGATCATTGAACACTTGCTAAGAAATGTTAATAACAAACCATTTTTTAAAAAAATATCAATAAAATAATGAGATACTATCAAAATATTGTGAAAAAAACTATGACCGCTTTTTTCAATATTCTAGAAAAATCAAAATGCACCCAAACTTTGAATGATTAAAAAATGTACATTATTGCCCGAGTAATGAAACAATTCGTCCGCCCGCTTGCTTATAAGTGAATCCATAAAAATAGCGGCATTCTAGCGGTAGAGCGGCAGCTGAAATGAGGGGACATTTGGGTCCGTTATCTCAAAAACTATCGATTTTTCGAAAAAAATTATAAGGACCATTTTTGTAGATTACAAGGCAATCTTCATTTTTTGTCAAAACAAAAATTCTCCAATTCGCATATTTTGGCAGATATCAGCGGGAAACCCATTTTTCGGGCCTTGAGGGGCCATTTTCAGCCCTTTCCTACCTGTTAATGTTGATAAACTTTTTTTCGCTCGAAAGCATCCCCGAAGACCTAAGAATTGTGCCACAAGGGAAAACTGTACAGATTTATCTACAGCTTTGTCCCTTCATTTATTGGACTATTAAGACATTATTATCTTTGTGACACATTTTCAGAATTTTGATTCCGATATCCTACTCGATCATGCTATATCCGGAATGTTTCTTTCCAGATCTTTGACTACTGTGCTATCAAAATCTTATCCTGCTTAGTTTTAAATTTTAAAGTTATTAAGTAATAACTAAAATAGATATTCCTTAACTCATGTATATGTTCTTTTCAGAGCCCTCTTGGTACATCAGATGTCTCATTGGATCAATCTTTAGCATCAGGAGTGGACATGCGCAGCAGTGCAGTGCGTGTGGCAGGAGATTACACCAAACGAAAAAATGTTATGCGCATGTCAACAGTTAAACCGTGCAGATCAGAATTTTTAATACAAGCGGAAAGTACCGAAGATTTTGCGGATTGGGTTAAGACTTTACAAGAACAGGTGGCTGTGAGCACAGAAGCAGAATTGGTGAGTTTTTTGTTTTATGATACCAAACGTTTCCTTTTTTAATATACGTATATACATCAGGTTCTGTCCTTCATATTTAATCCGATGACAATGTAGAAAGATATAAATAATATAATAATAATAATAATAATTTTAAAAAACATTCCTAACATTTTTATTTATCACGTAAATATGCCATAGCATATTTTGAAAAAGTCAATTTTTTTGTGTATGAGTGATGTTACTTGTAGCGTATTAAATATGGAAAATCTTCTAGTTCCAGGTACAAACTACTATAGTTGTACCTTTGTTTGTCTAGTCTACTTGTTCATACACAGTTAAAAAACAAAATAATAAAATATGTAATTTATTGTGGTACTATTAAATCTAGGTATTAAAGGGGATGGTCTACCAAAGGAGTTAAGATTTTACTTCTGTCGCAGAAGGGTATTTTAATCGCGAAATAATTGCATCTAGAATTTTTTGCAGGATATCTGTATTGAAAATTTGACGCCAGTATAACCAACAGCGAATTATCGTGGACCTTTTTGTCATAATAACTGTTTTCTTATTGGTTATATATATGAAGTGTACGTAAGGTACAGTAACGGCCATTAAATCTTAGGCAATTCTTTTTCCCTTTCGTAAAATAGGCTTATGCCACCTTCTACTGAATATAAATAAATACCTGTTGAAGAACCTAATAAAGAAAGAGGTGTCTGTTGTCAGTGTCTAAAAATATTGTTTAAAATGCCAAACTTAATTTTGGATCAAAAAGTATTAATTATTCTTTATATTGAGCAAAGAGGTTGGCCAGAAAGGGATGTGGCGGAAGAGCTTAACATCCCAAAGAGTACTATTCATTTTATTTAAAAAAATGGCAGGAAACACTTCTTTAAGAGAAGAGCTGAAGTGGTCGCCCCAAACTGTCGAATCAAGAACAAGACAATACATTAGTAAATGTTTTAAGAAACCAACCATTTAAATCTGTAGTTACAGCAAAAACGACAAAGCAGCCTACAGGGGTTAGAACTCGGTATTTGTTTCAAGATAAGAAATTTGAATTAGACAGGTGTATCCTTTACGTCTGGTCTCCACCTCCTGGTGGCAGTGTCCAATGAGGTTTTGATTTTCCAGTATGTAGTGCAGGGACTCAAAAATATGATGTAGAGGCTGTCTCTTGCCTTCGTCACATAGTCTGAAATCGGACTTGTTACCTAGGTATATGTTTTCTTAGGTGCAGTGTCCGGTTATTATCCTGTCACTAATCTATCTGATTTTTTAGTTTAGTAGTTCACTTTGTAATGCTTACGATGGTAGTCCACATTAATCTTACTGTCTTTTGCCTTGTAATAGGTATCCAGTTTTACTGATTTAAATACCTTTGAAACCTAATAAAGAGTCTTGTAGCTTATTGAAAACCAAGTTTCTGGATCAAAAAAATTACAGGCTTAGGGCCAAAAGGATGTGCGGAAGAGCCTGCTGCCAAGAGTACTGATCATTTTATTCTTTAAATGGCAAACCTTCTTAGAGATAAGTGGTAACTTTGTTGACAATACATTAGTAAATGTTTTAAGAAACCAACCATTTAAATCTGTAGTTACAGCAAAAACGAAAAGCAATTTCCCAGCATCAGTTAGAACGGCACGGCGAAGAATAAGGCAAATATCGAATTGCGCTGCCACCCAGCAGCCTTAAAACCGTTGTTAACAAATGCAAATAAAGAACAGCGCATTGGCTTTGCTTTACAATTTTACTTGGAACTTCCGATTTTTTGGGAAAATATAATATTCACCGATGAAAAAGTGTTTCAGTCGTGCTACAATGGGATACTTAAGGTATACAGGCATCAAGGAACACGATGTGATGAAAAATATACCCAAAAGGACAGAAGTAGTGGGCGATTATCGGTAAATGTTTGGGGTTGGCTGAGTGCACAAGGACTTGGTGTATGTTATTTTATCAAAGGAAGGTTTAATGCGGAGGTATATATATATATATATATATATATATATATATATATATATATATATATATATATATATATATATATATATATATATATATATATATATATATATATATATATATTTCTCCGTCATCGGGACTTCCATAAAAATGGTGTATTCTATACGAAATTTTGTAATTTAACGTAAAAATTAGCTTACCAATTTTATCCAGTCGAAAGGACTCGGCTTACCTATTTAAAGGTGTGATTGAGGGTACAATTTTCCCATCATTCGGAAAACTTTTTTAATTTGTTTCTTTTTATGTGAACTTTAAAAATATTTTGGTACGCGTGTCTAAAAACGGCTGGAAATATCGGCTTACCAGTTTTTCTATACGGGCTCGATTTACATCAATAATAATGAGTCTTAAATTAAATCATTTTACTCTGTGATAAATGTTTTCTGTAAAAGTATTCTTTATCACTATTAACATAACTCTTTGTATAATATTAATATTAATCCCATTTCATGAAAAATTATTCTTATTTATAATTTTTCTATACATAAAATAGTCCAATACAGAACATTGTATAAGATTTTTGGTTCAGGATCAAACTCTGCATATGTTTTCTTTGTCTATCTACTATATATTTCAATTTACGTGCCTCCATTATATGACGCGTACAAGCCTGTTAGGTCAGGTTGTCCTGTCCTAGAGCGTCTTTAGAAGTTTAGTCATTTTGTTCCTTAAGTCTGCTGTCTTCATAGCTGTCGAATGTTTCGTTATTTCGCATAGTTTGCGCACATTAAACCTACAAAATATTTGTCGTTCAAACGAAATTCACTATCACCGTTTCCACCTGCATTAACTTACCCTACAGGAGAAATGTTCAAAACTGACAAATCTGTATTAGCCAAAAAAATAATTTCTTCAATAGAAACTTTAATTCCATGTCATATAGATATTGAAATTATCGACGGTTTTCATTTACTCCACAATTTAGGACCATCTGTGCCCCAGAAATTCGGAAAGATAGCAGAATTTATTTTGAATAAAATATGCAACACCACCGCTTCAGAAGTTCATTTAATTTTCGACAGACATTTTTCTCCATCAATCAAAGATACAGAAAGATCAACTCGAAGATGATAAACCATATATAAATATTTTTAAAGTTCACATAAAAAGAAACAAATTAAAAAAAAAGTTTTTCGGAATGATGGGGAAATTTTCCCCCTCAATCAAACTCTTTAAATAGGAAAGCGGGGCCCTTTCGGCTGGATAAAATTAGTAAGCTAATTTTTTTAGGTTAAATTACAAACTTTCCTATAGAATACACTATTTTTTTCGAAATCCGCGATGACGGGGAAACATTTTTGTTTTTTTTTTAATAATTATTTTTTTTTAATTATTTTCGGCTAACTAGATCGAGGCTTACCGAATGCATTGTGTTCCTATAACTAAAAGCTATTAATTCATATAAAAATTTGCAAATTCGCGATCACGGGACTTTTAAATTGCCGGCTCCCGGACTATTACTTACAATTTCCCTAGAGCTTGGATTAAAACCGGAAATGTTTGCAAGTAGACAAATTTGGGGAAAATTATCCCAAGAGATGAGTGCTATTTTTATTCCGTTTTTTAATCGTTTATAAAACAAATTTTAATTAATATCTTAAAATCGTAGGAGATTCGGTAATAAATTCCACACCTATTAAAAAATAATGATATATTGGTTATGAAACATAGAAACAGAAAGTTTGACCGAAATATTTGATTTCCCTCAAGCTATTTTTATCTCCGGCCCATATCAAGTGTCATCATTTTGACATATAAAATATATATATATATATATATATATATATATATATATATATATATATATATATATATATATATATATATATATATATATATATATATATATATATATATATATATATATATATATATATATAGATCTACTACAGAATATCATGCTTTCTTCTGTACTGGATCGACTTCCGGACAGAAATTGTATCTTTCAGCAAGATAAGTGTCCCGTTTATACGGCCCGGCAAGTCGATGAAAGGATGGAAGAGCAGCGTATCAGGGTTTTACCGTGGCCCGCACGTAGTCCGGATTAAAATGTTATGGAAAATGTTTAGGCGTATTAGTTAAAAAAAAATAAATAGGGCAAATGAGTTTAGGCCGCAAAATGTAAACGAACTTAAGGATAAAATTTTGGAGGCGTGGAATGAGTTGCGAGGAAATCCGGACTACGCCCGGGCTTTGGTCCATTCGATGCCTGGAAGGCTAAACCCTGTCTTAAAAAAAACGTGGCCGCAATAAAATATTAAATTTGTTTGGAAGTATATTTAAGTTTGTTTGAATTTATTTAATGGTTAATTAATTTATTAATTTGTTAGTTTTTATAAAATATAAACATTTCCTTTTATCTCTTGTTTTATTCATAGTAATTAAAACAAGGTAAAAAATATCGATTTACAAAAATTTGCAGAAAAGTCAAAATTTGACAAATTTTTTGCCTAAGATTTAATGGCCGTCATTGTACCTATAACAAAAGAAAATAAACACAAACATTTTCTACCACTTAATCATCAAAAACATCTTAAAGTTTATGTAAAATTACAGATTATACTAGAAGTCTTAATATGGTATTGCCATTTAACTACAATAAATAGACATCAAAATTATTTTGAAACACCTTTTGGTGTAAATTTTTTTACCGAAAACCACGCGATGTTAAGTCGCTCATAAATATTTTTAGAAAATTATCCCCCATTTTTAATTTGGGACAATTTTAAAAATATTCATAAGCTCGAAAAAATTCTAGAAATAATTTAACCTCTTTTAGTATTATTAGTGAAAATTTCACACTTTTATTTTTAAGCCAATAAGAAACTTGCTTTTTTGTTTACCATGGAAAATATTTCCGGAAATATTTATCTTTCAGTGTACGAGTAATAAGTGAAAATATTTATGTCAAAATGATGACACTTGATATGGGCCGGAGATATATAGCTTGAGGGAAATCAAATATTTCTGTCAAACTTTCTGTTTGTATATTTCATAACCAATATATCATTATTTTTTAATTTGATAGTTAAATTTAGGTGTGGAATTTATTACCGAATCTCCTACGATTTTAAAATATTAATTAAAATTTGTTTCTTATAAACGATTAAAAAACGGAATAAAAAATAGCACTCATCTCTTGGGATAATTTTCCCCAAATTTGTCTACTTGCAAACATTTCCGGTTTTAATCCAAGCTCTAGGGAAATTGTAAGTAATAGTCCGGGAGCCGGCAATTTTAAAAGTCCCGTGATCGCGAATTTGCAAAATTTTTATATGAATTAATAGCTTTTAGTTATAGGAACACAATGCATTCGGTAAGCATCGATCTAGTTAGCCGAAAATAATAAAAAAAAATAATTATTAAAAAAAAACTAAAATGTTTCCCCGTCATCGCGGCTTTCGAAAAAAATAGTGTATTCTATAGGAAAGTTTGTAATTTAACCTAGAAAAATTAGCTTACTAATTTTATCCAGCCGAAAGGGCCCCGCTTTCCTATTTAAAGAGTTTGATTGAGGGGGAAAATTTCCCCATCATTCCGAAAAACTTTTTTTTTAATTTGTTTCTTTTTATGTGAACTTTAAAAATATTTATATATGGTTTATCATCTTCGAGTTGATCTTTCTGTATCTTTGATTGATGGAGAAAAATGTCTGTCGAAAATTAAATGAACTTCTGAAGCGGTGGTGTTGCATATTTTATTCAAAATAAATTCTGCTATCTTCCCGAATTTCTGGGGCACAGATGGTCCTAAATTGTGGAGTAAATGAAAACCGTCGATAATTTCAATATCTATATGACATGGAATTAAAGTTTCTATTGAAGAAATTATTTTTTTGGCTAATACAGATTTGCCAGTTTTGAACATTTCTCCTGTAGGGTAAGTTAATGCAGGTGGAAACGGTGATAGTGAATTTCGTTTGAACGACAAATATTTTGTAGGTTTAATGTGCAGCAAACTATGCGAAATAACGAAACATTCGACAGCTATGAAGACAGCAGACTTAAGGAACAAAATGACGTAAACTTCTAAAGACGCTCTAGGACAGGACAACCTGACCTTAACAGGCTTGTACGCGTCATATAATGGAGGCACGTAAATTGAAAATATATAGTAGATAGACAAAGAAAACATATGCAGAGTTTGATCCTGAACCAAAAATCTTATACAATGTTCTGTATTGGACTATTTTATGTATAGAAAAATTATAAATAAGAATAATTTTTCATGAAATGGGATTAATATTAATATTATATAAAGAGTTATGTTAATAGTGATAAAAGAATACTTTTACAGAAAACATTTATCACAGAGTAAAATGATTTAATTTAAGACTCATTATTATTGATGTAAATCGAGCCCGTATAGAAAAAAACTGGTAAGCCCGATATTTCCAGCCGTTTTTAGACACGCGTACCAAAATATTTTTAAAGTTCACATAAAAAGAAACAAATTAAAAAAAAAGTTTTCCGGAATGATGGGAAAATTTTACCCCTCAATCACACCCTTTAAATAGGTAAGCCGAGTCCTTTCGGCTGGATAAAATTGGTAAGCTAATTTTTTTACGTTAAATTACAAAATTTCGTATAGAATACACCATTTTTTATGGAAGTCCGCGATGACGGAGAAATATTTTTGCTTTTTTTTAATAATTCATTTTTTTAAATATTTTCGGCCAACTAATTCAAGGCTTACCAAATGCATTGTGTTCCTATAACTAAAAGCTATTAATTTATATAAAAATTTTGCAAATCCGCGATCACGGGACTTTTAAGGTTGCCGGCTCCCGGACTATAAAAATATACTAAAATATCGCATACATTTTTGTTTTATATAAAACTTTTAGGCTGGAATTATTGCTCAATGAAATCAATAAAAATGTATGATCAATTAAAGTGCAGAGCGCTTAACAGTCTATCAACTGCTACGGGCTGATAGATTGCTGCGCTGTCAGCGCTGACGGTCGGTCGAGCACCAAATCCAGTCTTAGGCTATTTAAAGTATCTTTCAAATTTTACCATTTTAAGCAGAGCGATTTCGACAAGTCGCCGGTTTGAATAATTCATTTAGATGCCAATTAATAGGCACAAGCAAGGTCCGCATTACACGGAAAAAAAATAATTATAAACAAAAAGGACTCAAGAGAATAATAGGTTATAATCTTGATATTAATTTGATACTACAATCAGTAAAATTATTTTAAGTTTAAAAAAAATTGTAGATAATCATGTGTGTGTTTCCTATTTACCTGTCTGTTTACTCAGTCAGTATTACGTACTCAAAGCCTAATGTCTATCAGCGTGGTATATTTAGACTCCACGCCATAAAAAATATTGCCGCTTCCAGATCATGTGAATAAAACGATAAAACAGCTTACGCTAAGTACGTTGTTATTCTCTAATTTTTTTATCAATTACTATATTCTTAATTACTTTATCTTGTTATTTTTTTAAATAACCTTTTGTTACACTTCAGTTGTGTTCAGTTTAAATTTGGTGGTTTAGTGGTAAAGGTGACTACTTTATTTAATTGACAACGTTAAGAGTATGGAATAAAATATTTGTTTATATTAATAATGTTATTAGTACGTGCAATGGAACATTTTGGAGAGGATTACTCGTATTTTGTGTGGGTATGTGGTTTATTTTACTGTACGAATTGGATTTCTAGCTATTTACGATGATTTTGTAAAAGCGTGAAATTAAACTTTACAAATAGCCGTAAAGTGTTTTACAGTTGTAGAAAACATATTAAAAGGATATGAGGTACGAAGGAGTTCTACAATATATCAGTAATAACATGTGGCTTTAAGTATTCCTAAAGATTTTAACTTTACAAGAAATCATGTATGTTTTCTTTGGGATTACTCGCCTTACAATTTCGTAAAAAATGGGACCACTTTGGTCCAGGTCCCGGGGTATAACGAACTGAGCCTACTCAACCCTATTGACCCCTATGAACTTGCAGATCGCCTGCAACAAAAAAGGCGAAAACCCCCCAATTTTCTAAATAATTGTAAGGCGAGTAATCCCAAAGAAAACATACTGAAACCAAAGGTAATTCTTGTAGCATGTGTTTTTACACATTTTACAATAAAATTATTATCTTGTCGGTTCCTTTTATAAGGGAGGTTTAAATTAACTTAAAGGATGTTGTTTATAAACATAAACTTAGATTATTTATAAGAAGTAAGTTTATTTATTATAATTTTTGTTTTATAAAAGTCATTTTATGTGTTTAAATTTCATTTTGGAATAAAACAAAAAATTAATTTAATTTACTTGCTTTGGTTCCAAGCGATTGACTTAGAGCTTTATTATTAAAAAAATCATATTTTTAGTGGTTCCTAAAACGTGGCATGAAAAATTGTTTAAAATGAGTTTTACTGTATTTACTGCTCATTAGGTGTGATTTTTTTGAAAAAAGCATGCAAATTTTGGTTATCTTCTTAAAATGAGTTGTATTATAATTTAAAAAATACATCTTTAAGATGGAGGAAAAATGGCATTATTTCATTTGACAAATAAGATAGTATCAGGAACATTTAATAAAATCTAAAAATTTTATTTTAAAGCCAACTTTTAACTACATTAGGCATTGACTAACGTTACAAATTAATATTTCTAATGCAGAAAAATGTGGTTGCGAAAAAATTATCGATTCATCATTTACTAACTAAACATCTAAAAAGTTAGGTCACATAAAGACATTACATACATATCCACAGCAACTGCCAGAACGCTTGAAATTTTGTATGCATCCAGAATGTATACATATATATATATATATATATATATATATATATATATATATTATATATATATATATATATATATATATATATATATATATATATATATATATATATATATATATATATATATACAGATCCGCTCATTATTATTGAGCATTTGACTGTGTAACCTGCTCTTGCAAAGGTGATTTTTTTAAACTTCTGAAGATATAAAGAATGATGGTTTATAATTTATCTTTTTTTATCTTTATGGCAGCTCACGAAGGGTTGTATAAGTTCTAAGTACTAGGTTCCGTGGGTGCAGGGTTTTCAGATGTTTACCCCATTTTACCCTTAAAATTTTCTTTTAAAATAACTTTTTTTATTAATTCGCGATTTTATTACACGTCGTTTATTTTTCTATTAACGTCAGAGTTAATCGTTTATCTTTATTTACGTTTTATAATACATACTTCAAGCCAATGTTTATGATATATGGTATTTACTTTAATATACAATGTTATTCTATTATAAAAACCTGCAAATACATAAATAACTCCATAACTTGGGAGGTTTATTCGATGTTACTGTTTTAATATGTATCTTTCATAAAAGGATATAAAATACAATAAATTCAAAATGCATTTCTTTCTACTGTACTGTGCCGCGACCTCATGTCTTTAAAATATTACCTTAATATCTTATGACTTATCAGTATAGGTTGCATTAGTTGTTGCTTAAATTGGAAAAATATGTGTATTAATGGGCTATTTAATTAAATACGTACCTAAATCCTCTTGAATGTAGCAAACATTTGCTTGTTTGCTTTACTGTATAATAACAGAATTATGATTTTGCTATCTCTGTAAGTATAAGATGCACTTAAGTCTTAAAAAACTTTATTAGCCATAAAATAATTGTTTTTAAATATGTATTATTAAGTAACCATTAAGGACTTTCTGATGTGAATTTTTTCTTGCTCTAAATTTTTTTTGCAAGTAGGTCTGGGTTAGTTGTAAATGTTTAATTTACGATCTTATACTTATATACTTATCACTTTATGAAGAAAATGTCGAATATACAGGGCGGCTAAACGAAAACAAAAAAAGGTCCTTTCTGAGTACTTTTCATCTTTTTTGAGAAAAATGCTCGGAGCCGTATGCCTTTAACCAGAGCGAATTCCACCCCTGAAATGTTAAATGGAAAGGAGGATCGAGTTGTACCTTGTTTAAAATCTCTTTCAATATTCTTCGTGTACACATACCTACGTTAAGCCGTTTTGATAAAGTGGTTTTTGAAATACAAATTTGTAAAGATCAGCCACCTATAATTTGGCCCCTAGTAAATCAATTAATGAAAAATAATGTATCCTGTTTAAGGCAAGTTTATTAAAACCCTTATGTTGGATAAGATAATTTATAAAAATAAAAAAACAAGAATTTGCCCTGGCCAAAGGGGTGCTGCATATGACAAAAAAGTTTCCCCCTCAAAAAAAGGGTATACGGCTACGAGTATTTCTCTCGAAAAATATGAAAAGTATTCAAAAGATACCTTCGCTCGTTTTCGTTGAACCACCCTGTATTTAGAAACAACCTTATATGTGTTTTTAATACATTTTAATTCTCTAGGTTATAGCATGTTATTATAAAGATATTTATTTACATTTTACCATGATAACGATCAACTGACTTACTGTAATTAATCAAATTTTGTGCAGGATCAATCAATAAGTAGGCAACAAGCAGTCCCTCAATCTCATCCAGCATCGACAACCATTCAAGTGCAAGGCAGTCATCTTTCTCCTCAACCCGCAACCAAGAATGGCAAATCCTCTATTTCTAGTCGAAATAGGTCTCCTACGGGACAGTCACCAGTAAGTTTTGACAGAAGTTCAAAAATCTTAAACTTTATTTCTTATAGAATTGAGTTTAAAAAACATATTCTATTGGGTAATAAGCGACACAAGTAATTTTTCATTAATTAACCCACTATAAGAAAGTAAATTCTATTACTTCGAACTGAATTATGCCGACAAAAATTAAATTGTGCATTTTTTTTACAAAATAAAATCAAATTTAAGTTACATTAATAATTTATATGCAGACAAAAGCTTAATCTAAAAGTTGATTAGTAAAATTATTAAACTACAAATAACATATCCAAAAATATGTATGGTTTTCTTTTTCAAAATAATATAATTTTTTACTTTAGAAGAAGTGTGCTTGACGCCAGTTGTCTAACCTTTCTTTCCTAATTTTAAACTTTACCTTTAAAAATTAATTAGCGAAAGTTTGTTGCTTTTTGTATCTTTTTTTATTTTCTTTCGGGTTCTTAAAAAATGTTTAACATCTTTAGTTAGGTTACTAAAGTAAACCAGTGTTTCATTTTTGTATAAATATAAATGAAATAATTACCTTTTACATCTTGTAAAAAAATGCCGACAAGGATTTCTTGGTTAAAAATTTACTTTTTGACCTTTTCGCCCGCACTAAGAATGCAACGATAAATCCCAACAAAATACTTCTGATATTCCTATTAATAAGTAAAATCCCAATTAGAAGCCTATATTTCATACACTATTCACATATTATTTTGAGCTTTTGTTTAATTTTATTAATGTTGATACCGTCAAAGCTGGTTTTTCTTTATGCGTCAATGTTAATTATCAATTAAATTTTCTGAGAAAATAATAAAAATATTCTAGTTTAATGGGTTTTAAAAATATCCTTAAAAACTTATGACCTTCAGTAAACCTAAAATATATGATTTTGTTTTAGGTTAGTAAAACTAGAAAACCTTCTTCACAACACGACAATGCAGTTGCCACAACTAGTCCCAAAAGTAAAACTTGGAGGGGACGAGTTGCAAAACAGTTTAGGAAATTTAATCAAGGTGCTACTTCTCCTACTTCGCCTACAGCACCAGAAGGGTAAGTTTTATTTAAAAAACAACAATTTGATACATTTCATTCTTATTTGGTTAAGGACACAATTATATGACGGTAACCTTAAAATAGTATGTCCTTTTTGTGAAGGTAAATTATCCACCACATATTCTTTTTTAAAGTTTTTTGTTTGTAATACCCTAAGTAGTTCTTTTTTGAAGTTTTTTGTTCGTAGTACCCCAAGTAGTTTTTTTACTGTATGAATTTTGGTATGATGTGTTACCTATAACAATTCCATTGTTGTCTGGTAACTTTGGTAATAACATTTCAGATAACCACTTTTCAAATAGAGAACTGTCCATGGCTTGATGGTAATCCAATAAATAGTCCTTAATAATTTCCGCTAATAGAAGCAGAGCTTCTTCTACCCAACCATCATATCCTCCACAACGTAGAATACTTATTCGTTTTCTTGTGCTGAATGATATATTTTTTTTTGTTTTCGTCTACCTTTTTAAATGGTATAATGGGTATCAAACCAAGTTTCATTCAGACAATAAATATGCCTGTTTTGATTTTCACACTCTGAGATTTTTACCTTATTTTAAAACAAATACAACAATTTTTCATGCATGTAACTTAATTTTTGAACTGCGCAACAGTACAGCTTGGTGGTTATAAGTGTATTAGTTTTTAACAAATGACAGGGATTCTCTTAATTGGCTTTTCAACTGCCATACATATGTGCACGCATTTTGCAGTGGAATCTTACTGCCATAAAAAATTATTTCGTAAAGATGTTTTTATAGTTTGAAAAATATCTTATGTACAATTTTTCTTGCTGATTTTTTTTTTCGTGCAAGAAGAATACGGCAGACACTATTTGTCTTGCAGCTCCTTAACTATTTTGGTAAATATTTTACTGATTTTTAAAGTACTCACCCTAAAATATTTTGACAATATACAATTATCTGTGTAGGTAAAAATATATTTATAAATAACAATTAAAAAATAGTTTTGCATTTATTTTATACTTAGGGATTTTGTAATAATGAAATAAGTTGTTTATAAATTTTAGTAAGTTGGTAAAACTAATTGAAACAATAATTTCACGTAAGAATTTTTTTAAACCTTTATTTACTGTCTTTTTAACATATTTGTGTTATGACGATCCCTCAATTTGTTGTTGTTTGAAATTAGTCATAAGGTTCTCTATCTGCAATTTTTTGAACTTTTTCTGTGATCCCCTGTATATTCATTAGATTTGTATCACGAAATTATATTCAATTTTTTAATTTGGGACTCAAGACCTAATTTTATATAAATTTATTAATGTTCTTTTTTATTCCATGCCACAACCAATAAATAACAAACCTGTTTTTCTAAATTATGACTTGTTTAATGATTTTATAACTTTTCTAAATTATTTCAGCTCTACATTTGGAATTCCAATTGAGGACTGCATACCATCAAATTACAACAGCTGCGTTCCAAGATTTGTCGAAGTGTGCACGGATATCATTGATGAAAAAGGCCTACAGACCATCGGTATATACAGAGTTCCTGGAAACAACGCATCCATAACGGCGTTGTCAGAAGAAATTAACCGAAATTATGAAGAAGTACCTTTGGAAGATCCGAGGTGGAATGACTTGCATGTAGTCAGTAGTTTGTTAAAGTCATATTTGAGAAAAATGCCCGATAGTTTAGTGACTTCAGGAATATACCCCCAATTTATTAAGGTATGTTTTTTTGTCCATATGCATAATTTTGAAACCTTGTTTAAATAGAAAAGCCTAATACAGCGTTATACAGAGTCCGGGAAAATGTGGGAAATCTCCCAGATATGAAAAAAACACGTGAAAGGAATACTTCAAGTTCATATAAACTTTTTTTTATATAGACCTCCCCTTCGGAGATATTGGCTCCCAAAGAGCTCCAATGAAATCAAGTTTTTTAGACATAATTATTGAACCACCGGCTATTTTTCAATTTTATTTATGATTATTAAGATTTAATACCAAGTAAGACTCTTTAAATTCCTTTCGAAGAAAGTGTTGTGAATTATTCACAACTGCAGGGACCGACTAGCTGTGACACTTATGACCCCTTTTTTTACGCCCTGTATTGATATAATAATAATAATAATAATAATATAATAATGGCTTTATTGCCCAACAAGTACCCATTTACAGAGCAATATAAATAAAAAATAAAAATAAGAACTTATTAAACATAAACAATACAATAAATAAATATAAAAATGATTTGGTAAGTAACACATACAAACAACAATCATAATAACTCTAACTAACCACATCTGGTCCTACGTTTTAATTTATTAAGGATACAATTAAAAATATCACAACCATTTGAAATTCTTTTAATACTGGAACACATAAAATTAATTGGCGATTTTAACATAACATTAGTTCGAGCTCTTTCACACATAAATGTAACATAATTTCTAGCATTTAGTCTAGGAACAAAGATATTTATCTGATTCAGCACTCAGGACAATCAACTCCACCGCGCAACAATTTAAACAAAAATATTATGGAGGCACTCACCCCCGCAGTTCTAAGCTTTCAAAACTATACTTTTGCAACAAAACACGGTAATATGAACCCCGCTCTGGATAAACACCTTCTACTTTAAAATTTAAATATTTTAAAAACCTCTTCTGGACTTTATCTATAATATTTATATGATAATTATAGTAAGGATTCCAAATTAATAAAGCATATTCAAGTTTTGAACGCACGTAAGTACAATACAAGAGCTTTAGAACTCGTTGATCGTTAAAATTCCTATTACGCACAACGAAGCCAAGTGTCCGACCCGCCGCAAAAATCATTTGATTGATGTGATCAACAAAACTTAATTTAGTATCAAATTTAACTCCCAGATCTTATAGTAAACCAGTTCTCTCTAAAACTACTCCCGATATGGAATAGGGATACTGAAAAGAATGCTGTTTACTAGCGTAAGTCAATACTTTACACTTATCTGTATTAAGACTGAGTCTGTTTTCCTCGCACCAACTCTAAATAATATTTAATTGTTGTTGTAATAGTACACAATCATCATGTGTTTCAATGGGTAAAAATACTTTAAGGTCATCTGCAAAAAGTAGCTTTTTACCAGTCATCAATAAAAACCTTAGACAATGTTTTTTAAATACCTTTAACTATTGACTAAAAATTAAGTACTCTTTATTTATGTCGTTAATCCTTACCGTTTTCGAAAAAAACATCTCTTTATTACATCATGTATTTGGCGTATTTCGATAAAAAATACTTTTTTGTTCTTATCAAATGTTCAACCTTCAACCAACCTTATGATAAAATCCAAGTTGAAACTCTTACAAAGTTTTTGACCAAAAGTTTAACTTTTTATTGGCACTATTATGTGGTGACTGGTGAAAATTCCTCTTTATCATTCAAACCGACAGATCTTAGGGGACTAACAATGTAAATAAAGTGACAATTTTTCGAAAACCGTTAGTTTTAGCGACATGAATGAAAAGTACGTAATTTTAAGTCAATAGTTGAAGGTTTGTAAAAAAACGTAATAAAAGTTCTTATTAATACAAAAGATAAAAAAAGGGGTCATGAGTCTCACAGCTAGTCGATTCCTGCAGCTGTGAGTCATTTACAATACTTCATTTGATATAAATTTGAAAAGTTTTACTTGGTATTACATCTTATTAAAATAAAATTGGAATATATCTGGTGGTTCAATAATTAGGTCTAAAAAACTTGATTTTATGGGAGCTCTTTGGGAGCCTATCTTCGACGAGAAGACCCATAGAAAAAAAGGTTATATAAACTTGTACTCTTTTCTCGTGTTTTTTTCATATCCGGGAGATTCCCCACATTTTTCTGGACACCCTGTTTACAGTAGTGAAAAGAAATTTTAAAAAATATTTGTTACTTTCTAAGAAAGTAGAATTTTTTTAAGAAAATAACTTATTATAATATTATTTTTTATAATAAATTTTAATTTTTTTTAGGCCGATAAGATTGAAGACCCAAAAACAAGAATGGAAGAGCTACGTAGGCTAGTTAGAAGTCTACCGAAACACAATTACTATACACTTAAACATGTTATTCTACATTTAAAAAGGGTAGCGGATAATTCGCAATTTAACCGAATGGAAGCGAAAAATTTAGCTATTGTGTTCGGCCCTACGATCGTCAGACCTGAGAGTGAAACCATGGAGAGTATGGTTACTAATATGAACAACCAATGCAAGATTGTGGAAAGTCTTATTACAAATGTAAGTATCAAATTATTCTCTCTTAAAAACAAGGAATCTGAAAATTTTAGCAGAAAATTATTTTATTACCTCTCAGATATGTATAACATACTACCATATTTTGTTCTACATGACGATCTTGATATTTTCACACTTCAGTTTTGAATCTCGCTTATATATTACAAAGGAATAATAAAAAAATGTAAATTTGTTTAAAAAAATCCTGGTTCTAAAAACTTTAATTATTATCTAATAAACGTTGAAACGTTTTTAGTTTGTTATGCAGAAGAAGAATGCCTACAAAGTCCCTTTATTTTAAAATAAAATCAGAAAATAACAGAATTTGTGATATCTCCAGAAGTATCTTAATTTTTATGTTGCCGTATTGTGCAGTATTTATTTTTGCAACTTTGAGTTAGTAGTAATACAAGCGGGATTCCGTTACACTTTTTTCTTATCACGTTCTATTTTATCTATAGTCCAACATTACACACATTTTTTTAGTACCAGATGATGTAATTAATCTATAGCTCGCTTCTTGAACAGTCGAACAAATTTTTGTTTTTCCTCAAATATCGTAAATGTAATGATAACTACTCTTTGATTTTTATGTACGTTTTTTCTTTGGAGTAAAAAAGTAATAATTTGGGTATTTCTTATTTTTATTTTAAGGCTGATTGGTTCTTCCCAGCAAATGATAGTGAAAATGTGGCCCCGTTGGTAGTACCTTTAGCGCTACCGGATAATTGCGATGAGTTTGAATCAAATAACCAGGCTTTGCTGAATAATATTAGCAAATACGAAGGTATTTTATTCTATCTATTTACTAAAATTAAAAATATAAAGGTTACTTATTTATGATTTTTAAACATTTTTTTTATACTTAAAGCTTTAAAGGATCAGAAAGAAAAGAACGGAGCTTTACTTTCTTCACTGTTTACCGCCGCTCAGAGAAAAGTAATGCGCAAACCATCTAGAACACATACTCAGGATGCGAGTCGAGAGGAACCCACCACGCCTACTAGTCCAAAGAGCTTTATGCAATTTTCGAGTAGCTCAGAATCAAAGGAGGTAAGTCCTTTCTAATTTGTGTACCACCCATTACACATAGGTATAATAAAAAAATAAATGACCAACTTCATTACAAAGGGCATGAAGTAAATTTTTATTTATTCCAATTTTTACACTCTTATTAAAAATAAAGTAGATTCTTTTGAGTTCTATTTTTATTTTTTTTTACCACAAACGATATACAGGATGTGTTAGGAGGTTTGGCTTTTGCTCATTTTTTACAGAGAATAAAATTTTTATATGGCTTTAAGTTATACTAAAACTGGCAATCAACTTATTTTACTCTTTCCTTCTTTAAGATGTTATGGTCATAATTTTAATTCAATACACATGGAATAATTGAAACACCACATTTTAATAAAATCTTGTATATAAATTTACAAATCTTAATTCTATATATTCCTCCATATTCAACTACAGACCCATCATAAATAGTAGAGTGTCCTAGTAAGACATATATGAAACTAGTAATATTTCGTATTTTGTGTGACTATAGCAGAAATTAATTGATTTTGTTTTTGCATTTATTTCAGTTATTTTTCTTGACATTGTTAGACATACAAATGCCTATTTAAAAGTTACATTCTATCAAGTTTTTAAATTTTTTTTTAGAATATAGAGCGCCGTATAGAAGGTGCTAAAGCAAACAATACAATACCAACGACAGTAATGGATATAGAGAAAAAAGATAGAAGTAAACCGCCTACAGAAAAAAATCCGTGGTATAATTATAAAACAGACAAGGATGAATATCATAGAAGGATCGAGAGTTTCAAGCAAGAGACCGAGGCCATGTTACAGAAACCTAGAAAGACGGAGATAAGTGTAACTAATATAGGTAAGGCAACACTTAGTTATGCGAGTTAAGCGGAAAGTGTTACTTTTCCGTTCGAACACACATATTGCTTATCGAGTCGTAGGCGAAGTGAACAACTATGCCAAAGCGCGAAATACACTTTTTTTCTGCTATTGAATTGTTTTATAAAATAATTTTCTATGACAGGTTTTTGAAAAGTTATTAAACAAAACTATTTAGAATTTGGTTTTAGGCTTATTTACTACATACTTGTTTCAATGCACTGTATCAGAAACGGTTGATACCGGCAGAATACGTTGAATAACTAAGCAAGATATATGTTTTGAAATTATAAACACAGTGTTCCAATATCTTTTTATCAATTATCTCTATTTATATGAAAATTTTAAAACTACTCTAGTTTGTTAAAAAAGTTTTAAATTAATGGTATAACCTTATTTTTTCAATTTCGATAAACGATGTCATTAAAAAAAAATTAATTGCTTGTAATTGTAATTGTTTTTCTTTTTCATTGTTTCATTAGTGAGATAAAAAATAAATTGATTTGTTTTCCTGTAAAATTATATAGTAGGTGCTAATAAAATAATTTCTGGTGAAAGAAAAATATAATCCATAATACATGATATCTTAAAAATCATAATTTACAATTGTTTATATTTTTCCTTAAAATTCAGCAAATTAGTCTAAAACTGAATTCTAAACAGATTTTTAACTTTTTTTAACCTTACTTTTTGACATTTTATATCACAATTGTTAAATTTGTCACTAATGCCACTCTAACAGCAGTCACATGACAAGTGTCAAAATATTTTTTTGCGTTATTTGACGTGCGCCATTGGTTTCCAGAAACCTTCTTTAAATCTCTTAATAACAAAAAAAAATTATTTGTTTTGAACTTTTCTAATCTAATGTATAAATATAAAATATTAGAGAAAAGCACTCAGTTATTTTTGCTGTTCGGAACAGTCAATTATTTTTTTATTAAAGATGGGTATTTGGGGCAATGTGTATCGAATTTCGCAACAATCCTCTTAATAATATGTGGTTCAAAGAAAATAATAAAAGTAACACTGCAACTTTATGTTACTTAAAAAATTATATACGAATTATTGGTAAACCGTTTTAGAATTTCGCCAAACAAAATCCTCTTCTCTTTTAAGAGGCTTCAGCAATCATAGAAAATATTTGTCAGGTAATCCTCGAGAACTCTGTCTCATTTTTGTAATTAGTCTAAGCAACAATTTTTCTGCGCCCTATATAGATTATGTTAGTGTTTGTTTTTTAAATTTCTTTTCATAAGAAAAGTATTTTAAGTTTTTCTTAAATGTATAAATATTTTCCTATTTTCAGATCTTAGAGGCGGTCACCTAAGTTCATCAGCCTGCAACGTCAACTCGGCTCCCCGCCTCACGCTGAAACCTCAAGACTTCCAACTTACCAAAACCCACTCGGCAACGAACGTCTTCACGCGACCATCTCCTCCAGCGAACCGCAACAGTCTAAATTCCATGGACTCGAAAAACTTTTCGGTGCAATACCATAATAATAGTTTAAGTAGTGAAGTAACAAGGTACTCTTACGGTGCAACGGCTAGTAAACAGTCTAGTGATAAAATAGGTGCTTATAATAGAGACACAGGTGCCCAAATTGGTACTTATAGTGATAGTGTAGACGGCAAGGCGTCGCGATACGGAATGAGGCGGGGCAGTTCAGTGGAGAACGTAAATACGAGTACATTGGATTTAAATTCAAATGGCGGGTTAAAGAAGGTGAAGTACGAAAGTGAGGTAAGTTATAAATTATTTTACGTTTTATTTATTTGTTTTTAATTTATAATAACTTGGAACTGATTATCTTATAACAGATAAATGCCCTGAATTATAGATTATAATGTTTTCTAATTTAATTTATGCCTACAATTAACAAAAACTAAATAAAACAATTTTAAAACAAAAATAAAAATACTGCTAAAACTAAGAACGAAATCGAAATTCTGCCGAGAAGTTGTTCTTTATTTTTTTGTTAGTTTTTCGATAATTTTCCATGGCTTAGAGCCATACACTGAAAATTATCCATGGAATATGTTGGCGAAATGGATACCGGTGGGAAATTCGATCCAATTAACTATAGCAAGCAAGCAAATTAAAGCTCCAGTATAGTAATTTACCTTAATGACAGAAAATAAGATTTACCCCTTTTTTAAAAGTACCTACATACAACAAGAAAGTATGACGCAAACTTTTAACACTAATGTTTCGCGACTTTGTAACTCTAAAATTATGTTTAATTCAGTGAGGTAACCTTAATTTTTTTAAAAATTCAACTTTAAGTTGGTATAAACATGTGTTATTTTAACGACTTTTTACATAAGCAAACATAAATAAACACAAAAAAAACTTTTAACACCATCTGAGCTAAACAAATACAAAAAATGTCTCCAGAATAAGGCATATAATAAACTTTTAACTTATAAAGTTACAGCACGTGGGATTTTCAGCATGGCTTATGTTATATAACACATTTATTCCATAAAAAAACTATTTTAATCAGAGCTTAAAAAATTCAAATTATGTTTTCAATAAAAATAATTGTTGTCTTTTTCTTTTTTAGAATGATAGTCAAAGAAGAGGTTCATTAGATTCACTGAATAAACTGCCAACCGATGATGGTAAGTAAAACTAGCATTTTTTAAATTTTTATACGCGTCCTAATTTTATTTCAATAACTATAATAATAGAAATATTTCCATTCAAGCTAGATATTTATTAATTCCAAGATAATAATTTAGTTTTATGGACACTTTAGTATATAAAGTATGTAGTTTGTACCACTACTGTATATTAGTCTACATTTTAAAATTCTTTAACCAGATATCCTTACTTTAGTCACCTAGTTTAGCCTTCCTTCTTTAATTTTTTAATGTGAAATTTAATATTAAACCATAGGCACTGGTGCTCCTCTGGCCCCAGTCCCTGGCTGGCGGCCAGTGAGGCCCCCTACAGCTGCCGCCCCTCAAAGACCCCCGAGAACTCGTCACTTGTACAACCGTCTATAAAAAATTACGAGGTAGAGAGCTGTGCTTAAATATGTAACCGGAAGTAGTAGACTCGTAAGGAACATGTTTTTAGTCACTTTTTATTTAGAATAATTCTTAAGTGATACTTATATGAGGAATAATTATAAATTAATCTTTTACCAGCTCTATACAGTTTGGTTGAGAGTGCGAATGTGTTCACTGGGTTTCTTTAAAAGTTAATAAAAATCAGCATCGACATAGGATATATCTAGAGTAAAAAAAAGCAACTTCTTAAATATTTTGCTCATTGAGACTATTTTTAAGCCTTAAAAGAAGGTTACTCAGTTGCAGGTTTTGCAATGTTGAGTTAACACTGGTAAGTGACTTTTTATTTCGTCATTACTTCAGCTCCTTCAAAAGGCTATTAAAAGCAACAAAATACAAATTTTACAACCTCTGTTTTTTTAGCTTGCTCGGTGTAGCTACTATCTGTTATATCGTGAATATAATTTTTTACGTAACTTATTACTACATAACTCAATATTTTTTGTCATTATATTTGTGTCATTGATCGCCCTATTTGAAAGAATATTATTGTAGATAAAAAGTGACCGCTACAACTATGTTTCTTACAGTCCTTCTTCAGCTTTTGCAAATTGAATTTTTCTTTGCATATTTTCCAGCTAACAAATTTAACGTCTGGCTTGTTGCACAGCATTATAGACATTTACATTGCTTAAAATGTAAACCAGATTACTTAAATAATTAGGAAGATTGTAAAATATATAAAAAAATGACTGTTAGTACTTTTGAAAAATATTAAATATTTTATTTTATATATTTATAATTATCAAATAATCGTTTCCATCTCTAGTATTTTTACTTTTTTTTTTAATAATTTTTGAAAAAAATTCGGTTGTGTCCAAAATAGAAGACAAAATGCCTTAATGTTTTTATAAAATTCCAGAACTAAAACTAGTTCACAACTAAAGTCAAAATAATATAAAAATTGCCTTTAAATCTGGTTTGCTAAACGTTCCTGTAAACTAAGCTTTATATGTTAGAATATAACTTGCAACTACTGTTTGTTTAACTTAGAAATTCAACACCTACTTTTACTAAATGTTTGATGTTTTAAATAGTGTTTTTAAGTAGAATAAGATACCTACAACTACTAATGTTACTCTGTAGTAAAACCTATGGAGTGCTTTTAAAAACGTTATAAAAACCTACAAAGATTTTATAAAATTTAACTGTTAACTGGTAAATTTGTTTTTTTTTTAATAAAAACTAATATTTGTTTAGTAATTACTTTATTATTATTTCTGATATTTAAGTTTTTTTTACAGAATCGTTACTATCCACGATGACCAAACTCATCGACCAAAAGCTAAAGGAAACACCAAAATCACCAAATGTGTTATCAGCCGATGACATCCCATTCGTGGACGAGTCCCCGGAAAAGCATCCTAGCAAGTCTCTCCATCAAAACAAAGAAAACATACCGAAACCGAGTGATCTATATAAAAACCCTAGTTTACATAAAAGTCAGTACACTACAAACTCGGTTAAAATATATAAAACTTTAGATAAAAATAATGATATGGCTCTTAAAGAGTCGAAAAATGAAAAAGAAAAGGAAGTGGATACTCGTGCTTCCGAAGATGTACCTGATAATGAGAGACTTATCTCTCTCACCGTGATAGCAAATAAAATTAACCCTGGACCCAAACTAAAACGATCTGAATCACTTAACAAGCCTGAAAGAACGGTTTCGCCTATGACTACAAAAGTTAAGAGAAGTGAGAGTCTTAACAAGACTGGGGACAAGCTTAAGAGGTCCGATAGTTTGACTAAAACCGAAAAAACTGAGAGCAACATCAACAAGAGACGGGAGTTATTGTCCGCAGGGAGAAGGTTAAAAGAATCGACGAAAAATAAGAGAAAGAATGGCATGCCTGATCGATCAATTAAGAGGAGGCATACAGTGGGAGGAACAAAAGATCCAGACAAGGTAACATACCTTATGGATAACAAAAATCAGGATGAAAACAATCCTCATCCTGAAAACAACAAGGAAAAAGGAATTCGAACGAGCTCTCCAGATCTCAGTTCTACAAGGAGAGAAAGATTTTTGTTCGAAATAAATCTTATAGGCCCTGAAAACATGGTGGTTGCCTTGAGGCAGCACCTAATTGGTTCCCGACCTCAAAGCTTCCCCGAGTCTAATGTTTTTAAGGTGCCTCTGGAATCTCATGTATGAAGTTTGTGCCTTTAAAGGTAATTTAAATAATGACAGATTGGTTTTCCCTTGTTCGACTCTATTTTAAAATGAAATTCATTTCTAAAACTTAAGCTGAAGCCACACACCTACGTTTTTGCTTACATGTGCAGTGGCTTACGATTGGGAACTAAATATTTTTAATTAAAAGTTTGTTTTACTAAAAATAAGCAAAGTTTTAAAGGTTGTTCAAAGGTTTAATGCCATCTGTATTTATTTGAAGATCCTATTTTCGAAACATCAAATTTAACAGACTGATTTTCTAACTAAATTGAGGTAGGATGTGCAATAAGAAGTATTGTTTGAAAATAAGGGTGTATTATGACAGTTGGGTGGCAAAATACCGTATTCTAAAGAATGTGATATTAGGTTTTAAGTTGGGTGACATGAAGAACCTCTGGTGTATCTTTAATTTCGGACTGCGACGTTATTGTTTATATTGTGACCTAATTATTAGTGGTACTGATATCGAGAAAGCTAAATGTTAAATTTCATCATTTTTACGATATCCATTTAACAAATAAATAAATTGTAGCATTCAAAAACGTAATATTGTCTGCTTTGTAGTAAAGTGATAAAAAGCAGAAAAAGAGAATATTATCAAAATGTATTATTCTTTAATTGAGATTTGCTAAGTTTATAACTAATAAGTACATAGAATATGATACTTTTTAAGAAATATGAATTTGCTATTAAATATATCAGGCTAAAAAATATCCACTAGATTAGTAAAAGCAAACTCCTTTTAAAGATGGTAAACATTTTTTTTAATTGCTAAAAAGTTTGTAATTGTATATATTAAAATATAATCACCAGAAGAAAATTGGAAGATCTTATGAACTTTTTTCATTGCTGCAATTAATTTGTTTTCAAATTCTTAAAAGTGACTTATAATAAGTTATTAAATTAAAGTTATTGTATCTATTTTCAACTTTGACACTGATTAATACATTATGACCTTTAAAAATAAATTATAATCTACAGGGTGAAGCAAAGCAAAAATGCGTTGTACACATTTTTCTATGGTTCCTAACATTAAATGTTGTTACTAGAAGCAGCTGAGAAATATTTTATTTAAATTTTGTATTAAAAATGGTATTTAAAAAAGTATAATGTAATTTTAAATGGGTTTCCATACTGAAATAGATCAGATATGTTAGGTGTAACTTAAACATCCTGTAAAAGTATAATTTTAACGCGATTTTAGATATAATTTTAATAGCAGTGTTTTGTTACCCAACAAATTGTTTTTTAGTATATTATTTAAAAATGTATATAAAACTAATAGAAATATTTAATGCAATGAGCCGAAATGTAATTTCTCTTATAGTATAAGCGGTGACTGTCATATTACCTATGTATAAAGTGCAAGTCGTATAGTAAAAAAGGTTGTTCATTTAAAAATGAATATCTTACATTTTACACTCTTTAAATATTGCTTCATAGTACTAACTTTGGGTCGAATAGACTCTAGACTGCGAAAAAGCCAATTTTTTTTGTTACGAAGAAGTAAAGTTGTGGGAGTACCTTAAAAAAATAAGGGCAGCTACCCACCCCAGGTAACGCTTCTCTGGCCTAACTAAATTTATTATATTATACCATTTTTTAGAAATTTTCTTAAAAATAAAACTAAACATGTTTTATCAAAGTACGTTATTGCGTAACAAAAATGGAATATTTTTAGTTAAATAGCATGTGTGTAGTAAAAATTAGTGATAAAAAAGAAGTACTATTCAATAGTCTCCAAATCCTTAAAAGAAAAAAAGTAACATAATTATCGTAAGATAAATTGAAGATAAAAGGTTTTTTTTAATGTGGTTTTATTAAAAAGTTGGTATTTACGACAGAAAATAAAAAGAATCTGAGTAGATGCAAACACCCTTCCTTTGAGCTACAGTGACATGTGAAGAGTTTTATGAAAGAAACTTTGGCTTATAGGGCCTTAGTAATGCCTTAGCTTCTCCTTAACCAAATTTAGGCGGTAACTAATTATAATGAAAAGAAATCCGTATTTACTACTGCTTCTAGGCGGGTACGATTGACTTTGGTTATACCATTCATATTATTTATGTCATGTTATCACCAAGACCTCTCATTTAAAACCAGTTATTACCGCGGTTAATATTGTATTGTATGTATGTTTGATCATCAGTGTGCTAATATAAAAAACTTATCAAGAATATCTAATACGCTGATTTTACTAAATTTAATGTCGAGTAAGGGGAAAAGGTTAGAAAGGTTACCTTTTTATTTAAGTTTCACTGTATTTTTTTTTTGACTTTACGTTGAAAGAAGTGTTAGAGAGTTACACTGGCATAAATTAATAGACAGACCATATAATTCAATAACCGACGCGCCATATAGCAAGAGTGGTCATGACTTTGGAGATTAATAAGTTGCCGGGCCAACAACTCAATTGTATTGTGAATCTACTCGTTACTTATTTTATGAGTATTTTGATAGTACTGCAATAATAGTCAACAAAGTTTCTGCAGATCAAGTGATTCATAATACTTGGTTTCGGAGTTACACTGGCATAAATTAATAGACAGGCCATGTAATTCAATATCCGACGCGCCATATAGCAAGAGTGGTCATGACTTTGAAAATTAATAAGTTGCCAAGCCAACAACTAAATTGTATCGTGAATCTACTCATTATTTGTTTTATAATTATTTTGGTAGTCCTGCAATAATAGTCACCAAAGTTTCAAGTGATTCATAATACTTGGTGTCAATTTTATCTCCCAGTAATAATTCACTTGACCAAGTTAGTGGGTAGAAACAAGCTTTAGAAAAGGCCTATGTACACCACGTTTCGCAATTCCTATTGCTCAACATATTCATGATATTTTTATCATATAACTTACTACCTACATGTTATGTTGGAAGTGGATCTAACCTATAGACTAACAATTTATTGTTGCTTATACTTAATGACATAAGCAATATGACAGTCGCCTTATAGACGATCATATTACCGCAATTTTTATTTAAATTTTTGCATTTATCTGTTTATATTTTTAGTTTGCTTATTTAAATGTATTGTGATTCTAAGGTAATTCTTATTATGAAGCAATTGAATTTGTGATACATACAATTATAGACCTATAGGCTTGTATATAAAATTATTTTATTTTGATTGTCTAAAATTATTTGCACTAATGAAACAGATATTTAAAACAGAGTATTTTAGATTTTTCTTTTAGTTAGCGCATATTTTTGGTGGGCAACAGAATTCCGCTCAAACAGTTAGTTAGGTAAAAACCCAAAAGTGTAATATTAGCAAAATAATTAACAGCTTGCAACTTGGTGCGAAAAGGTCAATTTTAAAAACTACTAGGCTGTTTGTATCTTGCCTGTTATTGTTTTTATAGTTTTAAGTACAAAATGTATGTGTTGTTGTAATTTTGTGAAATCTGTAAATATATTATCGGGATATCCCGCAAATTTTGTAAATAAATACATATTTTCAAATTATGCACTTATTATGGAGTTTTATTTTATTTGATAGTGTAATGTTACATAATTTCCCAATTTAAACTCAACAGTTAAAAGAAAACACATTTTGTCAAGGATAAAGGAAGAATGTGATAAAATAGAAATAGTCCTTGAGTTAGCAGCTACCTTGACTAACCTGCAAGGTACAAAGCTGCAACTATGTCTATGATTAATTTAATAATAGTAAAATAAGAAAATCAGTTTCTGGCAGAATTGACGTGGTTGCAAAACTATAGTCTCGGGTCTGAAACTTTTAAACTTTTTTTTTATTCTTAGCTTAATGCCGAGTATTTGTACTACATCGCGGTAAAAATTCAAGTTACTAGAATACGTTTGAATATATAAATTTTAAAATTTTACATTACAAATCTAAAATGTGATCATACATTTTTGCTTAAGTTTTAAAACATTTTAGAAAAACTTTGCACAATTTATTAAAGCATTAAATTGCCTTTCCGATAATTTTCTGTGACACTTAGATATAGGTCACCCAAATTAGACTATGTGTTTACTGTGCATATTTATAACTTCTTACTACACACTTTTGTGGAATAAAACCTCAAAAAATGGGCCGAAACGTTTAAAAAGCATAAACTACACTTACTTCCATATACACAATAAAATCTTTCATACATGTTGTGATGAAAAATTAAGAAAAAAATAATTAAAATAGAGTTTTCACTCCTACTCAACTTAGCGGAGATAAACTGTATTATCACACTACACTGTTCATTATGAAAAATCCCTTTTGTATATATCTAAATATACAATATATAATTGCCCTTAAGTAGGCAACAAATAAGAAACTTTTTTTATTTATAATTTGTCAGAACATTTTATTCTTTATTAAAGGTCCGAGTATATACAGGAAAGTTGAAAAAAATTGAAAACTGCTCAGTAAAAATAAGGGCATTAGTTAGAAAAAATATAACATGTTAAAAAAAAAGTATTAAGAATTAAAAGTTATGCTTAAATACCAAGCCATGGCGTCCTATTGAAAATTTTAATTTCTTATTTTGTTTTTGAAAAATTTTAAATATATTATACAGTGGATATTAAACCTATTTTTATTAATCCAATTTAATATATGTGTAAGGTAGCTACAACCAAATCATTTTTCAACATTTGAAAAATTTAACTGAATTTATATTTTTCATAACCTGAAAGGATATTTTGAAAGAAAAGGTGAACCTACAGAGAGCCTTCAAAAACTTTTGTCTTAGATATTTTACCCTGTTTCATATTTGTTTAGTAACCTTTTTTACAAATAACTAATGCCTTACCAAATGCAATAGGCAACATAAAAAGTTTTTAATTAATAACTAAGTATCGTAACAACAGTTATAGTCTGGGAGGCCACCCCAAAAAATCTAGCCAATAAGAGATAGGCATGAAACATTTTTTTTATATTACTATTAACAATAGTCAATTCAAAGCCGCACTGCTGCCTTAGCTTAGCGGGTTTAAATCGCATTTTTTTACCTTAAAAAAATTCGTGAACAATGTTTTTTTTAATAACTCGAAAACTATTGATTTTAGGAAAAACGGTATATAATCAAAATTGATGGTCTAATAAAACTACGTCAGTTTTTTTATACAAATTTTTTCGTAGCTCTTTTGGTTTTTGAGATATTAACGATTTAAATTTAAAATAAAAACGCAAATATATTAAAAACTAAAAAAGGTACAAAAAATGTAATATTTAAAAAATATGCTTTTTATTAAGCTCTATAAAAAAAGGTTACATACACATTTTTAATAAAATAAGTAATAACGAAGATATAAGCAAAAAAGAGATTTTGGCCATAAAAAATTTTGCTAATAACCTTTTTTTTGTAGAAGTAAGTGTACCAGCTCCAATCCATCTAAAAATTAATTTAAAATGTTCTATTCATTGAATGAAATAAACTAATACACATGTGCCTCGAGGCAATGGAGGATAACCTGATGTCACGGATATTTTATTTTATTTTTTTTTGCTCCAATAACTGTACCAATTCCGATCTACTTGAAACTTTAACTAAAATAAAATTTAAACTTTATTTAATTGAAGAAAAAAATAAGTTCCTCTTTTATCTGGGTGTTATATACCTGACAGGACGCTTAACATTTCTCGATCTCCTATGCTACTATCTGTATAGCTCATCATTTAAATATTTTTAGTATCGATTTAATTTATAATAATTTATAAAGACAGTTACTCGTTTGGAATTATATAGAGAAAATTTTAATCATATTTTTAACATCAAACATTTTTTTTATAGTTTATTTAGCATTACACTTTTAAAACATTTCTCTTCTTAAGCTATCTACTTTTTCTAGATTTAAAGCCATTCTTATGGTATTTACCCATTTATTTACTACTTTAAAATATAATCAAATTAAAGTTTAAACATTAATTCAACGGAAAAAAATACCCATTAAAACCATTAAAAAAAATCATGTTATAAATATGATTAAAATTTTTTCAAGATCATTCTGAACGAGTAAGTGTCTATATAAATTATTATTATTAGTATTTAAACCGATAATAAAAATGATGAGCTATACACATAGTAGCATAGAAGATCGAGAAATGTTAAGCGTCCTGCCAGGTATATAACACCCAGATACAGAAGGCACTTATTTATTTATTTTTTAAATAAATAAAGTTTAACTTTTATTTAAGTTATCGTTTCAAGTAGATCGCAATGGGTACAAATATTGGACCAAAAAAAATTAATTAAATATCTGTTCCACCAGGTTATCCCCCATTGCCTAGAGGCACATGTGTATTAGTTTGTTTTATTCAATAAATAGAACATTTTAAGTTCATTTTTTCATGGATCAGAGCTGGTACCAAAAAAATATTGTTATTAGCGAAATTTTTATTGGCCAAAATCACTTTTTTGCTTATCTCTCATTCTATTACTTATTTAATTAAAAATGTGTACATGACTTTTTTTATAGAACTTACCAAATGGCATATTTTTTGTTTATTACATTTTTTTGTAACTCTTTTAGTTTTTGAGACATTGAGCGTTTATATTTGAAATTTAAATCATTCATATCTCAAAAACTAAAAGGGCTACAAAAAATTTAGTATAAAAAAACTGACGTAATTTTATAAGACCATCAATTTTGATTATATACCTTTTTTTCCTAAAATTAATAGTTTTCGAGTTATATTAAAAAAAAAAACGATTTTTTCCTGATTTTTTGTGTGGCGTTGAATTGACTATAGTTCATAGTAATATAAAAAAATGTTTCATGCGTATCTTTTATTGGCTTGGTTTTTTCCTGTGGCCTCCTGGACTATTACGTTCTACCATTTTTAACTCGTTTTTTTATTTTTCCCCTTTTTTTTTGGCTGACGGGGGGGCGATCGCCCCATTCGCGCCTCTCTGAATCTGCGATTGGTTCCAACAAACCTAAAGTTGGCGGTTGGCTTAAAATATATAAATTCAGTTAAACTCTACAAATACGTTCCAATGTACTATGTTAAAAAAATATTAAATTAGAATAATATTAATATATATCTTTAAGATACCCACTGTAGGTTAATACTTAGGCCTCAGCCTTCGTGGACTATCCAAAGATTTAAAAAAAATTGAAATTTTCCACAAAAAAATTATACGCATATATGCTTTGTTTCTAAATTACTTACGTTTTGTTATAGTTTTTAAAATAAAGGTATTTAGGTCTTAGCAGTTTTTGTTTTTTCTGCGTGAACTCTATATATTCTTGGACTTTTAATAAGATTAGCTGGTACTAATATCGTTTCGGACCAGGCACCCACTTTATGAAGAGACGAATTTTGATTTTGATAAATTACAAACATTTGTTTCACACTTAATCAACTCTTTATAACAAACTACCTATAAAATACAAGCTCGGAAACAATACTCTTCAAACGTAATGGTTATTTTTTGTTTGTTATTTACTATTATTTTTTAATATTTATAATATTTTTGGGATCCGTTGTCGTTTAGCGTTCATAAAATAAAATAAAAATTACAGATAAAAAGAACACGTTTTGTTTAGTGTTTTAAAAAAAAATAAATAAAAAGGGCATTTTTGCAGATAAAAATAAACTTAAAATTCGAAAAAACCTTTGCAACATTGTCGGATCACAAAAAAAGGATTGATATTTAAGTTTATAGCATAATGGATATACAAATTACAAACAATAAATTATTTAATAAAGTAATTATTTCGAAGTGGGTCCACCCCATTTTGAGATATAAAAATAGAAAAATTAAGATATCCAACTTTATTTATTCGGTTTGACGGCGCATTGATGATAAAGAAAATTGAGAATTAAACAAGGATAACTTTAACAGAACTAAGCAATTGATTGAAAGTTGTTGTTTGTTACTTCTTGTTTATTTTTTCTATATAAAAACTTCAGTCCTGTCAAACGGAAAAAACCACCTTCAATAATAACAAATTATTAGAAAACCATCTTTTAACATTGCTCATTCAAGCAGAGAAACGACAAAAGTACGGCATCGTATCATCTCTTTCACATAAATATCTATCTCACTTATTTTCATATTAAGTCGGCTAAATTTTTGGTGCATTTTTATATGAAAAATTAGGAAATTGTATTATTTTGTGGTAATGTGAGTGAAAAATCAATTTTTTCAGGCCCTATGTGTTTTATTATGGTGTAACAAATAAGGGAAAAAAATGTAATAAAATATTGCTATTTAAAAAAAAACGTTAAAGTTCAACGTAGCCGATTTTTTATATTTTATATACTTCTCTTCTTTAAAAAATTGTTAATGTTAAGTATAAACCAAACTTGTATTTCAGTTTAGTATATTACAGCAGAGATACAAAAAAACCTAGAAAAATTTATTTAATACAGAACAGTGTTATCAGGAATCAATTAATCGAATTAATAATATAAAGGAAATATGGTCAAGAAGTTTTAATAAAACAGTTTAGAATTACACAGTAATTTACCTATGTAAAAATAGTACGAAAGTAAAAGCGTATTTTTACAATCTCTGCTAATTTTTGTCTGTTACATTAAAAAGTTAAAATTTATTAGCAAATGTCGACGTTATAGGTAGAAAGCGGCTATGTTATACCTAAACGTCTTTATTAAACAGCAATATTTTATTATAATTTTTCTTTCACTTATTTTAGCACCATAATAAAATATATAGAGTCTAAAAAAATGATTTTCTACTCACATTGTCACAAAATAATACAATTTCTTGGTCCGTGTGTTTAGCTCATACAAAAAATAAATATTACAGATAAAAAGAACACTTTTGTTTAGTAGAATTAAAAGAAAAAATGAAAAAAGCATTTTTGCAGAAAAATGAAATTAAAATCGAAAATGCTATCTTTTGTCGTTCACAGTAAAAGGCAGAATTTAAGCAGATGGTTTTCCAATAATTTTCTATAAAGTAATTGTTTTGTCGCATTTTGATAAAGAAATTAAGATTTATTATGAGGAAAACTAAACGAAACTAATAAACAATAACTTTAACAACTAGGTAATAGTTTGAAGTTGTTTTGTTATTTATTTTTTTATCTATAAAAAACTTCAGTTGATAAATGGAAAAAACAACCTTCAATAATAACAAATTATTAGAAAACATCTGAACATTCTATTCAAGGAGCAACCGATCAACAAAAATGTCTTTTTAGTGTATTCTTTCTCACTCTTTTTCATGTTAGTCCGCTAATTTTTGGCATATTTTATAGGAAATAAAGGAAATTATTTTATTTTGTGATAATGTGAGTGAAAATTTCAGTTTTTCAGACCCTATGTGTTTTATTATGGTGTAACAAATATGATGAAAAAACAAAAATTATAAGTTAAAATATTGTATTTAGCAATGGAGCTAAAAGTTCACCTGTTAGCCCAGGAATCAATTAATCGAATTAATAATATAAAGGAAATATTCCAGTTTTAATAAACAGTTTGAAATTACAGTAATTTACCTATGTAAAAATAGTAAATAAAAGCTATTTTACAACCTGCTAATTTTTGTCTTACATTAAAGTTAAAATTTATTAGAAAGTATTATAGTAGAAAGCGGCTAGTATACTAAACGTCTTTATTACAAATATTTTATTATAATTTTTCTTTCCTTTTTTAGCACCATAATAAAATATAGAGTCTAAAAAATATTTTCTACTCACATTGCCAAAATAATACAATTTCTTTATTTTCCGTACAAAATAATAATATCACATGAAAAAAGATGATACGATGCCCTTCTTTTGTCGTTTCTCTGCTTGAATAAGCAAGTTGACAGATGGTTTTCCAATAATTTTCTATTAAAGTTTGTTTTTTTCGTTTGACAGAAATTAAGTTTTTTTATAGAAAAAAACTAAACAGAACTAATAAACAATATCTTTTATACAATTACTCAGTTCTGGTTAGGTTTTCCTCGTTAAATTGTAATTTTTTTTATCATAAATGCTCCGTTGAATAGAATGAAAAAAAGTGTGATACCTTTTTTAATTTTTCGATTTTTTATAGCCAAAAATAGGGTAGATCGTACTTCGAAATAATTACTTCGTTTAATATTTTTGTTTTTTTTTGTAATTTGTGTATCGGTATTTAACCAAAATAGGGTAATGTATTTCAAAGCTAATTACTTCTTTAAAATCCTTTTTTTTTTTTGTAATTTGAAAGTCTGACATTTTACTTAACCTAAATACATACGGTTTTTAGTCCAATTTTAATTTTATTTTTCTCTACAAAAATGCGTTTTTTTGAATTTTTACTTTTTTAAATTCACTTAACAAAATGTGCTCTTTTTATCTGTAATTTTTATTATTTTTTTAAATCGATGGACGCTAAACGACACCAAAATTAGAAAGTGCGCTTTCTTGGTCGTTCATATTCAAATATATCTAAAAATAAAAACTACCCAAAAAATATCTACAATAATATATCGACATAATAATATCCTTAAGGAAGTAAAAAAATACTTACATTTTGGGAAAGTCAAACAACTATACTTAGTTAGAAAGACGCCAAATTTTATATAGTATGAACATTAAAACCAAATGCATGCACATACCACTTTCAGAAAGTCGGCCATTTAGCTTGTCACGACGTAATTCTTTCGACTGATTCAAATAAAGAAGGAATTGCCGGATAAAAGTAAAAACGAAAAAAAAATACAACAAAAAAGTTGGGTCCGAGCTTGATTTGTTTATAAAAACAAATAAACACCTACGTTCCGCTTTAAAAACATTTTTGTTTATAGTTTTTTTATTGATACTTTCAAGAGTTTTTAATAGTTTTGAAGAGTTTTTAAGGCGCGTTTACACGAAAGATGACAATTAAAAGTTGACAAGATTGTTTGTAGAAAACTAAAAGTTGTCAACCAAAAGTGCTCTTCTCAAATAAGAGCATCAAATGGAAGATTTTTTTAGAAAACTAAAAGTTGTTCTCCTTTAATTTAAAGAAACAAGTGGAAAACTTGTTGCCAAAGAATTGACGCGAAAGGTTTAGGCAGTAGTTCTCCAGTTCTCCACGCGAAGCGCGCAGCAACAAATCTTGCATTTTTAGTTGTAAATTTTCTTGATTTTTACCGACACTTCGCGGGAAACCAAAATTTAGTGGAAGATTTGTCTCTCCACAAGTTGAAGGCAGAAAAATTTGCTGTATTTTGTAGAAAAAGCAACAAATTGCCGCAACTTGTGGAAAACTTAGTGGAAGACTTAGAAGAAGAAGTCGTTGATTACTTGCATAGTAATCAACCGAGAAGCTTACCTTCTGAAGATGCCAACCACTCGTGCTGGCGAAACGTCAAGAAGACCAACTCACCTACGACGACCTAACAACCCAAAAAACAGTATTCTATCTGTAGCAAATCAAATTTAATGTAATAGTTGGTTCAAGATGTCAGTTCTGACAGATAGTGTAGGATCTGGGAATACATTACCGCCTATTTTTTTTTTTTTTTGATATTAAATGTTAAAATCGTATGAAATTGAGTTTTTTCCAAGGTAAGCTTTCCTTTGCTTATTTTTAAGCAGTTTAAAGGAAAAACAGTATTTTGAAATAATAATGGATTTACGGCCGAGTGATTATCGCGTTGTTAAATTTAGCAATGGACTTAGCAATTGTTAAAAGTTAACAACGGTTTAGAATGTTTAACAAAATGTCAGATTTTGACAGGTTGTCTACTAAAATCATTGAATAACACTGACAATGACGTTTTGTTAAACATTCTAAACCGTTGTTAACTTTTAACAATTGCTAAGTCCATTGCTAAATTTAACAACGCGATCATCACTCGGCCGTTAGGCTTGTAAAAAGGCAGGTACATCGACGAGTTTTTCCATATAGAGTGAGAAAGATGGTATAAATATTTTATTTTATTTTATTATTAATTAATTTTAAAAACTACGAATCAACAAAGTTTTAGATTTCTATATAAAAATAAAAAACAATTTGAGTTATGTTTTTCCGTTCCGCGGCAATTAACGAATGTTCTGATTTCTGTAATGTGAAAAGTTGAAAAAAGCGTATTTTTTTACAAAATCCATTTTCTTCTTCTGCGTACTAATAGGTATTCAGTTTTTAAATGTAAAAAATAGTAAGAAATATTTTCAAAAAGAATGAACGTTGGTAACTTACCCTTCATATGTATCTTAACATAGAAAATATTTCGTGGTAAGAATTAGCTAATTTTTATAACTCAGACATGTTTAACTATGCTGTCAGTGCATGCCTAAAAATAAAAAAAACATCCACTGGTCGATTACAATATTTTTATTTAAAACCTACAAATAATTATACGTACATTTACATAATTATTAAACTAATTACCTAGGCGATAACTTATAATAAACTCTTGAACCGATCTTTAAAAAACTGCAGTTTAATAACATATTTTTATCAATTGACAGTTAACAAAAGATCGTTTGACAACATAATCAGTTAAATACAACAGTCATATATAGCCACAACGGAATTTACTTTATTTTGGCATAAACTAATTTTATATTTTGGGAAAACTATGACCTTGACCGAATGATCGAATTGTAAAAGCTATAAATTATATATCTCCATAAGTGCTTTTTGCAAATTTCATACACATATTTTCAATCGATCCAGATAATTTTAATAGTGTGCTCTCTAAAAAGGAACATTTAGAAAAATGATTTTTACAATATTTTTTAAAAGTTTTTTTTATGGTACCATTATTTTTTATGTTTGTTAAAAATTTAAAAGCAAATAATTTATGGACCATTTTAGGCAAGCTTATTTGAATAAAATTTTTTTTTGACTACCTTGCAAAAAACATTTATTTGCTCTAAAAAGTATGCTGGTGTGAAAATTATGGCTATTTATTAACAGTCAGTTAAAAAAATATTAAAATTATTTTTCTAGACTTGTCAGGTTTAAAAAAAAATCAATATATCTTTTAGGAGCTTTTGAAATGTTTTTGTAACTACTGAATCAAAAAAATAATTGTAAACGAAAAGACTATTTCAGCGTATGACTGTTTTGGAGAGAAGCCCTTAGCTTTTTAAGTTAAAGAAATCTTTATTATTTAAAGTAATAGTTGTGTCAAAAAATTTTGCTAAAAAATCAATACTTACATATAAATACTTTTCATAGTTTTCCTGTTCTTTTTGGTCCATAATAAACTTGTACTTTAATTACTTACAAAAAGTTATATAAATAGTTATATAAACAATAAAATTTTAACAATAACAACATATATTTTAAAGATGTAATACACTATACGAATATGTAGTTGTAATTGAATACCTAATATATTTTTTGCGACAAAATCGATTTAAACTGATGTCAAAAAAATGAATGAAAAGCGAATCGAATAATGGCGGCCACTCACGGTACGGTCTTGCGCAGAGGTAGACTTGTGCAGGTGTGCCACTGCAGATAGACCGGAGAGTGTATTGGAATAGACCGGTGCAGTTTTTTTAACCTGCGCAGGAGCAGGCGACCGGAGCAAGATAGAAAATCAATTCTTTTGAGTTACACTGTATGGTGAACCTGTGGGTGTCTGCATGTTTTCGGGGTCTCCTGCGCAGGTTTTCAATTGATGCAATAGCAAAGTGAACTGAAGACTTCGTGTACCAGATCGTCCCATACACCCTAGGGCACACCTGCACAGGTAGACCGGAGCCTGTGTAACCGGCATGGTGAATTATACTTAATAGATACTGTCCTGTTGCCAAATTAAATTTAGAATGTTAATGTTCAGTTTAATTTTGTGCATCGGTCATCATTAACAACTCCTTTTTACACATCTTTACCGAATTATATAGGTTGGGACTTACAGTAGTGAGTAGGAGCAAAAATGCCTGCCTTTTTACAAAATTTGACCCTATTTATTTTGATTTTAAATCACTGTAGGAGGATCTAGATGATTTACAAACTCCAAGAAAAAATCTAAAACTTAAAAAACGCCTAGATCTAAATTTGAAATATTACATACAGATGCAATATTTAGGCCTGTATTAAGTTGAAAAAGTTTCGACAAAAATTCTCAGAATATCAAACATTTCTATATTGAAATTAAAATCAGATTAATTATTACTTAGATTTCAGTTAATTTTTTAGATTAATTTTATCTTGAACACGCTGGTAGACTTGCCACCGAAACGTTGATACGTGTTTTATTTGTTGAGGATTTTGTGTTTTTTTTATTATTTTGTTTTAGGCGATCTGCAAGTTGGTAAAGGTCATTAGTTTCTGTGCACACACTGTTTTATACCTTGGGACCAGGACTGAATCGTTCCCATTACGGCGAGTACCCAACAAGGAATTTTTAATAGAAATCAAATTATTTTAAATATATTGCAAAAGGTCATTTATTTAGACCTCCAGGTTGTCTGACCATTTTATCATTCACCGCAGTAAATAAGATTAAATTTTTTCGGTGCACTCCTCATTTTATTTACATGACATCAGCATCTATCAATAATACTCTAAATTACCATTAAAAAATTTAAAGAACAAATTGTTTTACTTTAACAAATTCTAATAACATTTAGCACATTTTATTTCTAATATATTAATTATACTACTGTTATCTAGAGTCAAAATGATTGGATATATTTTGAGCTTATTGTAGCATACAAATTTGATTATAGAAAATTTAATGGTTTGTACACATGAAATGCGCTATAGACACCGAGATGCATATAGATACAACTAAGATGCGCCTTTTGTTTATTAAGTCCATGTTTAAATATCAACTGTTTTTTAAAACGTTTTGACTAAAGTAAATAAAAGACGCATGTTAACACGTAAATAATAAATGTTTTGAAATTTAACATCTATAGGGTTATTTTGATTCACCTACACAGTTATTTTTTACACATATCTAGAACATACCTACTTGGGAAAAATTTACAGTGTAGAGACAAATTACAAGTTGTAAAATGTCATCTTTTTCTAACACTTAAAATGTTACTTTGGATTAACAGATATTTTTTCAGGACATATAGACGAAAAATTCTTAAAGTATCAGAGTAAAAGGAAGCTACACCATTTATCTACCTAATTAAAATCTACTAAAATTGTTTTTTTTTTCACCTAAAATTCACTAAAATTATCTTATTACTTTTGCATGGCACAACTATAGCCTAATGTTTAATTTAGTCTTTTAATTTGAAACCTGACGCTATTTTATTTAACCTACTGGATTTCCTTGGCTTTAGTTTAAACTTATCTTAACATTTATTCAGCAAAAACCTATTATCGGGCCATTTTAATTAACGACGTAATCAAAAGCAAATAAAGAAAGCATTTTCCCATGTGTCATTTGCGTTAGTAGCCATAATTACTGACTTTTTGGATTTTGCTTCAGTTGCTTTTGTTCTTCTCGCTCTAAAATTAAAATGACCCGATTACAATGATTGACTAATGGCAGGGTCAAAGCCAGAGGGAGAGTTCTGGGGGTTTGAAACCCTCCCCCCAAAATTTCTGGATGCACGTTCGTTGCACAGCAGGCAGGTAGGACTTGCCCAAACCCTAAGCTTCCAAAACTACATAAACTGTGATATTGACTTACCTACAGAAAAATCTTTTTGTTTTGTAAATATAATTTACCTGAATTAAAGTTCTGTTTTTGTAGAATAAACCTCCAACAACAAATATTTTTATTTTATATACGCATACTATTTAATAATTCAAATAATCTCAGGCTTTGGGCTACTTTCAAATATTCGTGCACCTGTCTGTTAACTAATTTGAATCCCGCTACGTATAGGGTATGTAGTATGCGGTTTTGACAAGGTGTCCTATTAATGAAATTGTTAGGGTGCGTTTATATTGAAGCTTCGATAAACGATTTAAGCGGCCATATTTTTAGCCTATTTTCTCACCTTTGCCAGACCTTAAAAAATCCTAATAATATTCTGCATATGTCAAAATATCGGTTATGAAAAATCAAGATAAGCATATAATTTGGTTTTTTGAAAAATGTCGAAAATCACCCCTAATTAGGGGTAGTTCACCCCTTCGTTACAGGGATGGTTTTCTTATAGATACTGGTTATAGATACTGGCAAGCAATTATTGATTTTTTTTCCTATTTAGGGGATAATTTAACCCCCTTAGCAAGTTTAAGGGTGAACTTTTTACTATATTATGCACTCATTAATATGAAAACAAGTTATTTTCTATTTATAAGATTTTATTTAATAGAAAATAAAATCTCATAAATAAGAATCGCCTTTATTCTTATTGCGTCATGCAGAATATTTTTAGGATTTTTTTAAGGTCTCTGGCGAGGGTGAAAAAATAGGCTAACTTTGCGGTCACTCTTTATTTCTATGCTTAACTTCCAAGCATTTCTCTACTCATTGCTCCACTATAAGTACTTGCATATAAGAATATGGGGCACTTTTCGACGCTTCGCTAGTATCCTCTACAAAATTAAACAACTGCCACTTTCATACAGAACACGTGTTTGGCACTTAATTCATAAAAGGTAAACACAAATTTATTAAAAAATCACGTATCTTTGCTGAGTAGCTATTAAGATAAAAAGGTTTAAATTAATCCAATTAAAACCACCCAATCCCTAAACACATTTGGAATTTAAAATAAATAATTAACTCTGACTTACTCGACGGATGACACCAGTCTTTAGTTTGATGAGTGTCATTGTTGTCTAACACATATTTTGATTTTTGGAGTGATTTTTCATACTATCGAGTTTTTACTTTTAATTTTGATTATATTTAATAGTAACTAAATTTTGATCTTTTCTATTAGATCTATTTATTCAAAATTTAAGAAAGTTCCAGAATCTACCTTTATTTTAAAGTCCTACAAATTTGAAAGGAATTAAAAAAGTAAAGTAATTTAATATTAACGGACCTATACGTTATGCTTATAAGGAAAAATATAGGTAACCTAAAAAATAATTATTTTAATCGCAATTTGGAAAAATTAGCATTTGCTTACAAGTAGCTAGACTTGAAGATAAAGATAAATTTTCAAATTTTCCTAATAATTTTTCTTGTCTTTTATTTTTTTTCAATACTATCACATACATGCAAATAAAAACATACACTACTAAGCACTCGGCGAAACACAAATGCAATACAGCTAAGTTTTGATTGGCTGACTAAATTTAGTTATTAAAAGTCGGGCGGGGTCTGTAAAAAATGGCACGACTAAGTCATAATTTAGCAATATTTTACAATCGGTATTGTCGTTTAAATCGTAATTGCAATACAAAATTAAGCTAAAAAGCTTCTTCCTACCCTTCTAATTTGGCAGTAGATTATATGAGATTCATATATTCACACGTGTTAACCGGGTTATTTTTATTTTTTACATTTACTTTTAAAAAAATCATAATAAATTAAATAAACTTTCGTACTTTTTCTTGTGATATTGATGATGATATTTTAAAAGAATCGAAAAACGGATCTACACCTTCTGCCCTGTAAATCTTGTTCACTAACAATTTTAGCGGCAAAATTAATATATGTATTTAATTTGTCAGGGCAACCCAATACACAAAGAGCTAGCTAAAAGAAATTTTGGTTTAACCTTTCGGACCTCAGTTTTAGGAGAAAATCATAAATTATAATATTGAACGACAAAAAATTCAGGTCCATATATTTTAGTTCGGTAACGCCTGTATGAAACACTTTTTTATTCAAAAATTTTAAATTTATTTAGAAAGACTTGTAATATAAATTAAGAGCAAATTAAAATATATACATTTTTATTTATATTTTTAACGTAACACTCAACAGCATAAGAATAGTCAAGGGAATTTTAGAAAGCATCAAATGTAAATGAGATTTATCAGTTCAATTTCGGAAACCGTCATTTGTGGTTTAGGTTATTCAATTTAATTTCAGAAAGTGCCATTTATAAACCAGATGGCATCAAGGATAATATTAATTAAAATTTAGATTTTTTAAAATATATTTTATTAAAGTAGCAAATGGATGGTATGGAGGATATTGGGTTGGTAGGTAGAGCTTATTGTTAGAAATACTTATGTTGAAAACTTTGGATAGAGGGTGTTAAAGAATAACTAAACCAGTAAAGACACTTACATAAGAAAAATGGAAGTGTTTGGATGGCCCCAAAAGAATAGTCTTATAAAATATTATTTTCTGTATTGCACTTAAAATATTTAATATATCTTGTATTTAAGGGTAAAGTAAAACAAACCTCTGCAATTTTCAATATTTTTCTGATTAAAAAATATAAACGTGAAAAAAAAAACGCTAAAATACGTTAAATTTATTTTAATTTATTGACATTGAAAAAACTTACTACCCAAGGTGGCCAAAAAAAACTAAAAATATGGTGTTTTTCAAATAAATACTAAAATTTAGTAAAAACCATCTTGTGCGATGCATATTTTATAATTAATTCATAAAAAAGTTTTTTTTCTGAATTACAACTGACAAACAAACAAATTAGAAATAAAATCAGTGTATCTTGCCATCGCTGAGCCTGATTTTGTTACGAATAATTTTATTCATAAAAAAATCTAAGTAATACAGGGCTCCTGTTTTAGTTTAAGTAAATTTTGGCAAAAATTTTAAAAAGTTTCAAAAAAACAGCAACTAAAACTTTCTAGAGATCCATCTTCCTTTATACATATATTAATACAGAACAAGAAAAAGAGAAAACTACGTCTTGACAAAATGATCACGGATGTTATATGACGATCTTAACTTATAAAAAATGTTAATAGGAATGCTACTGGAATCTAATATTTGTTATTATTATTATATATTTGGTTTTTTTATGGACACCTTTTTTTTCGTAATATGTTTATATTAGGAAAATGAACCTGTTTGACTGTTGACTTATTAGCCAAAGGTATGCAAAACAACATATTACCGCCGACCAAAAAAGAAAAGGTACCGAATAATTTGTTAGGATATATTAAAAATAAACAAGTAAAGTTTAAATCTGATATACGGCAATTATGTTTCCGTTTCGTTTCCGTTTTCGTTCCGTTTTTAACAGGTTCCATGGAACCGCTATATCAATATGTTCGAACCCCTACATAGGGACACCGGTTCATGCCAGTGCGCATGGTTACGCTATATCTTTTGAAAAATTTAACGTCAATTAAGTAAAAGCGTTGTAACTGGATTGATCATATGATTGTAATATTGTAAACGTGTATATGAATGTATGTATATTATTGTAGTCATGCTGACTGAATTTAAACCAGCGAAATAGCACACCATTGCATTGTGTACGTTAAAACTCAGCACCGTATTATGTTGGCCATTTCATACCATTAATAAAAACAGGTTATTTTAAATAAACATACATAACACTAAATGAAGTTTAAAACTTAGTAACACAATCAGACCCCACCATGATGGTTCAAAAGCGTTCTGGCTCAGTGGGAGCCACTGTGGTGACAGTTGCATTTGATTCCGAGGCTTTGGCGCATGAGGGCGCTCCGTCCTACATATGGTCTGCGACGGCCACCTAAACCGAAAAATACATTTCAGTAAAAGTTTTAAGTAGAATAATTGATCAAAGTTTTATATAACTATACTATAGACCAGGGGTCTCCAAACTTTCCAGCCTTAGGGCCATACTGATTACTCCAGTAAGTTCCGAGGGCCAAAACCATATTATCATTGTTGCCGGTGGTAAGAAGTGAAATAGTCCACTGATGAAAAAAAAGTCCGAAAAGTACACAACGTTTAAAAAGGCTGCAAATCGGACTAAAGTCCGCAAACGGCAACACTGCATATTATTAATTTTCCTGTCATTATCTGTAATTTCTAGATTAGTCGTAGAGTACGAGCCCTGAGGAGTAACGTGACACGACATCTGGTGGACACAAGCGGAAATAGGTAGTACCTTCTATCGTTAACAGATGGCGCTAATAGCACGTACAGAATAATCTTGTTGGTTCGAGAAAGTTCTGGTGTCTTCCACTCACTTCTAGATGGCAGTAATTGGAATATATATGAAGGCTATTTGGCGCAACCACAAGTCAGTTCCTATGACACTGTTGTTAAATAAAATATTGCATACCTCCTTAAAACGTGTTTGTGCGTGTTTAAGTTTAAGACATCTTTATAACAGTATTTTGATTTGAATTGTTGCTTTTGTATGTGAATTAGTAGTATGGAAAAGAAGCGAAAAATTGATAGTGAATGCAGAAAATTCAAAGATCAGTGGAACATTCAGTATTTCGTAATTGAGTCCAGTAACAAGGCGCTATGTTTGATTTGCAATGAAAGCATAGCCGTTCTCAAAGAATATAACATTAAACGTCATTATGAAACAAAATTACTCAAAATATACAGGAAGTTTGCGGACAGAAAAATTCGAAGCTATGCAGCGCGGATTGAAATCGCAGCAATCTCCATTTACAAAACTCAAAACTGAACAAGAGCCTGCAACTCGTGCCAGCTTTCGTGTGGCTCTTGAAATTGCAAAACGTGGAAAACCATTCACCGATGGAGAAATGATCAAAGAATGCATAATTGCAGTAGCCGAAGAAATGTGCCCTGAAAAGGTAAATTTATTAAAAACTGTCAGTATGTCAGCAAACACTGTGGCTCGAAGGGTAGAAAACATCGCTGAAAATATATCCTCTCAACTGTTCTGACAAAAATGGACATTTTGAGTGGTTTTCTTTGGCCTTGGATGAGTCAACGGATGTGTCAGATACTGCTCAGGTGTTGATTTATATTCGAAGAGTAGATAAAAGCTATGAAGTGCACGAAGAACTTCTTGATATGTATAGTATTCATGGCACAACTACTGGTACAGATATTTAAAGGAGTTGAAATGGCCATTAATCAAAAGAACCTTCGATGGAAAAACTTGAAATGTATTACAACTGTTGGAGGCAAAAACATGAGTGGGAAAGATAAAGGAGTGGTCGCTCTTGTGTCAAAGGCTGTAGAAAATGACGGTGGTTCAAAACCATTAGTCTTACATTGTATCATTCATCAACAGTCTTTGTGCGGAAAATGTTTGGATATGTCTGACGTTCTGAAACCAGTCATATCAACTGTTAATTTTATCAGATCTTTTGGGCTGAATCACCGACAATTCCGACAATTTATTGAAGAGATTGGAGAAACTGACTTACCTTATCATACTGCCGTACGCTGGCTTAGTTGTGGGAAAGTCCTTCAGCGCTTTTTGAACTTCGAGCAGTGATCGAAATTTTTTGAATGAAAAGCATCGCCCTCTTACTGAATTACAAAACAACGCATGGCTGTGGAAGTTAGCATTCTATGTTGATTTGACAAAACATGTGAACGAACTGAATTTGGGATTGCAAGGAGAAAACCAGCATCTTCCTGATTTATACACTAATATCAAATCATTCCGGAAGAAATTGAGACTGTTTCAATCACAACTACGAAGTAAATGTTTTTCACATTTTAAAACATGTGAAATATTCAGCCACACTACTGAGACTGAGTTTCCTATCGATTTTGCAATCGAAACTTTGAGTGCTTTGAAGGTAAATTTTGATACTCGTTTCTCGGACTTTGATGCCATTGCGAATCAAATTAAGATTTTTCAGAATCCTTTTGATACTGACATTGAAACCCTAGCCCCGGAACTTCAAATGGAAATGATTGATATGCAGTGATATAATTAAGAACAAATATCAAAACTCATCTTTGTTGGAATTTTATAAGAGTCTTCCACTGACACAATTTGATAATTTGCATAAATTTGCTCGTGGTCTGTTTTCTGTTTTTGGTACTACTTATTTGTGTGAGAAAACCTTCTCCAAAATGAAGTACACAAAAAATGTTTACAGATCGAAATTAACTGATGAGCATCTTAAATCTCTTTTAATAATTGGTACAAGTAAAATTAGTCCACAACTACAAACTATTGTCAGTGAAAAATCTCAATTACATAAATCTCATTAGTATTTCATATGTCATTATGTTTGTTATAAGTTATGTGATTATTTAAAATGTATAAAATGTTAGTTGGATTCATTTCAATAATTTGTTAATACTGAAGTTAAATTTTCTGCATATTATACATGTCTTTACTCATTACAATTCTGTGTTTCTTTATCCAACTTATCACAAAAACAATAACAATAAGCCTACAAGAATGTTATGAGTTAGCGGAGTTAGCCCATGACCATATCAATGTAGATGTAATATTAATAATTATTTAACATAAAATTAGAATACTTCAGTAAACTAAATTTAATTTGCTATAAAGTTATTTGTTCTCTAAAAGGAGTTTTCAAGTATGCTAGCTCTCCGCGGGCCGGACAAAATCTGTCCGCGGGCCGGAGGTGGCCCTCGGGCCGTAGTTTGGAGACCCCTGCTATAGACAATGAAAACCAAATAATTCATTCAAAATGTTTCCTAAGGTTATCGCTTAGTTCTGCCTTCGCCATTTTCGTTTTTGGTAATATTTAAAAATATTTTGTTTTTTCTAAAACTTAAATTACAGGTCCCATGGATCCCTTGCCATGTTTTTCGGTTTTGGTTAGACCCCCTGCTTACCTATATTGTTTTTTTTTAAATTCATTAACTTAAAATGTGTTTTTGACAGCTTATATAGAGCTAACTATTTTGAAAGATTTACCAAAGTTTCTGGACCCCTTACAGATCGTAGTAGACCCCTGGGGGTCAATATAGACCATTTTGGATATTATCGATCTAAATAAATAGAGCTTTTTTTACTCTGAACACTTTTTTATTAAACAATAATTTATTAATAAAGCCACAATTAAAAAATACCAATTATTTTGAAAAAATTCTCATGTTTGGTTTGTTGACTTTATGAATTGATAAATATTTTTTTGTTTTATTTTAATTTTAATTTATTTTAATTTTTTTTATCTTTGGACAGTCCACGAAGGCTGATGCCTAAGTACTAACGTACCGTGGGTGTCTTAAGAGTGGTGAGAGGGAGTTTGTTCACACGGGACTTAAATATTTAGAGATTGGGAGGAGAAGGAAAAACTTCTGCGGGCAGCAGGTTCCATAGTCTTGACACTTTAGGGTTGAAGGAACGAAGAAAGCGGGAAGTTCGAGGCCTGTCTGACTGAACTGTAAAAGGGTGCACAAAAGTTGCACTACGTGTTGCTCTGTTGGGAGCTGCCAAAGAAGGAATTATACTGGCCAACTCCTCTGAGCAGAAGCCGTGGAAATACCTATAGAAAAGCGAAAGATCTCCTAGAGCTCGACGGTGGGCAAGAAGAAGAAGCCTTTCTGTGAGCGTGGGATCATTAATAAGACGAACGGCTCTTCCCCCAGAATTGAAAACAATATTCTAAAGAGGGTCTGATTTGGGATAGATACAGAGTATACAGATTGAAAGAAGAGAAATACTTTCTGGCTCGAAAGAGGAATCCAAGCTTTTTTGAAGCTGCCGAGGCTATGGATGTAATGTGTTTGTGCCAGTTGAGGTTATTCTCAAAGGTAACGCCACAAGATTAAACGACTCCTTGTTCTGCAGAACTTGGCCGCTCATATGTAACGGATGAGCATTGGCAGACTTTTTACTTAATTTTTCTAGGGGTTTCGAGCGGTTTAAAAAATCATTCGTTTTCACCCAAAAAAATGGATGAATGGGATTGATTGTGGAAGAGAGAAGATCGTTAATGTGAAGAAGAAACAGCGTGGGTGCCAGCACTGAGCCCTGGGGCACCATCTACAGTAACTGATATACGTCGATTAGAAAGGAAACTGGAGACCCAAGAGCAAAGCCTAGGTGGAAGACCGTAAGAAGGAAGTTTGTTAAGAAGCCCATCATGCCAGACCTGATCGAAAGCTTTGGATATGTAAAGAGCAACGATCTGGGATTCACCAAGAAACTCAAGGGACTTGTTCCAGTTGTTCGAGACAAAGGAAAGAAGGTCAGCTGTGGATCTTCTATTACGGAATCCATACTGTCTATCATGTAAGATCGTGTTTTTCCAGATTTGGGAATTAATGAATTTTTCAATTACTTTGCAAACAACAGAAAGAAGAGATATAGGTATATAGTTAGAAGGGAGAGATTTGCATCCTTTTTTTGGGACAGGTTGCACACGTGCAGCTTTCCAACTCTCCGGGAAAATACCCGTGTCGTAAGAGATTCGAAAGAGGCGAGTTAGAATGGGTGCAAGCTCGGGAGCTTGAGACGATTGCTGGTATGCCATCCAGCCCAGACGATTTTTTAATATTAAGGGAAGAAAGAATACGCTTGATCTGTTTGTCTTTAAAAATGATATCGGACATTTTATAAGAAACAGGGGCAACTGTTGGCAGAGGAAGATTAATAGGAGGATCAAGCGTAGAATTGGCAGCAAATTGTTTAGCAAATAGTTCGGCTTTTTCTTTATTCCATTGAGGTAGAAACAATTCCATCTTCAGAGATTAGGGGTGGAAAAGAATTTGTGCAGAAGTTTTGATATTTTTGGCAAAGGAACAGAAAGCTTTACTGCCATTCTAGCAAGAGAGAACTTTATCTTTTATCCGATTGTTAAAACGGTGTTTTGCTTCTGAGATGGTCTGATTATACTGTTTTTTTGCTTCGATGCTAGCCTGTCGATTTTCGGGACTAGGGTTTTGGAGAAATTTTTTGTGGGCTTGAATTTTTAAAAGTCTGGCTTTTTTACAGGATTTAGAAAACCACGGTTTGTGATTTGAAGATATGGGGTGAGTGTGGGGAATAGAGGTCTCAATGCCTAGTTGAATTGTTTCGGTGATTTGTTAACATATTTTCGGACTTGTAAAATATAACAGTTTAATTCTATTTTTTAGATTTTTAAGAAAATTTTGCAAAACATTTTTCTTTCTTAAAAATAATATAGGTTATTAAATTATTATTCGTTATCCATGATTAAACTTTTTGTTTAAATAAAAATTTTCAGATAATTTGGAAATAAAAAAATGTAATAAAACCAATAGATTTATTCTAATAAACTTATTCTATAAAAAATTAGAAAAATAATAAAATAAAATATATTCCTCTTGTGTTTTCAGATTGCATATTGGCATTGCTACAAAACACTTTAAAAGAGTCAGCTTAAGTGTAAAATTTTACTTTACATCTGTAAAAATTTTATTTTGACATGACAAAAGCGTTCAGAAGGTCTAATCAAGAATATCTACGAGTGAGCTTACTTACAATAACGGATCATTTAGTAAAACCCAACAAACAGGTGAGTCAATTAGGAAAAATATGCTCTGATACTCCCTTTAAATAGTTTTTTTACAAAACAAGAATGCGCGGGGCTATGTTATCTTCAGTAAAGAAAAATTTAGAGACAAAACGTTTTGTTTACTTTTTAAATGTATAAAATAGAAAACTGTTTAAGTCACAAAAAATATACAATGCAGCAACATAGAAATATGAGCATAGTAGAAAAGTTTTACCCATAATATCTCTATTACTCGGATATATATAATATAATAGCTGGTACATAATATACTAAAGGGAGTACAAAAGATATATATTTTTCTATAAATTACTAAAGAATACGTACCTTGACATCAGCTTTGAGAGTAGGACTGCGAACTGCAAAAGAAACCAGGATAGCCAAAGCAATAAGGCTTACACCCAAAGCATTCATGACGATTCCCTCTTCAGTCCATTGAGAATAGGTGTCCCTGAAAGCGGAGATTAGTGGTGAGCTGGTTAGATGTTAGATGTGCCAAATACATAAAAACTACTTCAGAATGTGCACTTACCAGCCAAAAAAATGTAACCAATTGTTTTTATATGTTTTAAAAGTAAAGCTTTTAACTGCTTTTTATAGATATTTGTACATAAAATAATACAACTTATTTTATCGGCGATAGTTTGATCGGTTTGATAATTTGCATGTGGCTATATGGAAATGCGTAGACTTACCGATTAAAAATCGGCCGACAAAACAATGAAATAGGCTTCGCACGCTGTAGTGTGCGCTCTTTCTAATAGACCGCCAGCCCACGGTAGAAAAAAAGGACCAATCGTTCCCAGTGTAAATAGTGTATATTGACTAAACGCTGATCATTTATCGATTAGTTTTTTATGATGACTGCAGTTACTTATGGTTAAAACTAGAAAATAGACATAGAATTGCAGTCATCCCGTATAATCTATGAATAAATGAACAATGCGTAGTCAATATTCACTATTTAAAAGCGCATACTGGGTACGATTGGTACCCTTTTTTCTATGGTGAACTGACGGTCTAGAAAAAAGCATCATTTAAAAAGTTATGTTTACCTAATGAGCGTTTTTATAAAAATTTAATAAAAACGGATAAGAAAAAAGATTTGTGGAAAAAATTTCCGGTTCTCCAGTTCATTTCCTTTTCTTTTTTTTTTTTTTTTGATATACTAAACCAGTTTAAAATTGCAACTGGCTCATTGTATTATTCTTTACGAACCAAATTTGCAACAATAATAGGATCTGTATTTTTCAGTTTGAACTTGGCAATATTCAACTTCTTGGTTATAATTTTTTGGCAGCAAGTTATGGTGTCTCATTTAGCTTACTTGGTGTTAGCTTTAATGAAAAATATATATAGAGATATTTAAAAAAATAATAATAAAAAAAGACTAATTTTTGATATTAACTTCCGTTGATGAACTAAAAATATTAATTACCGTAATTTTTACTGTTTTAATATTAGAAAACTAGATCAATTATGTGCCTTAATTTTATAATAATAATTAAGCATTGAATTATTAATTCTATTAAAAAATTTAGATAAACCTAAACAGCAGTAGTAGTATGATTAGAAATCAAGAAATAGTTTACCGTTTTTTTAAAAAAAGGACTAAGTATTTAAATTCAAAAAAATCAAGTTTAAGTTCAACAATGTTATTTAAAACTTAACAACAAAAAGTTAAGAAAAATTGTAAAATTAAAATCGATTTTCTTTTAAAAAATGAATTGCTCCTTTTTAGGAAAGTATTTAGTATTTTAATATACAGCAAATACCATTTATAAATAATTACGCTTTATATACCTTTTAGCTGATTTTTAAAAATTTTAATAAAAAGACACTAAATATATTTAATTATGCTAAAACCAAGCAAGAAAAGTGAATAACTTCAGTGTTAAGTAAAGAAAAGTAAGAACAAGAAATAGTGCAGGCAAAGTATAGATATATGAAGAATATAGAAATTTGTACACAAAATACATTGTATAGTATAGAAGAAATGAAGTGACTAGTTTTATGAAAAAGGCTAATTTGACCTTCATGCGAATCATGCATACATAAAACAAACAAATAAATAAATGGAAAGATAATGTCGTTTAGACCACCGGGTGACCGAATTAAATTTAATATTATATATACAGTGTGTATCAGCCCAATGGAATAAATTCGATAATAAATAAATGGGGTCGTGTGTTCGAAAAAACGCTCGGATACGTCGATTGGTATTTTTAGTTGCGTATTTTTTTTAACAAAAACTTTTTATACAGGATACGCCATGTTAACAGTCGCCAATACCAACTTTCTTAGTTTAAATTTTTGAATTCTTTAGAACATTCTAGACATATTTCATGTACATTATCCTACACCTATCTTTAACTGTTTCGGAAATATTAAGGCGCGTACAGACATAGAACAAATCTTCGTTTCGCAACATCGTCGCGCAACAATTTTTTGTTACGCATCGAAGTTCGGTGTTTCGATAAATTATTGTGTAACAAAACAACGTCGTATAACCTATAGCAGAACATTCTGACGTTCCATCTTTTTCCATGTATCATTTTAATTAATAAAAATAAATGTATTGGCGCGCTCTTGTTACGCATTCCCGTCCAAACTTGCAAACAGACGACGCAACATCAGCCAATATCATTTATTTGAAGTGACGCTGTTAAGGTGCGTACAGACATAGAACAAAACATCGTATCGTAACACGTTCGTATCATGTTCGCGTAACGTGTGGACGGTACATCGTAACAGCGTAACTCGGTAACATCGAAACATCACGACGTCCCATCAGTTGTCGGTTTTTCAGCGTCACTTCAAAAGATGATATGGGCTGATGTTGCGTCGTCTGTTTGCAAGTTTGGACGGGAATGCGTAACAAGAGCGCGCCAATACATTTATTTTTATAATTTAAACAGTTTGAAAACATCAATATGGAATGGTCAGAAGAAGCTACTCTTAATTTCATAGAAAGTTACCGAAGCAAAGACAATTTATGGGACCCAAAAAATCCCAGATATTATAATAAAAATAGAATAAATGATACTTGGCACACACTTTCAGAGGAGTTTTATATTTCCGTAGATGAGTGCAAAAAGAAAATAAATTCCCTCTTATCGGCACTCAGGCGAGAGAAAGCTAAAACTAAGAAGAGTCGAGGTACGGGTACAGGTGAGTGGAAATAAAAAAAAGTTAATTACTTCCCAGCCAGCACAAAAACGTTATAAGATTTGCACATTTGTCACAATTTAAGGCAAAGGGTAAAGTGCTATATTTCTGGCTATTTGAAGGACTCTCCTTTGTCGAAGGGACATTTTAGAAATGGTCTCTATTGTATGTCATGCATTTTAAAGGCGAAATTACATTACCTTACAAAAAGTACTTGTAACGTTATGTGCTTGCTGGGTTAGTAGAAAATCGTTTATTTTTCTTCATTTTATTGCACTAGGACAATGTGTGGGTTTTTTTTAGGAACAGCAGATGTTTATGAAAGTAACTGGTTTGCCTTTAAAAGTCTACAGTTTCTATGGGACAAAAATAAAGTTTGCCACCAACGTCTTTTTTGTTTATGTTTTTTTTTGTTATTAATATGATAGTGCATATAAATATATGCTGCTGCAGCAATTTCCATTATTGTTACTTCGATAACTACTTAAATTCAAATGGTACATGGAAAAAGATGGAACGTCAAAATGTTCTGCTATAGGTTATACGACGTTGTTTTGTTACACAATAATTTATCGAAACACCGAACTTCGATGCGTAACAAAAAATTGTTGCGCGACGATGTTGCGAAACGAAGATTTGTTCTATGTCTGTACGCGCCTTTACGATGTACCGTCCGCGAATTTACAATTCCTCTACCATTACAGTCAAGTGGGTGACTGAATTCGAGTAGTTTTTGTTTGCAGAATATTAGTTACATTTTCTAATCTATTACGGTACAGAAATTAACTGTATTGGTGTATGATTTGTAAGCGAAATTTTTGATTACATATTGAGTAAATGTCTACACTGTTTTAGTCATGTAAGTAAAACTAATCAAGTATGTACATAAGTGGATTTATTATTAAATCCTAAAATTTAGTTATATTTTTAAAATTAATAATATGTATTTGGATATGATTAAAAACTAATGAATACCTACTAATGTACAGGATGTTCGCGTCCGGTTATAAATGTACCCTCGCTTTATAACTTTTTTGTTTGACGTTTGCGGAAAAAGTCCCAAATAAAAGATGAATGATTCAAAATATATTTTTTAAAAAGCTATATATTATATATACAGGGTGTCTCAGAAAGTCCACACATGTTACGCGAACATGATACGAACGTGTTACGATACGATGTTTTGTTCTATGTCTGTACGCGCCTTTAAGTGTTTTTTAATTTATTGCCAAAAATAACATTAAAAAAAATATTTAATTACAGAAACTGAAAAACTACCAGGTAATATTAAACAAGTTTATTTCTTAATAATCTAAAAACCAAAAAAAAAAGACATTAATGTCAATGTAGATTGAAAAGCACGCCGCGAACATCTTGGCAACATTCTAATCTTAAAAATAAAGTATAATTGAAAAACTTTAAAAAAACACGCTTTTATAGCAAACCTAACTAAAAAGTAGAAAATAATTTAATTATAGTAAAAGGGGGTGCTATTTGGTATGCATAAAACGTGCACTCAATCTCAAGGTAGATATTGGCACGGGGTATTACTAGCAGCGAAGTAATATCATGTACAATGTAAAAGAGGATACTTCCTCTTCAGAAGTTATCTACTTATTATTCATAGATTTCTAAAATAGTCAGACATTAATATATACATATATATATTTATAATATATTTAATATATATATATATATATATATATATATATATATATATATATATATATATATATATATATATATATATATACATATATATATATATATATATATATATATATATATATATATATATATTATACTACTAGACGACCGATTTTTAGAAAATCTATGAAATAATAAAGTAGATACTTCTGAAGGGAAGTATCCTCTTTTATATACATTGTATATGATAGTAAATACTTCGCTGCCGTAGTAGATAGCCCACGTGCCAAGTATCTACACTTGAAGCATTAGTATGTACTACGTTTTATGCATACCACCCAATATCAAGCACCCCGCGCTTTTTTACTATAATTAAATTATTTTCTACTTTTTAGTTAGGTTTGCTATAAAAGCGTGTTTTTTAAAAGTTTTCAAATTATACTTTATTTTTAAGATTAGAATTAGCCAAGATTTTCATGGTGTTTTTCAATCTACATTGACATTAATGTCTTTTTTTTTGGTTTTTAGATTATTAAGAAATAAACTTGTTTAATATTACCTGGTAGTTTTTCAGTTTCTGTAATTAAATATTTTTTTAATGTTATTTTTGGCAATAAATTAAAAAACACTTAAAGGCGCGTACAGACATAGAACAAAACATCGTATCGTAACACGTTCGTATCATGTTCGCGTAACGTGGACGGTACATCGTAACAGAGTAACACGGTAACATTGAAACATCACGACGTCCCATCAGTTGTCGGTTTTTCGTCACTTCAAAAGATGATATGGGCTGATGTTGCGTCTTCTGTTTGCAAGTTTGGACGGGAATGCGTAACAAGAGCGCGCAATACATTTTTTTATAATTTAAACAGTTTGAAAATATCAATATGGAAATTTCAGTATATAGTTACATTTTTAATTTATAGAACATAAATACAATTCTATAAAAAAACGTGCAGAACCATACACAATTAAAAAGTAACAAATGCAACATGAAAGTGTGAAGCGGGTTTTCCAATTTAGGGAGCTAAAAGTTTATTGAAAAACAAAAGCCAGTCAAAACGATTACAAAGCAAACAATAAGAAAGCCAATTATTTCAAGCGAAAATATAACACACTTTATACAGTAAGGAATGACAAACAAAAAGCCATATAATTTTAATTTTAAAGTTTTATTTCTATAGACTTTTGTAATCAAAAGCGACCGATATAATAAAATTCGTTACAATGGAAAATACGCTATTAGAACCTAAATATATAAACAGGATTTTGCAATATAATAAAGTATAGGACGTTTTGTATTAATTTTTAGGTATTTAGTAACTGAATAATTTTTTAAAATCCGACATTTTGAAAATGTTTAAAGAAAAGAAAAAAGTTAAAACTGTGATTTACATTTTTAGTTTTCCACAATACTTCAAGAGGCATAAAATGTAAAGCTCTATTTCCCTAAGTCACTTTTTCTTCTACGAATTAGCATTATTACATTAACCTATTTATGCCAGTACACAATTTTCTTCATCAGCCTTCGTGGGTTAAAAAAGAACGACTTACACTGTTTTTTCTATCCTTCTCTAATGCTCAGGTTCAGTTTCTTATAGAAACAACGTGTTTTAATCAATTCAGTTGCATAATTTATTTTGGAAGACCTATGGCTAAAAAACGCTTTAAAAAATCCCGTTCCTTATTTAAAAAACATTAAGGTTTTGAAACTAATTTATTATTTTTTTGCAAGGGGTCCGCCGGAAACAAAAAGTGTTTAATTACTTAAATCCCACTAATTCCAAAATGTAAATTTATATAAAGAAAAAAGTGGCTTTGCATTAAATGCCATTTGAAGTGGATAGTGCCGCCCTCGGCACTATTTTCTTTAAACCTCTTATATAAACCGGATTTACAAAAAATATCAAATTTCATTTGTAAAAAGAAAAAAAAATGGTTATAAGAATTAAAATACCAAAAAAAAGTTTATTAAAATAATCAATCGGATCCTTTAATCAAACGACCTATATGACATTTTTCTTTTACAAAATCCTGTATAAAACAAACGTATACCTACTTAAACGAACAAATATAAGTAAACAAAGACACAAACAAAATTTACATTAAAGCTACTGTAAAACATACAACTGGGGAAACATAAATTATAATATCAAGGAAGTAAAATATAAAATAATTAACAAACAAATATTTAGCTACGTTCATTAAATCGAACGAATTGGGCTACATAAATAGATACGCTTTTACTCGTTTTATAAAACTTATCTACATAAATATGTATTAAATATTAAAATCTTATAAATAAAGCTTGTGTATAAAAATACCCTAAATAGTTTTAATGGGTCAAATTATAAACTATTTTTTTCAAATATAGGTGGTTAGCAAGAGCAAAAATTTTTAAAAGAATGTTTATTTAATTCTGCCCAAGCTAGTAAAACATATATTTTTTAATTTGTATTCGATATTTTCAACAATTTGTTTTTCCGTAAAGTCTAAAATATATCCATAATATATATATATATATATATATATATATATATATATATATATATATATATATATATATATATATATATATATATATATATATATATATATATATATATATACCAGCTCTTACTAGTAGGAGAGTTGGTAAATTTTTAAAGGGATTTTAAAATTTGTTAAATTATCCTTAAAGGACCCTAGCTGAAGATTTATTTAGGGTTTGTTTAGGGGTCCTTTAATTACACAAATATTCAAAATGCCTCAAGAACCTACTTAAAATTGTTCACCTGCTCTCCAAATATTATAGCCAGTGCAAACTCCTAAAAGTAGATCACAAAATAAGTGATAAATAATCAAAAAAGTATTTTGCAATTTCACTATATTTATTATTCTTCGATTTTTGAAGTAATAAATCAAGAGTACTGATACATCTATGACAATACACATATTATTTTAAAAAATATATTTCAGACTTATTTTTATTATAATTTTTGCATACCAATATATTTAAAGTTTACTAAATGAATATAATCAATAATACTAGATTATTTTTGAATACAGATATAGTTATCTAACTACTAATAATATGTACATCTTTTCAAAAGAAATCTAGATAAAAACACAAATGACATTTTATTATTTTTAAATTATTCTTACTTTTCATAACAACAAACAACACAACTTATAAAAAAGTAGATAAGCATAGCAAAAAATATTTTAAATTGTCTCCACGACTTCAATTACATACAGGTGATAAAGCTGACAACATGTTAAGAATGTAGCTAAGTGGTAAGTTACTTGAAATCAACCTAGACGAGAAATGGGTTCTAACTTAGAATGTTTGATAAGTAAGAAGATGAGACGTAGGTTATCTCTATCTGATATAAAAAAAATAGTTCAAAACTCAGGTTAAATAGTAGATTCCGAAGCTAGCAGACTTTACACCACATAACACAAAGTTAGTTGTTTCTCTAATAACATAAAGAAAACGTAATAGCTTTAAAGCAAAAAAGAATTCGGTAATTATTTCAATACCATCGCTTTTCAATTAACATACATGACAAAAGGGTCAAATGTTCCTTTATCTAGATTTGTTGTAAAGTCTGTAGTGAATAATAAAAAAACATTCATATGTATAATATATATATATAAATATATATATATATATATATATATATATATATATATATATATATATATATTATATAAAATATATATAAAAATATATAAATATATGTATGTGTGTATATCTTCTTTTGGAAATATAATAACCAACTCATTCTTAAAATTATATTATCTTTGAACACTTGGTGAGTATTTCTATACACAAACTTTAGAGATCTCCTGATCGGATCAAAATGTGCGCCCTAAATCTAAATTCGTCTCTCTGTAGAATGTAGCATACAACAATGGCTAAGGCTATCAGGCTCACACCTATGGTATTTATCACAATTCCCTCTTCGCTAAAGTTCGAGTATCGGCCCCTAAAGTGTAGAAAGGACAAAATGTAATGGTTAAATAAAAAAAAAATGGTTACAAAAACACAATAACACTAAAAGACAATAAAACAATAATGTTTTTTTTTAACTATGGAAAAAGGAAGGGGTAATGTACGTAGGATATTTTTAATATTAGGTCTGTTTGTTTTTCAGAAGTAGTGTACACTATTTTACACTTTTTTACGTAAGTGCTCTTATGGAAGGTGCATTTTAGGACTACGTGAGTAGAAAAAGTGTAAAATAGTGTAAAATATTTCTGAATGACACACAGACCTATTGTATAAAGCGTATTGTATAAAAAACATTGCGCTGAAACACTGCTTCTCATCAGATCAGTCTGTTAAACAACGTTGAGCGTGGTCCATAGCTTATTGTCAAACTAAACGTCAATATTAAAGCAATACATTTGCGAGGTCAATGACCAGCCGAAGCTTATTTAAACAGAGTTTAGGCCCCAATGACAAACCTTAGCTTAATCTTTAGGCTACCTAGATGTAACTAAGTAGCTTAAATTAAGTATAACCTTTACCTAGTAGTAAACCTTTTCATTCAAAGTGCACTGTTGCCAAATTGTACGTCAATATGACAGCAGTAGACACTAGTCAAAGTGCTGTTAAGCCGTGTTTGAGTTGCCGCTGTATTACAAACTACCTAGAATATGTACATATAGTTCAGTCATCCAAGGTTCAGAAACGGCGTTTCTAGGAAAAAAATGTAGAAGTTTTTTTTTCATCAGTTTTTTAACTCTAAATTCAAAAATAAGCGTTTTTGATGGTATCTTACACCAAATTAAAGAAGACAAAATTTCCTACAAATAAGTATAATAACTCTTGAGTCTGGAACAATCCATAACGTCTTTAGATCGTGTTAAAAAAAGGCATTTATTAACTTTTTGCTTAAAGAGCAAAAACAGTATTCTAAGTTTGCGCTGGTGCCCTACTATCAACTTCATACAACTCCAAAATCAATTATTTTATGATTACCCTGTTACATATAAGGAATTGGCAAACGTGAGTGAGGTCCATAGGTCAACGAACCTCCTAGCTCCAGCAAAATCGTACTACTTTTAATTGAAGGGGAATAAGGTTTTGATTAAAAGAACCATATTTGGAACACATTTTAATTTACACGAAAAAAAGCAAAAACACCATTTTTTAAATTTTCCATATTTATTATTTATCCTTATCTGCAGAATTATCACTCAAAACAACATGAATGGAGACTTTAGACATTTCGGAGACAGGGGAAAAATTCCTAGTGGCCTTGTATGGCGGAAACCATCGCACCACATCGATTAATAAGCTGCGGTACATATAGTATGTGTCATCAGCATTCAAGATTAGCGGAAATGTACCATCCCCCCTACTAAAGCTGCAGCCCAGCAACACAGTTACAGGGTATTTCACCAAGTACAGCAGTGGTTGGGAAATATTCAACTACCTAAGCAGTGGAGGTGAAAAGTTATTAAAGGCAACTTGATTCCTATCACGACCCTTGAGTCCCCAGCCGCAGAGAAGCTTCTGAAACTTATTGCCTGCAGGTGCCAGAAGGATTGCAAGGGCAATTGCGGATGCAGAAGTGTTGGGTTATACTGCTCCAGACAGTGTCTGAAATGTGAAGGAAGGTGCTTCAATATAGAAATACTGCTAAGTGATGACTATGAGGACATGTCACCTGAGAAGATTGAAGGTGAAGGAATTATACTATTACAAGTGATTGTTATTCTGATCTAGTATGTATCAATGTGAATTGGGAACTATACTTGCACATATCAAAATGTCATAATTAATTTGCTTTCAGTGGGGGGACCAGCGCCTATCCTTTAAGAGCTGGAGCAGTCCACTGACCATAAAGGACTTAAAAGAAAACATTACGTCGCTGCGGAGTTACAGCTTGGTCCTCTGCGAACGCAATCCTGAGCTTTATGCAGGTAATGACTTCTTCTTCTCTTATTTTCGGTTTTCTTTATTTATTTATTTTTTAATATTAAAGTCTATTGTGCTAAGATATATTAAATTTTGTCGATAATAAACATGAACGACATTGCTTCTATTATAGCTATTTAAAGTCTTCATTCTCGTTGTTTTAGGTGATAATTCTGCAGATGAGGACGACGAATGAATATGAAAAATTAATAAAATGGCGTTTTTGCTGTTTTTTTGTGTAAATAAAAATTTGTTTCAAATATTTGTTATCATCAAAAAACGCCTATTTTCGAGGTATAGCTAAAAAACTAAAAAAAAGTGCCGAAATATGAGGTTGGTTTCGTTGTGAAGCTCATACCTGATGAGGTGGCAAACCGCAGATTCGGATTCAGCAGCCCAAAATACTTATAAAACCAGTGAGAAAAAAAATTCTACATGTTTTTCCTGCAAAAAACCTTTGCCTACTGGACTAGTATGGCCGGTGGCACAAACACTTTTTGCGACACTTAAGTTGTTTTTAAGCATTAACTGCCCCTTAAGAGTCCTTAAGAGTCCCTTTGTTTAGGATTTTCTGTACTTGATCCTTAAGAAATTTGTCGTTGGAATATTTAACATTTGACAAATATTTAATTTATTTTATTTTTAGTTTGTAGTTTTAAATAATAAATTTGGTAAAAATTATGTAAAAACGGAGTTTTTATACATTGGGGGTTTGGATTTTGATATTATAAATGTGTTATTAAAAAAAAATTGTAGCCGGAAAGTAATATCGGTATACTCTATAAATGTTAAGTAAGAACTTTTACTGCGCTAATAAGGTAATAGGTCTTAAAACAACTAGCGAATATCATTGAAACCAATTTAGTACGCCTTTTCATAATTAAGACAGCACAAAAATAGGATACATACTAAAGTTAACTTGTAAAACTGTAATTTATTGGTTTTATCTGCGCCTTTAATTTATTGACAGTCACGTAACGAAAGCCTTGACTTATTGAAAAAATATCAATGAAAGAAAGTTGCACAAACCAGTTTACAAATAACTAGTCGGTGCATATGTGAGTTTACGGGGTGTTAAATACGTTTCATTAAAAACAAATGCTTAAATTAAAAGTGTACTTAATAAACAGATTGTTTATCTTTTCGCCTTATTTTTTTTAAATAAATGATGTTCTGGCTAGGCGTCTTTAAACATTCTATTTCTCAACTTTAAAAAAGGACACCTTTTCTTAAACGATAAAAAAATGAAACGTTTTTTAGCGTTTTTTTTTTAAGCTAAAGTAAGTTGAAATATTGGCACGATTTGGAAAGTTTAAAGTGCGGCGTCAGCCGCATTTGCTACGTTGAAACATCGCTTCTCGTCATATCCAAGTTAACAAACGGGGTGGTTCTGATCTTGTGTTAATGACATTACCAAGACGTAAATGAGAACTTCTAGGTAGTTCTAGACTACCCGGTAGTGGCACTACCAGGTGGTCTGAAACGTACCGTAAAAGTTAGTATCTGCATCTTTTTGTACTTAGATATCGTTGACGGGAAAAATGAGTTAGTCATCTAAAAAGCCGTCCCTCACGGCACTTAGTAGTAGCAAGTTTTCATAAAAGGTTTCGTGGGCTATCCTAAAGATAAGAAAACTCCTCCATGCAGGGGACCTAGGGATGTGTACCAGAAGATGCTGTTATATGAAAGCGGGACTTGAAAGGTATTTGTGAGCGAAAATAAAAAAACGGTAAATCTGGGGTAATATTTTTATTACCCCTCGATGTTGAAAGTTTTTAAATAGATAGCTGGAGTAGCTGACCTTATCTTAAATTTTAAGGTTAAAGAAAAATTACTCAGGTAAAGTTTAGGTATTTAGTGAAAATGTGGTTTTAGTGATGTGGAAAATTACGCACTGTCGATATCAATGGAATGTTTCTAGTTGGACTAAACAGACCCCCAATTTTGACTTCAGATTCGTGTGCAGCGACAAAAAATACGCCAGAAAATCTTAATCCGACACACACACAACTTTTTTGGCGGACTTGTGTTATTTATGTATTTTTAACTATGACAAAACCATTTTTTTATGCTTTCATAGTGTAATAAATCAAGTGAAATATTTTAATTTTATTTTTAAGCTCGTATAAAACAACCATGATCAATGGTTTATCAAAGATCAGTGTATAGATATTACATTTACACAGGTGAATACCCTTAAGGCTCGACTAACTACGACAGCGGTAACTTTGTACGCGGCTTTCGCATGATCAAGACGTGCAATATGAAAAAAAAAGTGAAAGATACAAATCTTAACAGAAAATACGTTAGCAAAGGCTAATTATTTAATAAATACAAAATGGAAGAAACCTTAATAAAAGATAAAATAATGAAGGAGAAGCTTCATAAAAAAGTCACCATATAAAATCCTGTAATCTAAAAATATAAAATTATAAATGCAACCAGGTTTTTTCTGGATATTAAGACTAGTCTTAGAAACAGAAGAAACAAATTGGTTTAGTTTTAGTTTAATAACTTTTTTATTTAATCCAATGGCTAGCTACTAAATTAAAAAATAAATAATTTTAATTAAAGGTTTTATATTAAATAAAATGGCAAAATAGAAGTCACCTATTAGACACACTTATGTAGATGGACATTTAAAATTTTGTTTATAACAAAAACTTGTTAACAAAGAAAATATATTTATAATAATACAAAAATAGGTAGTTTACTAATCAGGATGTTTGGAACTACGTAAAAAATAAATTACTTTCTAACGTTGTTTGTTCGACTACGTAAAGAATTATAAGTGATTTTCCAATCTCAACAGAGCTTTTTAAATTTATTTAGACATATTTATAATAAATTAAATCTATGAAAGCTGACCTAATTTGGTATACAGATGACTCTGACAACACCCTACAGTATTTTAGGCGGATATTGGAGGTAAAGAACAATGTGCTAGGGAAATCATTAAACGGAGATATAAGAGTAAAAACATAGTATGTACTACTTTTGAAGCCAAGCCGTCATCAAGGCAATCAGCTCCCATAAGATCAGATCTTCTTAGGTACAAGACTGTATATTTGCCCTCAAGGAGGTAGGTATGTCCAATAAACTTACTACTGCCTGGATACTAGGCAATGAAAAAACTAGTAAACTGGCGAAGGAGGGCTCCAGCAGGCCAATGGTAAGTCCCGAGCTCTTACTGCAGGATTCCATCATACCAAGTTAGATCATCTATTAGATCATGGATTATGAGGACAGCAGAAGGTAAAAAAATCATAAAGGAATACTCGCCTGAATTTACAGTGGACCTCCCGAATCACAACCGAAATGTAGTAAGAATCATAGTAGGTTAATTAACACGCCACTATCAACTTAAAAAGTACCTGGAAGCGATGGACCTGACAGAAGAAAACCTGTGTAGGTTCTGCCAGGAAGAAGAAACTGCAGAACACTTCTGGTGCCACTGCGAGGCTCTATGCCGTCTGCGGTTTGCAAGGTTCGGAGAGGAAAAACCTGAAGCAGCAAGATTCACTAGGAGTCAGTTTTAAGCCTGTGGAGTCTGATTAAGACCGTCTTGGAGAGCGAGCTCTAAGCATACGGATGATCTACAACAAATCTGTGCAGGTTGCACTGGTAGAGAATATTAGATCCAGCTTCTGAACTAATCTTATCTTATTTAGTCGGATAAAATTTTCACCTAAAAATTGATAGAGACAAATATCAAATGAAATGGTTTCTTTTAAATAAATTAAAGGAATAAAAGTTCCGTAAAACTTTTTTATTCGACTTAACTTGTGAATGATCTTTAAGCCAACACAAATAAAATTCTACTGGGCAGATTTAAATATATTTAAAAATCTGTTTATAAACACCTGAGAAATGCACGCGCCATGATTATACTAAGAACAACAGAGGTTTTCGCAACAATAACAGCATTTCGTGAATAGTGTTGGCTATTCTAAGAATTTCTCAGTCACTGTAAAGCATGTTTCGTATAATTTAAATCATGCTACGGGTTTATAAACAATATGTATAACGTGTACGAATGTAGATAATATACATACCTACTGTGACCGTGTAAATTTAGGAATTATATGGTTTACAAGTTGAGAAAGTTGTCATACAGATGTTTAAATTAAATTCTAGCTTTATTTAATTATTTTGTATTTAAATGCATATATATATATATATATATATATATATATATATATATATATATATATATATATATATATATATATATATATATATATATATAATGTAATATAATAAATTTCTATAAAATGGAAATGCTTGACCTATTGATAAACTAAGATAAACAAAAACAAAATAACACATTTTCCTAAAAAAGAAACGTTTGTTATTTTTATTAGTAAAGTAAATTTATTATTTCTACTAATAAATAGAAATAAGTAAATAATACCTATAAATAGGTTTAGAAATATAATAGTTGATGATTATCCGATATATTCTGTAAAATTAACAGTTTTTATAAAAATTAACATCGCTCTTTATTAGCTAGAATTTTACATTATTTTGTACGATTTTAATGAATCTGTGTGTTAATATCTATGACGTCAAGGACTCTTATCACTAAAAGTTCAAATTATTTACGATAAATTAACCAAAAATCATTTATATCAGACTTGAAGGAGTTGGAAAAATATATAGGCGCTTGTAAGTAGGTTTCAAAGTCTATAAATGAATTCATTGATAAAATAGAGGAGTTTGTATAGTTCTTAAAAATTATATATATAACATATGTATATTCGTTATTTACTTAAAACCAATATTTGTATAATAAAAGAATATCTCAAAAATGCACAAAATGCATTTATTTAAATCATGCAGCATGACAACTAGAAATTGCTTTATTCCATTGTTAAAATAAAGAAATAAAAAGAAAATTAAAAGTGAAACTCAAGTTGCTTTTTAAGCATATAATTGCTTATACATGCTCAATTAGATGTTTGTTCTAAAATCCTTTAACAAAGATAATTTTGTTTTCTTAGAAAAAAATTAAGGCGTGGTGATTGGATATATTTTAAAACATTTGTCTTATTTACTTAGGAGAAAAAAACTTATAGGAAACACTCCTAAACTTAGTTTGCTATCTTCACTTGTAATTCTTTTATTAAAATTTTACTTAATCTTTTTGACTACTTTAAATTAAAAATTTTTGGGAATGTTTAAAATAAAACCATTTTTTTCAGCTAATGGCTGTATATGAAAAAATATTTTTGCTTTTATATCTTAGTTTTCAGAGACGTGGTTCATTCCGTCGCATTTTATTTTTATAAAACGTATCCAAATTTTTTTTTCAAACCATTAACCTGTCGATATGTATATTTGTGGTTTTTCAGCATTAGCACACTTTAGAAATATTAAGAGATTGTAGTAATCTCTTAATATTTCTTCTTAATACGTACCCTAAAGAGAACAATGCTTTTTCTGTTAAACCTGATACTGCTGCTGCAATTGCCAACATGAAAGTGGTCAGCCCAAAAGAGGCATGGATGGGTACCAGGGCTGCTCTAAAACCAGCTGTTGCTCCCTCGCAGCACAGAAGGATTAAGAAGCTGAAGAATCCAACGACAAACTATAAAAACAATAAAAAATGTTTAAATAAAAATTTAGGAACCTTAAAAAATAAAATGTCTTTATTTCAAATTACAGAAAGTACAAATAAATAAAATTACAAGCTTGCAAAGAACTGGTGGTTGTGTAAAGTTAGTACTAATAAAAATTTTGTTTATCACCATGATTATACAATTTTTATTTGTAAAACATGTAAATGAAAAAAGTTATTCGCGATAATTTTGAAAAGAATACAAAAATGACAACTATACAGTGACCTAACAATTTTAGGTCTAGGTACTGTAAGTCTGCAATCTGGATTTGCGAAACGTCCATATTCTGCATATGACTGCATAGAGCTGGAGACCCACATTGGACAAAAAGAAGCTGGCAACAAGAATATTTTCGATATTTGACTTTAAAAGTCAATTAATGGATAATATACTTGATTTAAGCAATTTCTTAAAGTAGACAAGACAAGTAGTTCTTTTAAATATTTTTGTAAAAAATTGCCTCGTATATCAAAAGCAACGATTAAAGAAGTTATTTTTTGGTCTTTAAATTAAAACTCCAACGCAAATTTAAAAAAAATGTGCAAAAAGCTCTAAAAAAGCATTGGTCTACCAATTTTCAGAAAATAATAAATATCTAAATGAGGTGAAAATTGTAAAAAAATCTGTAGAAAAAAAATATGTAGTACAGTTTACTTTTTCCATGTACATTTGAACTGTTTTCCTGAAAACCTTGGTAATATTACTAAAACCAGATTTTACTAGAACATGGAAAATGGTAAAAAACATACCAAGCAAAGCTTTTCGGGAAAAAAATATATTTTATGAACCAGCTATTTTGAACCAGACAGAATAGCATAATATATATATTATATTTTATATAAATATATAATATATATATATATATATATATATATATATATATATATATATATAATATATATATATAATATATATATATACAGTGTGTTCATAAAGTATGGAACAAATTCACTTTCGAACACGTAAATAATAATTTTAAATTGCGCAATTTTTGACATAAAATATAAATATACAGGTGACTCATGTAGTAGATATGACGTCATCGTCGATTTTATTTCAAATGAAAACCTCCATATTTTATTGCAGATTGCAGGTATACTTAAAATCGCTCTTTATGCCTTGTAACTATGGTAATGCTTGTTATGCTGCCACAATAATATTTTTTGTCAAGTTTTTAAGTAATATTATTAAGTTACTTATGCGTTTACCTACTTCGCAAAGGAAAGAAATCATTATGTATACAAATCTTCAACACCCTGTAACTACAAAACTGCCACCCAAAGCCATAAGTATTATGTGTTTGTAAAATTGGCTCTTCTGCGCTAAAGTATGGTGGTTTCTATTTTAACCATCATCGATAACGTCGTATCTACTACATGCGTCACCGTATATTTTAATTTTATGTCAAAAAATGCGCAATTTAAAATTACTATTTACATATTCGAGAAAATTTTTAATGTTTTGCTTTAACAAATAATGAATTTGTTCCATATATTATATACACAATTATTTAACACCCTATAACATCAAAACTGTCACCTAAAGCCATAAATGTTTTTTAAATCAGCTCTTCTCGAAGATTATAAATCTGAAAAAAAATATGGGGGTTTCTAATAAAACATCGATGACGTCATATCTACTACATAAGTCACCCTGTATATTTATATTTTATGTCAAAAAATGCGCAATTTAAAATTATTATTTACGTGTTCGAGAAAATTTTCAGTTTCAGTTTTTTTTGCTTTAGCAAATAATGAATTTCTCCATACTTTATGTACACACTGTATATATTTAACCCTATCGAAGCTTGGATAGTAATAATCAAAAGGCAACCTTAATTCACGAAATAGATTTTATGCTAAGTAACAATGGTAATTCAAGGCATTGTTATAATTTATAGTTAAAGTCTGCAAATAATGTTGGTCTTGGAACTTTTAAATGGACTGGTGCGCAACGTTTATCAGAAACTGGGATCACTAATGGTGGGTTCTTCTAGTCATGATACATTTTAAAAACCTACATTATATTGCACTCGTTATTACTGGTTATGTGTTTATCTGGGTATATATTCCGTTAAAATTTTATAATCGGGAGTTATTGGCCTATGCAAAATAAATTATTACGAAGTTAGGAGGAAGTTAAAGTGGTAATTCTCGACATTACTTTATTAAGAAAAAAATGGCTCCTCTTAGCATAATACATAGAAATTATATATTTGGGAGTTAAACACTGAAACCTGTCCGAAATGACCAGTTATTATATGTATTGCTGGCAAACAGTATAAAACCTTATTTGACTAACAAGAACTAACCATTGAGTAATTTCCTGTAATGCCAAGGCAAACAATGAATTAAAAATGATTATTTCGCTGCTTTGCCAAAACGAATACAGGCATTACAGACGACTAAATAGTTAGTCAAACTCTGTAATAATAAGGCTATTATGCAGTTTGCCGGCAATACATGTACTGACTAATTTCTTCAGGAAATAAAGAATTTTGGTGTTTGACGCTGACATATATAATTTCATAATTCTGTCTTAAAAACAACCAACTGTTGCAAGACCCAAAAGTAACAAGTTTGCTTTACCTACCTTTACCTAACAGTTTAGAAAACACAAAAAGCTTTTCCTCTTAATAAAATGTTACCTTCTCATGTTATGTTATACTAATCTGTGCACATGAGTATAACATAAATTATAAAAATAGTGTTACTGAAATTTATTTAAGTATTAAACACAAATTATTATACTATTATCAAAAATCCAAGAACTTTATTAAAATTTTGGATATAATTTTTGCCAAAAATTTCTTTATAATATTTGTATGCATAGAACGGATCTAAGAGGGCGTCCACTATGCACGTGGGGCATTTAGGGTGAGAGGGGTTGAGCCGAATCTCACCTAATCTTACGTGGGAGAAACTGTACGCAAGTAAAATTAAGAGAAAACTGGGTTAAAATAAATTAAACATGTTTCTTTACTAAAATATGACTAATCTTACACAATGATATTTTTCACTGTGATTCTAGACTACGTTCCTAGTAGTTTTCACAGCACAGATTTACGTATTTACACTAAAAATACATATTTTGAAAATCTCAAGAGTAAGTAAGTAAGATTAAGGGAAGGCGACTAAGGGGCTAAATTCATAGGTAAAAACACGAAGACTTCCCAGCAAGTAGAAATATGGAAGGCTGCAACGGTTTGATTCTAGGCTTATACCATGGGGACCCAAGTTGTAGAATGTGCGATGAGGGGGAAGAAACAGCCTACCACATCCCGTGCTAATGTAAAGCGTTAAATCACAAAAGACAGGCATTATTTGGGCAACCAAATATGAGCACAGGAATATATCAACCAACCAGTCTCGGGGTTATAAGACTTGTAGAAGGAACAAGACTAGTGGGAGAATCGGTATAAAAGAACATGGGAGATTAGGCACAAAAAGCCCAGGAGGCTGCGCTGCCTCCGGTAGTAAATTAAGACGGCTCTCAGGAAAAAAGGGGAAGGGGTTTGAAAAATCGCCAAAATCCCTTCACGTAATTAATGGACATTCCTTACCGAAGGTGAAATGTTAAAAACCATTTCCATCTTGACGTACTACAAACCCAAGCACTATGCCATTAAAGCTTGCCTTTCAAAGAAAGCATTTTATTGTCATAACGAACGTAACCTTCATGCTTTTTATTCTTTCAGGGTATTAATATAATTTTAAAAATCTGAACTAAGTCAAATTATGATTAATACAAGGTTATTGGTTTACGTTCAACCTCGTAGTGCCAATTATAAACCAGTAAAAATAAGTAAATAAAAACATAAAAACAGTGGGAAAGCTAATGCTCTCATATTATTCACCTGTGTAACATTTCACGACTTAGAGGTTTCGCGCGTGTGGTTTTAAGATTCTCTCATCGTGCACGCCTAGGCGTTGTTACGTGAAAATTTCGTGCAAAAGATTTAACACTTTCTAATGTTACGGAAGATATCGAACTGGTTGTTTGGAAGATGTATAATCTGCCAATTAATAAATATAATATATTATTTATTTGGATCTAACTAGTGTTGTAAATCGTAAATGGCATGGAAATATTCTCAGTGGAAATATTGGAAACAAATAGAAACGCATTTTAAACCATTTAAAATAAAGTTTTATATTTATTTCTTATACTTTTGAGCAATATAAGTTTTACACTAAAAAAATAATTTCCGAAAAAGTACGCATAATAATACAATTATGAATAATAAAAGTCTCGAACTCGGTGATGCACCGCATGTTTCTTTTTGGGTATTGCTTGCTCTAGAGGAAGTTGAATTGCAACTCTATGAAAATGCATTGATACTGAATACAATATTGAAGGTAATGAAGGTGTTAATAACATCGATAAAGATATACCTCTTAATCAAGTTGCTCAACTTGTGTATTGTGGTCAGTGTAATTACTTTTTAACAAATTTCGCTGTTTTCTTTTGTATTTTTAATACTTAAATATATATTTAAATTAATGTATTTTGCGTTTAAATTTTTGGATGGAAATTTTACAGCTGTCACTTTAGGCCAATTAGATAATTTTATTTAACAAGAAACCGACCTTCAAATTTTTCTGATTTTTTTCCCTCCTGCCTGGCTAGGGGAACCTATTTTTTTTAATTTATGGTGTAAAATTTTCTTAGTAAATTCCCCACGTTCTGAAGTTAATGTTTAAAAAATTTTCCCCAGTAACGCATTTTTCTAGAAATTTTTAAAAAATGCGTTCCATCGGAAAAATTTATATACGTTATTTGAAATGTTCAAAATCAAAATTTGCTATCGGATAAAAAGAAAGAAGAAAAAACGGAACTGGCTAAAAAGTCGATAATTTTACGGATCTGACAATAGCGTTATCAACCGTTACGTTAGTAGCGTTTTAGTTTCTTATATTTTGTGCGTTTTATTTCTATACTTTCAGTATTTACAATATTTCCTGGTATATTTCCGAAAAATACTCCAAATATAATATTTCCGGAAATTTTCAATCACTATCTCAAGACTCCATCACACGACATTTCATCACGTGACTCCTTATTTGTTTTTATCTTTGGACAGTCCACGAAGACTGAGGCCTAAGTACTAACGTACCATGGGTGTCTTAAGTGTGGTGAAAGGGAGTTTGTTCACACGGGACTTAAATATTTGGAGACTGGGAGGAGAAGGAAAAACTTCTGCGGGATGCATAAAAGTTGCATTGCTCTGCTGGGAGCTGCCAGAGAAGGAATTATACTGGCCAACTCCTCTGAGCAGAAGCCATAAAATAGAAGAGCGACAGATCCTACAGCTCGACGGTGGGCAAGAGAAGGAAGCTTTTCTGTAAGCATGGGATCAAAAATAAGACGAACAGCTCTTCTTTGAAAGGCGTCCATAATGCTAAGTGTTGTAGGAGACGCCATTCCCCAGACATGAAAACAATATTATTAAGAAGGTCTGATTTGGGATACATACAGAGTATACAAATTAAAAGAAGAAAAATACTTTCTGGCTCAAAAGAGGAACCCAGCTTTTTGAAGCTCCTGAGGCTATGGATGTAATGTGTTTGTGCCAGTTAAAGTTATTTTCAAAAGTAACGCCGACAAGATTAAACGACTCTTTGTTCCGCAGAACTTGGCCGCTCCTATGTAACAGATGAGCATTGGTAGACTTTTTTCGCGACAGCGAAAATGACTGTGTTTTGGAGGCATTAAACTGAACAATATTTTTGGCGCCCCAACCCAAGATAAGTTTAAGGTCTTGTGCGAGAGACATCCGCATTGACCTACGCTTGGTTTCCAAATCAGGTTTATTGACTGGCTTAAGAAATTGAATGTTAGAGTGAAGGGTACTATCGTCACAAAAACTATGAATGGGATTGCTTGTGGAAGAGATTGCAGATACTTTATCACACCCCATTTCACCACTTAACAAAATAACACACAATTGCATTTATCAGTTAGAAAAAATGCAGCGGCACCAAAACCGACCTAACTGAACTACTCGAGAAGTAAATCTAAAAGGAAAAGTTCCTTTTCCTACCTTTTCACATAATAGTAAATGCCATAAATGACAGCCAATTTGCAGTATCTGTCACCTTTTCAATTTGATGTAATAAATTAGTAAAGGGATGAATTGGGGAATAACGAAGTGTCATCCTGATCCGTGACAAGATGTTTTGTGCTTAGTTGTCGAGTAATGGAGTCTATTCTTCTCTTTCTTCTAGAAATATTTTTATCATGCAAGTCAAAATTTTTAATCATTTCATTACTTTCGTTTAATTGAAAGTAGATTTTTTTGGTACAAAATATGGAATTTAGATAAGAAAAAAAATGTGCCCAAGTTTTATGAAATATAACCAAAAACTTTTTGCATTTTGAGGATAATCCAAGGCCTTAGGGTCAAAAGACGTTAAATTTACACAAGTTACAAAATCGAGTTGCCTTTACCTTCACATTTCACATGAATCTGTGACATAAGATTCTCGTTAGTATAAAAAAATGGTATTTCTGTCAGCAGCATATCAGTGAGACAATATTTTGATTTTATAATGAGACCTCAATGATTCCGCATGGTTTTTCGGCTTTCCTAAATATTTAAACATTTTGCACTTAACGTTGTTTGATATTAAACCCTCGAATTACTCTCCTTCTTACAATATTAGTTTTGTCACAACTCGATTTTTGGTTATATTGGTTGTATCTGAACAAAGCTAATAATTTTATTTTATTCAAAAATAAAATGTTTTGATTTCTATAAGTCAGAAAATGCATTTTCATAATATTTTCCACTGAAGCATGATAAATGTTAATTATAATTTTTTAAATCTGGTCACCGAAGTAGGTAAGGATGGATAAAAAGGTAGTAGAAAAGCTTAAAAATATTTAAGGATATGTAAATAAATATCTGCTTTATGCTACAAAACAAATAATACAAGATTTAAAAGATCTGAAAAGCAAAAATTTTTTATCTTTTCTATAATATTCTTGTCTGGAAAAAATGTTTATTTTTTATATTATAACTGAATATTGCGACAGCTCTAGTAAAGCCCTTTGATATATTCACGTTTTATTTTCAAATTTAAGCTTGCTATTGGTAAAATAATTGTCGAATGGTTAAAAATCATAATTATAAATACGCATATCTATGTACAGAGTATTAGTATACTTAATTATTGAGTACACGTACACAAAACAGTGTTTTAAAATTAAAACCTTATTTCTAAAATGACAGGGACATATCAGACTGACAAATATGTGGAAATATTGCGTTTTAGATAAATTCGTCAATTTACAGAACAAGGAATCTAGATTTAGTTAATTTTATTTTAAAAATTTGTATCATCTCTTCAATTTTCTAAATCAAAATATTGTGACAATAGTAAAACTGTTTTCTAGAATTAGAGAATGTATCAATAACACTAAAATCTTGGACTTCCATTGTCTTTATTTGTTATTTGTTACACAACGTTTCGGTTAGTGATGTATCTCCAACCGTTTTCAAGTGATAACTAAAAACTATTCTTAAAGCTACGACTTATATACTATTCCTTGTTTATCGAAGCTTGGCGAACTTTACACGTTCAGCAACGGCTGCCCGTTATTTGGAATATCGATGCTAGGCTTGCTAAATACATTTTGGTTGTTTACAATTATTACAGCTTCTTTAAATTTTCTTTTCTTCCAGTGGGTTTCTTTATAAATAATTTTTGCTTCCGACCATTGTGTGCGGTGTTGTTTTGACCAAGCGTGTTCGGCAATTCCTGATTTCGGCGTTTCACCTCGGTTCGTATGTTTTTTGTGTTCTTTGACTCTAACTTCGAGTGGTCTTTTCGTTTCCTGATGTATACCTCACCACATTCGCAGGGAATTTGGTAGATACAGTCATTATTTGAAACCCTGTTGTCTGGTCTCGTCTTAGTAAGAATGCTTCTTAGAGTAGTTTGTGATTTAAATGCCATTTTAATATTATACTTATTCGCGATTCTGCGGATCTTTTCCGAAATTCTTTAATATATTAAATTGTCATAAATATTTGGTCATGTGGAATCCCGTTTAAGTTGGGGTTTTTTGTCTTATTTTGATATTTTTCGATCGTTTCCTTTACCAGTCTCTCACTGTATCCGTTCTGCTTAAGATCCCTAGTTATATTTCCTCCAGGGATTCCTTACTATTACATAAGGTCACTGCACGATTGTATGGAGTACGTATGACCCCCTGTTTCCTTTCGTTGGAGTGATTAGAATTCTGGTGTAAATATTGTCCAGTGTGGGTAGGTTTTCTATATACTGGGGTTTGTATATGTCCATTATTTCGTTTGACTAGAACGTCGAGAAAAGGTAGGACCGAATTTTGCTCCTTCTCCATTGTGAATTTAATACAAGGTCGGAGGCAATTTAGATGTTTTAAGAAACCATCAAGTTCTTCGTCATTACCTGTCCATACAATAAAAGTATCGTTAACATATCTTAGCCAAACTATTGGTTTAATTGGTGCAGTTCTAAATTGCGTGTTCCTTAAACCATTCCATGTAAATATTTGCTACCACTGGGGAGAGTGATAAACCCATGGGAGTCCATCATCCTGCGCGTAGTATTCATCTTTCACCTGAAAGTAAGAACTACGGAGGCAATGCTCCAACAAGTCCATCACTTTATTCAGCGGCAGGGTGCGCTCTACTGGTGTATGATCTTCTTTAAGCTTGGCTCGGATAATGTTTAGCGATTCTTCCACTGGTACGTTTGTATATAGACTTTCCACATCAAAACTCATAAAAGTATCGTCTGGTCCTATTTCTACATTTTTGGGAATGTCAACAAAAAAAAGTTCTTAACAAAAGATGGTGACTTACCGAACAGTGGTTTAATAAGGTCTAAAAGGTAAATTATTGTAAAACGATAGTCTTTTAATATTGTTTTGTAACACCTCGTACAAAAACTTGAATCGTCGTTTTTTACCTTTTTATTAACAATTAGGTTAGCATGGAATGTAACTATTTAGTCATCACTACCTAAAAATTTCAAATTAACAATACTGCGTTTGCATTGCAACTGAACTTTTCGAAGCGTTGGGTCGTCTGTCGTTTTATAGAAATATGGAAATGAATCGTAGAGTCTGGAATTATCTGGATGAATTCTGGTAATACCGGACGCAAAAAAAGTACAAGTGGGTAAGTCCAGAGCTTTTAGGACCCTTTGCAATGGTCGTCGAAAGGTGAAAAACTAAGGTAACTCATTAAAAATAAATTATTAAGCTAAATTAAATAATCCTAACTCTCTATTATTATAAAAACTAAAAACATGTTTGTGGTCCGTGATAATTTTAAAATAAACTAACCTACGTCAATTAATTAAATAGCCCTGCAATATTAGGTGGTGTCCCCAAATATTTAAAATTGGATAGAGGGTATTAGATATATTGGACTTCTGTATAGAACAATAAGAGGTGTATCCTAAATAGATAATTATGCTGAGGAAATTAAATGCATACTTGTTTGAGTCAGTCACTTAAAGGTATTTAGGTTTAATTTTGAATGGCGCGTTAGTTATAATAGAATATTAAATCACCAACAGTGTTAATTGTATGCGCTGACTAGAATGGAATGCTTACACAGGTGTGCAAAATAAAAGGATTTAAAAAAATAACAAAAATACAAATTAATGATGGGAACTTTTTGTAATTTTGTAAAAAAAATATATTTTTATAAACATGCATTTGTCTCTCACAGCCTTTTTATACAAGGTAAATTTTATTAAGGAGAAAACTAGAGCTAAATAAATATTGGGTATTTAATTTTGCCTTTAAGAGTGACGTTTTTGTCCAAAATTTTGTTTAAAGACAATAACTTAAAAAATACATTACTAAAGCCGACTTATTTAAATACAAAAACTACAAGTGGTGAAGAAGGAGATAACGTTTTACATACTCCAAAAAAGTAATACATTAATAATATACAAAAGAATTTTGAAAAACATAAAAATAAGAAATTAAGAATATATCTACAACAGGTTGAATGTGACAACTCAGGAAGTGAGGAGGCAGACAGGTTGGTCAAAGAAAACCCAAATAACGGAATGGTATGGCCAGAATATTTAGGCGGGGTTTCTGGTAGTACATCTATCAGAAAACTGAATAAACCGAGAATCAGCAGCCGGTGATTACATTACAAACACCAGGGCGACGGAGAGCGAAAAAGTTTATCAAATACTCTTCGCCAAAGTTTACCTTAGATTCCCTTATTCAAAGCTGTAAAGAAATAAGGTTCGTGATAGATCAACTTATCACACATTTTAGGTTAAATAAGCACACGAAAAAATGAGTCTGAGAAGAAGAAAGAAATATGATGTAAGCATGTTTAGTATGGGGCACTATGCAGGCTCAGATTTGTAACGCTTGACAAGAAAAAGCCAAAGCCAACAAAACGTATGAAAAAACCCTTGATACGATTACAAAATCTACTTAAAAAAGGTTTGTTTTAATACGGTACTTTAAAAGAGCTTAGAAATATCACAATAAATCTGTTAGGGTAAGAGTGAAAACTTTGCTGTCTATCAAATTTTACTAAACAGGAACCCATTTCTACTCTTCAAAAGTGTATCCTTAAATAGTAGATCTCTATAATATTTGCCATGTATTCGCTACAACCCTACTTGGGACATCCAGGAAATGGTTTAACGCATCTACATACCAAATACACTTTCCTTTTTGAACTTTTCTAAAGAAGCAAAGCGTACTATGTAACTTCTTAAACTGTTTACCTGTATTGCGAACAGTCCCATTGTCACCAGTCCAATCCAACTGTGGAGGGAATAAAAGTTGGGAATTGGAGGTTGTGCCAAATTGTGTGAATCCAACACCGCCAAAAATCCAAGAGCCACGCATGGAATTGCCAGTGCATGGAAAACTGTGTGAAGTAATTTTACGTATATGCGCCTGCAGCACCTGCATATTCTGTAGAGGAGAACAGCTAAAACAGAAAATTACAATGTTAGTGCTATGAATAAAAAATCATTAATTAGTTTATTAAGATGCAGTTGTAAAATAAATATACCTAGGTGTAGTTTAAAATTAATTTAGCATATTTAAAATATTATATATTACATTTCGAAGTAGTAGTATTAAGAGTCATATATACAGGGTGATTCATGAGGACATGTCAATACTTCAGGTACGGAGTCAGGGTCCAAAAATAAACCTAAAAGTTTATACAAATATGGGTCCGCAAGGCCTTCGTTTTCGAAATACAGGGTGTTAAAGTTTTTATTTAATTTTTCTATTTTTTAAATAAAATCTATAATAATGTAAATATTAGAGTAAAATTTGGTATCCGGGGGTTTTTTGGTATGATGGATTCGAATCTAATCTTAGTACGGCTCTTACTTGTGGGGGGAGCCACCTACACGCCTTTTTACTACAATCACAACTTTTTGGTACGGCACTGTATTACATTTTTAAGTAAATTAAATAACTCTTTTGTCATTTTTACGTTAAAAAGGTATACCTGTTAAAAGTCGATATGAGAAACCGTTTTCGAGATATTTGGATTTAAAAAAAAAAAATTAAACCAAGATAAAAGAAAAAACCTTGTATTTTTAAATTATGGGCAAAAATAAAAAAAAATAAAAAAATTAAATAAAAATTTAACCCCAAAAATTTAAATTTTAATAAAATTAATTTCCTAAATTATGTTAAAATATAATAAAAAATAAAAAAAATATATAAAAAAATATAAATAAAAACTTTAAATTTATATGTAAAAAAAGGCTTTCAACAAAAACATATTTTATTATATATTTAAAATTATTAAATTTTTTATTAATTTATTATATATATATATATATATATATATATATATATATATATATATATAAAATATATATATATATATATATATATATATTATATATATATATATATATAGTTTTGGGAAGGAAAGTAAAACTTAAAAAAGTGACATTTTTTGATTTTAAAAAGTTAATAATATTAATATACCTTATGTGGTTGTAAATAAAATATTTAACTTTATCTTTGGGAAAACGAAATACCTTTGGATTTTAGTATTTTAAAACCACTCGTTAAAAAGTTTCTTCTAAAAAAAATTCTCAATAAGAGCACCGTTAAGAATCTTGATACCATATTGACAAGAATTAAGAAACCATTTAAACACTGGCATACAGTTAAGAAACTTTTAACAGAAAAAGCATTACAATTCAACAAAATAAAAATCTACCCATAGCTGTAATAACTGTTTAATGATAACTTTAAAAGGGGGCTTTGCGTTAAGCTCGGTTTTGCTAATGCGTATTTAACCAGCTTTCCTAAGGCGTATAAATTATAATGAGATAAACTTAATGAATAAAGAATAAGAAGAAAGTTACATTACCGAGTTGGATAAAATATTTTTGTATACAGGGTGTAATTTAATTGATGGCTAAAAATGCAAGATGTGATTTTTCAACTCATTTTAGGACTAAAAGTCCATATAAACAGATATGCGCAAGGAGCCCATTTTTGAGATACAGGGTGTTGAAGTTTTTTTAAAAAATCGGATTTTTATTAATTTTTCAAATACTCTTTTGCCGATTTTGTTGAAACTTGGCAGTGTTATTTTTAGTAACAAGGGGCTAATTTAACCTTAATTAGATTAAAATTATTAAATCCAGTGACGTGCTGGGAGATACCTTAGCGAATATTATTGGCAAAAAATTGTATGCCACTGACTTTTTTCCCATTTTGATATTTTTTTTGGATTAAGCGACTAAAAATACAACTTTTTTATCGCTTGACCCTTTTTAGTATCTTGCTTTATTTTCGAGAAAAAAATCATTTTATTGCATGTCCTTTAGACCGCACAAAAAAAAATAAAAAAGAAACAATTTAAATTTTAATACATGTTTACAATACAAATACAAAAAACATAATTAGAATTACGTAATGAAGTTGGTAGTATTATGTAATGTAAACTTTTAATTTTTATTAATGATCACAACAAAATAATGTAGAAAGAAGGACAAACAAATTATCAAAAAACTTTTAAAACTGAGGAAAGAAAGAAATAAGAAATAAAACATGAGAAATTAGCAGATTTAATTATCACAAAAAATGTTAAAAATGTCCTCCTTCTGCTTGAATACATGATTCAATTCTCCTTCTCATGGACTGGCGAACCCTTTCAAAAATTCCAGGAGTATTTCTTATGGTTTCGCAAAAAACTATAATTCTTTGCCTTAGTTTCTCTACAGTTTGAACCGGTGTAGTATAAACTAAAGTCTTAAGGTGTCCCCACAAAAAGAAGTCTAAACCATTTAAATCGGGGGACCTGGGAAGCCAAGATTGAGGTCCTCCCCGTCCTACCCAGCGATCGGTAAACGCTTTATTTAGAAATTCCCTAGCATGAATGCTGAAATGTGCAGGAGCACCATCGTGCATGAACCACATTTCTTGCCTTAATAAAACAGGTACATCCTCGAGCAAAAATGGCCAATTGTTCTCAAGAAAGTGGCGGTGGGATACTCCATCCAGTCATCCTGGAAAAAACGAACGGTCCTATGAGGATATCTCCAACTATTCCAGCCCACACTTGACGGAAAACTGCTTGATGATGTGCCTCCGTAATTGCGTGTGGGTTTTCTTCTGCCCATTATTGATTATTATGAATTTCGAATGGAATTGCGGAAAATTTTCATCAGTAAAGTATTTGTTATCAAATAAAGGATTTTCAGCAAGTTTTCAAACCAGGCAGAAATTTAAACGCAACGGAAAATCACGGGCAGTAGTGCTGAACCCTTTGAATATGATAGGGATAGTAAGTTTTCAACGAGTATTTTCCAAACAGAAAATGGGAAATATTAAGTGTTACCTCAATTTTCTAGTACTTGTTTCTGGATGTTCCTCAATTGTGTTTAAAACTGCTTCCTTAACTCTGATGTTCTCACCGTACAATGTGCCCCTTTGGAACTAATTTAAGCAAAGATCCAGTTTCATGTAGTCTCTGTGTATTCTCGAAAACATTCTTGCATCGGGAATGATGTGATTTGGATAGGTAAAATTAAAGATAATCTACTACGAATAGATGGTTCATTTAAATGGGGCAAGTTTTGAATCAGTTACAGATTAATGCTTCCGTAAAAATAAATAATCGGTAACCTCGCCCTGCTGAAACATGTTCAATTGCCATGTCTCTCGACTTGTGCCTTATTCGAACAAATAGCGAAATTGCATGGCGCTAAACGGTATGTTTTTTAGTCGCATTTCATCACCAGTAGTAAGACCGCCGGCAACACTGTTTAACTTTCGTTCAAGATAGCGAAAATTCTCGATGGACATCGGCTCGAGTTAGCAAAGTCCTTAGGGGTATCTAAAAATTCTAGCATTGAATGGTTATCTTACCTAGTAGAATTTTGAAAAATGCATATCTGCTAGTTCGGAATTTGTAAATCTTGGCATAGTTTACTTATTTTCTTTTATTATTGATTAAAGGAAACTTTTACAATTTAACAAACTACCACGTTTATGAATACTTGTCAAAATAGGACAGTAACTTATTCGCTTAAATGTAATATTTTAAAAACAAAATAGGGCATCAGCTTACTCAGTAAATTAAAATAATTTCGTTATTCCCACGAATAAGTAATTTGTTAAATAATATTTAAATGGTGCGAAATACCGAATTAAAGGTACCCAAACCTTAAAGAACGTAAAGACGGATGGGATTTTCTCAAATCGAAAACCGCCAGTGACGTAGAGTAAAAAATAAGGGGAAATAGTCATCGCGACAATGCCTTTTTGTGCGATCTAGGGACATGCAATAAAATGATTTTTTTCTCGAAAATGAAGCAAGATACGATAAAGGGTCAAGCAATTAAAAAGTTGTATTTTTAGTCGCTTAATCCAAGAAAAATATCAAAATGGGAAAAAGTCAGTGGCATACAATTTTTTTGCCAATAATATTCGCTAAGGTGTCTTCCAGCACGTCACTGGATTTAATAATTTTAATCTAATTAAGGTTAAATTAGCCCTTTGTTACTAAAATTAACACTGCCAAGTTTCAATAAAATCGGCAAAACAGTATTTGAGAAATTAATAAAAACCGATTTTTAAAAAAAACTTCAACACCCTGTATCTCAAAAATGAGCTCCTTGCGCATATCTGTTTATATGGACTTTTAGTCCTAAAATAAGTTGAAGAATCACATCCTGCATTTTTAGCCATCAATTAAATTACACCCTGTATAGTAATAAGCACCAGTTGCGATTTGAAAGTAATTTCTTTAATTTATTTTGGATTACTCTAAATACAGTAAAAAACCAGCCTGCCTGTTTTATTTGTCTAGGCCTAAATATTAATTTCAAATAACAACCAATGTCTTCGTCAGCATGGTAAGTACCATTAAAAAAAATACTACACTTCTACCATGGTCGTAACTGAACACAATTGTTGCCTTCTACGGTAGGATGCTAATAAAGCACCATCAATTAATTTTTTAATTAATTGCACTGATATTAAAGGTTTAAGAATCAAATACCAGCTTTATGTTTAAAAATTTATTAGCGAACAAAAATTACCGAAAGAATTACAAAAAGAGCTAAAGCCCAAAATTATAAATTTCAGTTAACGCTATCTGTATTTTTCTCGCAAATGGCTATATAAATTTGTAAAAAAAGGCAGATAACAGAGTTAAAGTTAACTCAAATTTATAATATTGGGCCTTAATGACTCGTTCCGAAAAAAACACTTTAGTATATTGAATCTAAACTGTACCAACCAAATTGTGGCCTAAGAGCTTAAAAGATGCCTAAATAAAGTGTACAGTTATTAATAGAACTGATAATATTTTTATGCAAAATTAGTCTTAATTGTTTTTTTGTAAACTCCATTGTGTACCATATCGTTAAAGAAAGTATAATAAACCATTGTTTTATAGAGAGCCTGCCTCTAGAACAAGCCAGAAGAAAAGACAACGTTTAAAGGAATTTACGCAAAAAAGCGAAAAAAATATGGTAGGAATAGTAGTAAATAAAAATTATTATGGTTGTAGTAAAAAAAATAATTTCCAAATCAAATTAGTAATCACGTTACCTAAGTATTGTAAAGTTTACTGCAATTTGTCTATACGTGAACCTTGATCCTTGAGCAATATATTGGAATAAAACATCTATCTTGAATATCAGTGACGTCAAATGAATGCGGTGGAATTTCTTTAAAATTAATATCTATAGATGGGCAAGTTTTCCTTTGAATCAATAAATAAAAATATTTATATAAATACAACTTTTACCAGTATCCGTATAAATGTTTTTGGTTCTTTATAATGAATCCAATAATGCATACCTTTAAGTACAAGCAGAAACCTTGAAATTTTTTTCTTTAAATAGTTACCGTACAAAACCAAATTAAACTTGTAACAGACATGATTACTGATTTAGGTAAAGGTATGTAATTTCTTTGTTGACTTAAAATATTTTTCGTTTTTAAATGTATCAACTTGATATATTTTAAACTTAAAGTTAAAGTCTATTTTTTTAAAATTATAAAACATTTTCTTGAATAATTCTTTATGTATTTGAATTGTTTAGTTTCTTGGGTATCTAGAGTTCTTTTTAAATAAAACATAATACACTGTGTTATTTAGTAACAAAGTAACAAAATAAGTTAAAAATAAAAATAATCTAATTAATCAAAAGTAATTTATTTAAAATTCATCGAAATAAAAAATTACCCAATCTAAAAATTTTGTTTAAAGCAGTAAAAAACTAAACATTTTTCACCACTTGATATCTTAAGATATTTCAATTTTGATGTGAATTGGGTGTGTTGAAAAAACCATTAATTTCGTTATTCAAGCCTTACTTAAACGTGACATATTATCAAAAGAATAATAAATCATAATACGTTTTATGTGTTTGTAAATGATAAAAATTTTATATAATGCTGCCGTAATTTATTTTAAAAAATGTTACCAGGAAAGTTGTTTTTATTAAATTAAGATCAATCTACAGGTAAAAAATATTGAATTTTTTTTAAAATTTTATTTAAAATATGGTAAATGTAAACAACCCAAATTGCACAATATTTATTTTTCATTTTTTATAACTTTTCAACGCAGATAATTTTGTTAATAACTTTTACGTAGGGATACTTTAGACAAATTCAAAAGCCCTCAGCTCTGGTCGGTCATGGCTAGTTTTGGTTAGTTAAAGCGGCTTTTTATTTTCTTTAATTATATTTCAGAAGTACGTAAACTTTTCCGTTTGGGCTTGCAATTCCGCTCTCGATGAAAAATAGAATCGAACGCCGGCGACTACACGCGATTTTAAGAAATGACGTCTCAGTGACCGGAGAGTTTTGATGTTTAATTACACCAATTATAGCGCACCTGTCAATATATTATTGTGTTTATCCAATGTTTTGAAGTGTGTAGAACAAACTACTATACTTGTCAATTTGACATGTTTTTATAAGATTTCTGTTGGGTGGGTTTAATAAAAAAGATCCAAATTTTCCAATAAATATTCCATAGGGGCATTTGATGGGCAAAAGGAGATTAAGTGTTTAAGTCCATTCGCGTCTCGAAAATTGGATCCAATTTGGGGTTCAGGGCATAATGTTTTTCTCAAAAACGGTATAAGTTATCGATAATTTTCAAAAACTATATGAAAGTCAACACTTAAATCTGGGGTTCTGTAGTAATAGTTTTTTAAATTTGGATTTAGTTTTTAATATTTCCTCGAGTGAGTCACCCTAAAATCGGTTATGTTTAGATACTTGTTTTTCTTAACTCGACCCATATTTCAAAAATCCGTTACAGCAGAGGCATATATTATTTCCTTACCTTTAAAATGGTGTATAATTTATGTCATTTAAGTGAAAAATAGTTACCGAAAAACGTTATCTCCTGTAGGCTTGCAATCGGAAACAACATCGCATCGATACACCGATTTGGAACAACCTAAATAAAATATAATCTTTTTAATGCCGCTATACGAAAATTGTGTAGTGGAGTTTGTTAGTGTCCGCTTCCGTCTTTGTCCTTTCGCCCGACCCCTAAGGTTAGCGTCAATGCACCTTAAGAAACGATTTTAAAAAATAAAATGTAGCCTAGAAGTCATTTTTTAAAGGTTTTTAAATTATGATGAATCACTAATTTCAAAGGTTTTAAAATGATGAAAACCAAAAAAGATGGCCTGTTTTAGAGAATGAAAGATAAAATATAAATTTGGATAATAATTTTCAAACATTAGAATTTAAACACAAATAACTAATAGAAATGGACGGATATATGAAAAGTATATATAAATGAAAATTGATTGTGGCCATGTGCACGTAAGAATATGGGAAATGAAGAAACTTTGAATTTCATACAAATTTACGTAAAATAAAAAGTTTCTTTATTTCCGTAAAAATATATAGGTTAAAAGAACAGAAAGAAAGAAAGCTTTTTGGTAGTTGGCTATTGTTAACGAGCCGCAAGGGAACATTTACGAACATTTTTTCTTTTCTTAGGGCAGTCTAGGAAGTCTTAAAGCATCAATGTATCGCGGATGGTATGAGTGACGTAAGAGGTTGTTAATTAACACGGGACATAAAGATCTGGAGGATTAAAGGGAAAGGAAAGAAATCCTCTGAAGGTAGCAGGTTCCACAGTTTAAACACCTTAGGGGTGAAAAAACGAATAAAATGGAAAGTTTTGGACCTCTCTCTATAGGCTGTTAAGGGACGCAAAAGACAGCCTGTTTTGCTTCTTCGATAAAGAAGCTGTGAAAATCTCTAAGAAGAGCGACATTTTTACGTAAAAAACACATTCGATTTCAAAGTTACCTCCACACCTAAAAGGAGTGAAAGGAAAAAAAAGAACGTAAAATATGCCCCTCCCCCCGCCTTGCACTTACTATGTCACCTAAATTCCATGAAAATATTTGAGACCGTTTTTGACATATAACATTGTCTCAGAATTTTTGATTTTAATTTTAAAATAACCCAATTTATGATATTTACATTGGGGTGTTTATTTCTTAGGAAAAGCACAAAGATAGGTTCAGGATATCTAAAGGGTAAAGAGTGAAGTACCCAGAGTCGAATGGAAAAAACACGGAACACCAAAATTGGGTGCCACAGAGTAAAAATTTCATGAAATCATATAGGTAAAAAATAAATATCCCCCTAAATTATTTAACGTGATTTAAAAGTAGAGAACTTGGCACGACTGGCCTCCAAGCATATGTCACTGCTAACCAGTGTAACCCAAGAAACGCTCTTTAAAACTTTGACATATTATTATGGTATGAACTAAACACTTAATCTGCACCTGTTTACCTGAAGGCGACTAAAAGCAGTTACTTTTAGAAAAAAAAAACAGTAACACAAATAGAATATACATATATTATAAAATGGGTTTGAATACGTCTTTTATTTTTAATTGTAAGAAATTAATAGTTCAGAATTAATTATGCGTACAAAATTCATTATTGCGGGCATTAAATTACCTATTTTTCATAGAGGTCTAACAATAAGTGATTTTCGGTGACAAAATCCAGTATACATTTCTATGCGATAGTTATTCAAAATTTCACGTAGAAAATTGTAGATTACATAATATTTAAATGAAATTCGATAATACTTTTCTGCGTTTAACACAACAATTATTCTTCAAATGTGGTTTTGCAACGCCGACTTATTTTTGTGGGATTCGCTACAGTTGTTAATTACAACTGCACGAAATGTGCAATTCTTCATTATTTTAAAAATTACGCTTACATCATCAAAGAGTTGCGTGATGTCTATAATTACTGCAAAATTGTTATAATAGTAATGGACATAAAATAATCAGGAAGTTGCGCCTTGTAAAGGTCTATGTCATTGCCGATCCTTGTTGCCTTTAAAAATAAAAAAACATAAACATATGTTAATTTAATGATTTCATAAGTAAAATTTGAGGAAATGGGCTTCACGATTTAAAAATACTGCAAATTATTATAAAAAATGATAAACTACGATGTCTCCGATCGATTATAAATAATGTAAAAATAAGTCCCAATTGATTTATTTATTAATACATTTTTTAATGTGTGTGATGATGATGTGCGATTTTTAGAGATTGGTCAAATTTATGTACTGGCAAAAATGCTGCTTTGGAGCGAAAAAAAGTTTATCACGATTCCGACGTGGGAACCCGCTGAAAATGCCCCCTCAAAGTCCCAAAAATAAGTTTCCCGAAATTATGTGCCAAAAAATGAAGATCACCTCGAAATCTTTAAAAATGGGCCTTACCATTTTTTTTTCGCAACACCAATAAAACTCCGGAAACGGCTAAAACATGCAGATGGAGCAAAACAATTTTTTATCAAAACGCAAGAAAGATGGTGAAGGAAATTTTCTGGGATCATTGAACACTGGCTAAGGTATCATTTTAAAAAAGAAATGTTAATAACAAACCATTTTTTGAAAAAATATTAATAAATTAATGAAATACTTTCAAAATATTGTAAAAAAACTTTTACCGCTTTTTTTAATATTTTAGAAAAATCAGAACGGACCCAAACTCATATGCAATGATAGGTACGGGTTTTCTCATTCCGATTAACTTTGAATGATTAAAAAATGTACATTATTGCCCGAGTAATGGAACAATTTGAAGATAGCGGCATTCTAGAGGTAGAGCGGCGGCTGAAATGAGGGGACTTTTGGGTCTCGTTACCTCGAAAACTATCGTTTTTTTGAAAAAAATTAAGAGGACCATTTTTGTAGATTACAAGGCGATCTTTATTTTTTGTCTTAACAAAAAATCTCCAATTCGTATATTTTGGTAGATATTAGCGGGAAACCCATTTTTTGGCACTTGAGGGGCCATTTTCAGCCCTTTCCCATCTGTTAATGTTGATAAACTTTTTTTCCCTCGAAAGCATCCCGGAAGACCTAAGAATTGCGCCACAAGGGAAAACTGTACAGATTTATTTACGGCTTTGTCACTTTATTTACTGGACTAGTGGATGTAGGGTGAGTTTAATCCCTCAGTAAATGCTAAACGTCACTGCTAAATAGAAAACTAATGATTATTTTTCGATCAAGGTGGTTGATAGTTGTGGTAATTAGTACAAATGGATTTCATAAATTAGAGTCAATTTATTTGCAACGTCAACTTCACAAAAGTTCGTACAATTAGTGTATTTCTTTTAACTTGTAGAACCGTTCTTTCTGTTCTTTGAACTGTCAAGAACGATTTCACAACATGACATCAATGTAAAAGAAAACTTATTGACAGCTCCAGAACGGTTCAGAATAGTTCGACAAGTTAAAATAAAAGAAGAAAACTATATAAAATGATTTTAATAATACTAGTCTAAGAATATCTATTATTTTTAAAAAATTATAATAATATTTTTTTTGTATATAGACATTTTTCAATAGTAAATAGATTCAATTAGGTGTCGATCAATTTGATTTTCTTATACCTATATCAGTATTAAAATAACGCCCTGGGTCCTCCATACTTGGTGGTGTATATAATTTATTGACAAAATAAAAACTGTAACTATAGGTACTTACAAAATCCACTAAATGTAATAAATCCTGCAACCATCAATACAGGATGAAGGTTAAACTGTTTTCTGGGATCTTCTCTCCATGCGAACCCGCCCTGGTACTGAATTACCCAGAACAATGTCAATCCTAGTGATCCAAGCAGGAGAATGCTGGCTAGTACTACGACCAGTGTGTATTCCAACCAGCTGCCACAGCCCCATTCGTTGTCGTCTTCGTAGTGTCGGTGACTAAAACAAAAAAGATATTTTCGACTTTTTACATACATTTTTTATTGTTTTTAAAATCTTAAACACTATTATATTTAACAAAAACCAGTCAATTAAACATTTTCAAAATTTTAAAGAATGTTTTTTTTCGTGTACATAAGTTAAATAATAAGATAAATAATATTTTAACAGTCAATTTTCATAAATGAAGTTTTTCTTTTCTTTTCTTAAAACGTTTGCCGATTTCAAAAAGCTTTCTTAAACCAAAACTACACAAAAAAGTTCTTTGTACTAAATTCTTAAAAAAAAAAATTTTTTTTGTCTTATATGAATCTAGAATATAATAATGATTATAAAATAGCAATAAAAATTAGAGAACAAATTTTATATAAGTTATCTTTTAGCATACTTTCTTAATATTCAATTTAAATATAAACTGACTATAATGCAAACTTAATAACGCTTGGCTCAAAATTAATATAAAAGCCAAAATAAAAAAATGGTTATATAAAAACAAAAGCATCTTAAAACAAAATAAACATTAAGTAGGTATAGGCATTGTATTCATATAAAATATAAACGGATTCTAAATAAAAAAACAGATAAATGACATATAAATTAAAAAAAAAATTAAAGGGTGGTCTGGTTCGTACTCATATCTATATATACAGGGTGTCCCAGAATATGTGGGCAATCTCTCGGAATCTAATAGAAAACCCAAAAATATTATGACAAGTTCCCATAAACTTTTTTCCTACGAGCCTTCCCTACGGAGATACAGATACATAACGGACGACCCTGTAAATCGTTTTTTTTTAATAACTTTTAAAATACTAGGCGTAATTTAATATATTTTTAATATGATGGTTACTAGATAAGTCTTCTTAAAATAAACCTATTAAAAATATTTGCCTTGTTTAGTTTTCCAGTGACGGACTAGCTCTGTTACAATAATAGCAATTTTTGATAAAGGCACAAAAATACTATTTTTTGGTAGCTTTAACTATAAACTAAAAAAAGATATTCTTGATTGACATCGATAAAATTAACTGTTGTAATGTTTTGTATTTTTTTTTACATTATACAGGGTGTTTTCTAATTGTACATCAATATTTAAGGAGGCAATTTTTGGGTCCATTTTAAGTAGAAAACTTTATATGAACGTATGTCCTTAACGTCTTACCTTTTGAGATACAGGGTGGTAAAATTTTAAAAATAAATCATTTATTATTAATATCTGTAATACCACTTTAGATATTTTGATGAAATTTGGCATACATGTACTATGAATCAATAAGCATTTTTATTTAGTGTACCATATTTTTTTTTATTCGCCAAAATAGGCAGGTCAAATTCTGTACGAACGCCACTGGTGGAAATGAATAAATTGTGGTACAATAATACAATGTTGATACATAGTACATTTACGATAAATTTTATTTAAATATTTAAATGGTATTACAGATATTAAAAAATGATTTATTTTTGAAAATTTTACCACCCGGTATCTTAAAAGTTAAGACGTTTATATAAAATTTTCTTCTTAAAATGGCCCCAAAAATCGTTTTCCTAAATATTGGCGTACAATTAGAAAACACCCTGTATAATGTAAAAAAAAATTATCAACCATATTTTATTTCTCGTAAACAGTTGATTTTATCGATATTAATCAAAAATACCCTTTTGTAGTTTAAGGTTAAAGCTATACAAAAATAATATTGTTGAGCCTTTATCATACAGGGCGTTAAAAAATTGCTATTATTGTGTCAGAGCTAGTCTGGCAAACTAAATAAGCCAAATATGACTTAATGGTTTCATTTTAAAAAGATTTATCTAGTAGCTATCTTATTAAAAAAATATATTAAATTACGCTTAGTATTTTAAAAGTTATTTAAACAAAAACGATTTCCATGGTCGTCCGTTATGTACCTGTATCTCCGTAGGGAGGGTCATAGGAAAAATGTTTATGGGAACTGGTCATAATATTTTTAGGTTTTCTATTACATTCCGAGAAATTGCCTACACATTCTGGGACATCCTGTATATAAGAAAGTCAATTTTCTTGGGGATATGGTCTGGGCTAATTTTTTTACAAAAAGCCGAACTTTTGAAAAATTATTTTTTTTCCTTTTTTAAGGATACAATAGATAGAGAAATTCTTTTCAATCAAAAAATTAATCTACAAAAATAACCTATCACTCAAAAAATGGTAATAAATGACAAACCTACGGGCAAAGTGAATTTCCTTAAAGCCAAAGTTGATAAAATTTTTCCTTTACGAGGATCCGGAATTTGATTTCTCTTTTGAACGATCCATCCCAGCTCTGTCGTATATACTATACAGAAAATGTATTGTATATGATTTCTTAACAAGTTAACAAACCAGGATTTTTTTAAATAAGTTAATAATCCCGTTTTAAATATTTGCCATAGGACAAACGAATATTTGTTAATACCTAGGCTGGAATAATTAGATTACTGGCGCGTTTATGGGAAAATGGGATAAGTAAAAAATGAAAAAATAGGTAAATTTAAATTAAATAATAATTAAAATAATTGAAGTTTTTCTTTAAAACATTTTGGCAATCCTGGAATTTTTTAAAATTAAATATAAATCCCAGAATTCCTAGAATTTTGTTTTAAATTTTCCTTTAACTCACATTTTTTAACATAAATTTTTTTAATAATATAGACTTACCGCATGTCTGATTTAACACAAAGAATTATTGAAATACGTTAAAATTATTGCACATCAACAAAGCTATATTGTTGTGTTTACATACATCTTTAAACACTAATCGATGCTAAGGTCATGTCTTATCGAAAGCATTAGTTAAACGTTAAACCGTTAGGTATGATAATTGCTATGTTATTTACGTATTTATTACCATTACACAATTTTTTAATTATCAGTTTATTTGTATTTTGAACGTAGTTATTATTATATACAAGGAATCAACCAAAATTTGTCTACTTTAATACATAATTCAACATAATCGTTTTTGAGATATTGGGGTAATAAAAGACCAATTGACCAGTTTACCAATTACTTTTATTGCATCGTCACCTAAAACTAGAAATTAAAACATATTTTGACATCGTCGTGGTTTGTTTGAACTTCCGTAAGTGCAGAGACGGTATAGTGGATGTGTTTTGGATCCTGTAGAACTCCGGTCCGTTAGGAAATAAACGTTGTCTATCTTGAAAAACGGGAAAATGTTCCGAAAACACTATTCTCTCCGGCACATAATTACGCAACCCGTTGTGTGTCTATACAAAGGGCTTCCGAAAGTAACGTAATTTTGACAGAGAAGATAATGCCTTCATTACTAGTGGGCAAATCGCAAGAAACGCTGACGTACCTTTTATAAATATTTTTAATTATGTATAAATGTCATAGTCAAAGGTCAATATGCAGTCTCTTCGGAATGACTGGTTTATCCTAGGTTTGACCAAAGCCTTCGGGCTAACCCTGAAATATATTTCAATTTCGGCCTTTGACCAAAGATTTTTAGTCAAACCTATAAGTTCCTAACTTTTTAGTCAAACATCGAAAGTAAAATAATCTGTTTCGGGTTTTGCCCAGTAGATTCTAGAAGCGACTGGCAGACTAGGTCAAACGTCGACTGTACTTGTAACACGTTTAAATAAGTTTATATTTGTGGTTAGTTGTGGTTAGTTGTAAATGTAAGAGATCTGACGTATTGTGCAATTCTAATTGTCATAATGCCTCACCATGTCTGAATAAAGACTATTTTTTTTATTTTAACTATGACAATATAACAATAATAAACATTAAAATAAAAAAAACGTTTTATTACATCTAATTTAACAAACTGAGACTTTCTAATACCCAATGGAAGTTTGGCTGGTCAAACCCCGATTTCATTAAATTGAGTTTTGACGTTTGCCTGACCAAATTAGTATTTCTTAGGTTTGACGAAAACTCTTTAGTCAGAGGCCGAAAAACTTATTTTTTTTGGGCTTTGACTAAGACTTTAAGTCAGACCTTAGGATTGACTAAAACCTAGAAACGCCGGAGCTTCGAGGATTGACTATAACATAAATATGTCGAATATGGTTTAAAGCCAGACGACACTAAAGTCACAACTATAATTAACCCGTGTGGTAAGGGTGCAATCAACCCCAAAGGTTCGCTTGGGCTTTATCTAATGAAAATCTCTAAAATACAGTTTATTTTTTCAGGTAGTTTTTGACCCGTACCAGACCTGTTGAGTCCGCCATATTGTATTTAGATAAACGTCATTTTATTCTTTTGATCAAGACCTTTTATTTGATACCCATATCACGGTAGTGCATAAAAAATAACTAGTCCGTCATCTTGAGCGATCCGCCATATTGGATGTAAAATTACATCACTTAGCAAAATATGTTTCCAAAAATCAAAAATATTAATCTTGGTTTCGGTGGCAAGTGGGCCACCGTTGTCAAGATGAAACTAAAACAAAAAATTAGACTAAATTTTTGCTTTAAAACTAAGGAAATTCTGAAAGCTTTTATGACGTTTTGTCATAAATGACATTGACATTGACAAAACGTCATAAAAGCTATCAGAATTTCCAAAGTTTTTAGAGCAATTTCTTAAAATTAAGTTTAATTTTTTGTTTTAGTTTATCTTGACAACGGTGGCCGACTTGCCACCCAAAAGTATATTAATATTTTTGATTTTTGGGTTTTTTGAGAGTTTTCTTCTTTTTTGTTGCAAGTGATCTGCAAGTTTATAGGGGTCAATAGGGCTAAACAGGGTCAGTTCGTTATATCCCGGGACCTGAACCGAAAAGGTCCCATTTTCCAAAAAGAAGAAAGACGAATATCCCAAAGAAAACAAACTGAATCACTTAGCTAACCATACATTGTTATCTAAACTAAACGTGTATGTTAAATTTCAGCTCAATCGGTAAAGGATAACTGCTTTATCCATATATATAATTTGCTAATGTGGATATATTTATATGTAGGTATATATATTTATTTGTCTGTCCACGTGATTCTAAAGTTGGGGATTGAGCTAAAATCATGAAATTTGGCACAGTGGTAGTCTTTAGCAGTGGCTAGAACCTAACGAAGCCAGTTTTTTGAATTTCGCCCCCGGGACAAAAATAGGAGCAAAAAGTTTTTTTACCGTTAGCCGTACATAAGGTGTCTTACGGAGACAGAAGCTACTTAATATTGTCTCTCGCCTGGCGGAGACAGGCTTTTCATCTAATAATTCATAAAACACAAGTTTGAAGCAAGGTTTAAGTTACTTCTAATTCTTGACTCCCAAACACTGCTTTCGTTGATTTATTAGCAATTACGCCACTGCGGAAATATAATTTTAGATAATTAAGTTTAACATAATAGTTAAGTCAAAGATATTTTCTTAAATACTATTCAGATGTCAATTAGTATTTTACCCAAGTTGTACAAGAATTTTCACTTTATATTTAGGAGTAGAAATTATTAAAGGTGAATACTAACAAGGCAACACTACTATGTTAAAGTGATACGTTTTCCAATTATTAATAGAAACTGAAATAGCAAAAGTTCTAAAGAAAGTTTATCTGATTGTATAGTGAGCTCTTAATGCATTTTGAATATATTTGCTTGTATTTGTGTATATTGTTATTTTACAAAGATTTTCACAGTTTAATTAAAACCATATTTAAATCAAGATCAAGAAAAATGTTGTTTTGTTGCCATCAATATAAATGCAGATATTTTTGGGAACTGGAGAACTAAAGCACTTAATAAATTTCGATTAAATTGTAAACTTAAAAAATAAAAAATATGTATTTAGATAGGAAGAAAAAATAAAGTTAATGTTGGCCGTGTGACGAAACGTCGGATATAAAATCTGAAAGAGCAATTAGATAGCAAGAAAAAAGTAGCATTATTAATATGCAATTTTATTTTAAAATACGTTTAAAAATGGAGCTACGAAAATATTAAATTAAATTTTCAAAATTTTGGTTTTCTCGGGAAATGAAATATGTTGTAACGTAGATTTTTACGGATGGTTGAGTAAATAGTGCTATTACGATTTTTAATCCGTTCGTTATTAGAAAGTGTTCACGATGTTTTGCCAACATCTCAGCTGGCATTATCAAGTGATGCTTTCCTAACGTCTGCTTGACTTGGAATCCAAGTCGAGCTAATATAACTTCCAGAAGCGGGGCGTTGGCTACACTACATGCCGACACTTCATGAAATGATTGGAATCTTTAAAAAGAGATGGATTTTACTAAAAGACTACGATAGAAGGACAAAAAAATCGAAAATCCATATTTCTTGAAAGATATCAAAATACAAATTGTTGACCACTACAAAATAATTTTTTGATGATCGTTTATTTCTAAGTATTATTAATGTATACAAAATTATGTATTAATAGCGCCTATTATTACATGCTTTTCTATCAATAAACGATAGAGGCAACTTAAAATACACAAAACAAAACATTAAGTCTATTTAATCCCTTGTTACTAGTGTTCGACCGATATCGATATAAATATCGGTATAACCGTATCGGTAACGGTTATCGGCAGATTTTGCCGATTATTGGTATCGGCAAATTTTAAATAAAACGAAGCTAATTTATTGTATTAGCTAATTTATTGTATTCATATATTTTGATATTCAAATTCAAATTTATTATATAAAAAAAACATCACATCAACTTTTACCAAACGCAAACACTACGAAACTCGTCACGAATGTTGTCACCAAAAAACATTTTAGAAAAAAATTTAAAACGTTAATTTAAACATCCTTAACAACCTAAATTTAAAAAATTATAGTCTATTTTTTTAATTATGATGTAAAAATGTCAAACTCTCTGCGTTGTTAGGACTATTTCGTATATTTTTGCTTGGGCATACAACATGGGAAGATCTCTTTATTACACTGCCACCATTCAGTAGGCGAGTCTGTTCTTGAAATAACAGGACTAGACAGGTAATAAACTACTTCTTTTTTCAGCCTTTTTTCAAGCCCAGGTTTTGGGAAGATATTCTTGGAATGACCATGGACCGCCTACAATATCGTCGTAAGACTTACAGAATGAAATATATGCGTCTTCTTTATTTATTCTGTTTCCCTTTCTAGCAATGGTAGTTAATAGTAACGCTTCGTTATCGCTGTTAAAATCATCAATTTCTTTTACACTTGAGTCATCATTTCTTATAGCAAACGTCTGATCATATGCATTGTGGTCTTGCACTTCACTTTGACAAATCAATTCTTTAATATTGACGACTACAGTTTTACCTGTCAAAAATATCGGTATCGGCAAAAAAATCGTATCGGTCGTTCACTCGGGGCCGGGTTTAACTTTTTGCCGCCCATAAGCTAACATATTTTTGCCGCCCTAATATGTCAATATTTTTTGAATATCAGGACGAAATATTTAGCATTAAGAAAGTGTAATTTTCATTGGTAATTCTTAAAAAAATTTAATAAACTAATTTAACAAAAGTGAATCATACAAAAAATAAAGTGACAATTTCACAGACCCACAAAAAAAGTGGTGTGTGCTGGGTGGGTGTCGAAATAGAATTTTCTTAAGTTTTTTTTCGCTGAACACGAATCTAAAGTTAAAATTGAGCAAACAGCAAATAATCAAAAAAAGGCATAATTTTAGATATTTACGTTTTTTTTTTAATTTAAAAAGTCAATATCTTAAAAACTATAAAAAATACACGAAACTTTAAATAACATAAACTATGTTTTAAAACATTTTTAATTAAAGTTATATAACCTTCTTGTCTAAATGCAATATTTTTTGAATTATAATCAACAAACCGAATTTGTCAAAATTACATTTTTATTTATATCTTCCTTATTATTTATCTTATCAAAAATGTTTATTTAACTTTTTTATAGACAATTTGAAAAGTTATTTTTTTTTGTTCCATATAATTTCTTCTTTTCTTATAGTTTATATAGTCGTAGTCCAAACTTTCCGTGGTAGCAGGTTTTTGCCGGTAAATGTACCTTGTCGGTTTTTTTGGGGTTTTCTTGATTTTTTGCTGTTTGACCCCCGATTTTTACTTTAGATTTGTGTTCAGCAGAAAAAAATACGCCAGAAAATCTTAGTCCGACACACAGCACACACCACTTTTTTTTGTGGACCTGTGTTCTTTAAAACAAATAAATTTCATAATTTAAAAACAAAATATAAATTAAAATGGTAAAACAAATAAGTCTTTTTTGAATATGTATTATTTAATTATAGGCAAAACCCTATACTAATATTTTTCTTCGAACCTTTTTTTTGCAAAATCATTAATAATTTCATTAAAACTTACGATGACATTTTTTTTAAATTAATCGTAAATTTGCCGCCCCTTATATTTGCCGCCCTGGGCTTCAGCCTACCCAGCCTTTGCGTAAATCCACCCCTGCGTTCACTACTTGCTACTCGAATAACAGTTATTAAAGCACCTGTCAAGTTGGTTGCCTAAAACCGAAATACATCCCGAAATAAATTAAAAAAAAAAAATAATAATAATTTCACAGTTTAATAATTACAAAACTTGGACATTAATAAGCGGTTAATGATCTCAGCCCCTAACGCCTCGATCATTGATTGTAATATCTTTGTTGGTTAAATAGCTTTTATAAAAAATATTTACTATACATTTAGCCTTCAAAAATACAAAATTGCGTCCTGCTGTTTGCAAAAACAATATTACAACTATTTTTGTCACACAAAAGCAGATGATCATTAAAGTTCTAACCAAACTGATAATTTTAATTTGAGTAAAAGACACTACGATTATATTATTATTTAATTAATATTTTAAACAGTATGACTGACTCAATGCACTTTGTCAATATTCTAATAAATTTAATACACGACCTTACAGGTAAAGCTATAAATTACAAAAAAGTATTTATGATATTATTAAGTCGCGCCTTGTGATTTATTAGTGTTGTTATCAAGGATCAAAACGAACTTAATATGCGTAAGATGTTAAAAACTTTTAGAGGTTAGCTACTCTACAATTAGTTACTGTTTTGGCGGCAATACGCTCGCTTTAAAACTACCTGTACACGTGATTCGGACAAGGACAAGGCTTGTAAACCTTAACAGTATTCGTTCCCTTCATGCAGAACAGCGCTATGCACATATTTATTTAAATAAAACAATACAACTATCAGTTCGTTTGTGTTTTATGCAAAAGCTTTTAAACACCCATCGATACACACTTTTATAACTCGAGAATATTAATAGACTGACTTGAAAGTGCAAAGTAGATGTGAATTAGCATTTTGTGATGTGAGGTCACATTTTTAGACGTAGCAACGATGTAATGGTTTATTTTTATTTGTAAGAACAATCCCTAATTTTATATTGTATAATTTGTAATCTTTTTATTTAATCTATTGTATAATATTTGTTTTTCCTCATATAAAATGAAGACGAGACGAGCCGTGTAGTCGCAAACAACAATTTGATATACTCCCACGTATAGAGTACGTTCAAAGCGGTATTAAGAGTGAAAGTCTTTATTTTTTGTTTATTTTTGACTCATTTGCAGAAAGTGATTATACAGGCATATCTGTTTTCAGTTTAATGTACGAGTTCCCAGGCTTATTTTTGCTGAAAACCCTTCAAAAAAATGTATATAACAAAATCGAGATATATTTCCTCTCAGAAACATCCGGAACATTTGTTTTACAAACAAACTATGACAAACAATAAGAAAAAAAAAGAATTTTTTTCTACTTTAATCGCTTATAAATGTGTAAGTATTGGTCGTAGAGAGGAGTTAAACAAAGATAAAAGTTTCGTAATTAAATCCTTCAAGATAGGATGGGTTAGAGCAGGCAGAATGCATTACACTAGTTGCAAAATAGAAATAAACCAGAAAAAACAAAAACGAAGCTTTGAGCCGCGTTTACACCAAAGTCTTCACTAACTTTTCCACAAGTTGCGGCAATTTGTTCTTTTTTCTACAAAATACAGCAACTTTTTCTGTCTTCCACTTGTGGAGTGACAAATCTTCATTAAATTTTTGTTTCCCGCGGACTGTCGGTAAAGTCAAAGAAAGTTGACAACTAAAAATGGAAGATTTGTTGCTGCGCGCTTTGCGCAAGCAACTTATACGAAAGTAGTGGGGAACTGTTCCCCCTTTACACTCCCCGGACGTGATGTCGGGCGCTAGCATCCCCCGTCAAAGCACGTATGTACAGCGCGTGTTTTTCGTTGGGTTTGTGTCAAGATGGAAGGCTGTAGTGAGAACGAATGGACCAGGACCAAAACCAGTGAAAAAATTGAATTTATCGGAGCAGTGAGGTTCTCTGGAACTCAAAAGACCCTACATTTAAAGACAAAACTTTAAAAATAACTACGCCTGGGGGAAATTGCAACCTAGCTGAAAAACGTAATGTAACTGCAAGCTTTTCTTGGACAGGTACTGCTTTCCTGTAGTTTGTGTCACGTTTCTTGATTTTATGTCCGATCATTGAAATCAAATACTCCAAGTTACTACTGGTCATTCTCAGAAATTTTAACTCCCGTCGCCCCAGCTCACCAACGGTGACATCTTCTCGAGCACTTTGTCACCGCAATTGTAGCTATCCCTAGCCTTCAACGAGGGTCTCAACCAATATCCTCAGGGACCTCTTGTACAGTGGCTGGCTAATTGCATTGGGAACTTTAATTTTATGTTGCTCTAAAGAAAAACAATTTTAGTTTTCTATAAAAAAATTCCTTGCGTTTTATTTAAGCAACTTTTAGTCAACAACTTTTACTTTTATACAAACAATCCGTTGTCAACATTGGTGTAAACACGCCTTTAGACATACTTTTTGGGACCCTTTAAATTTATCTGAGATCACCATATTCGGCCACAAAAAATTGATGTTTGAAGAAACATCATGACAAACCTTGTTAAACTAGGTTCGATGGTTTTTATACAATAATTCTGCAATCCAAGTTTGTGTAAAAAACAATTTTTCAAATTTCAAAAATAGCATACTAGCTTTTAAATAATTTTAAAAAACAATAAATTCGGATGCCCTCTGCAATTTTTTAACCTAGAAATAAACAACTTTTTTGCTGTAAACCAATTTGAATATGACCGCGAAATATTGATGAAAAATGTTTTTTTTACAATATGGTTTAAAACTACTTTGGATATGGTAAAATTGTCGGGTCAATTGTTTGCCAATATACAAGTTGTCAAAATTCACAAACGTTTACAGCGAATCTTTAAACAACGGCGGGCTCATCTTAAACCACTAACCCACTGTCCTTCCGAGTTCTTTTTAAGTGACAATTTTCATATTGTTAGGTTATCGGCACCATATATAAAAACTAAAAAAAAATATCTTCCACTCGCGTTTACTTAAAACATTTTATAAAATTTATATACAGATAAATAAAAACAGTGTTTCTTATTCGGATTAGCGTGTATTTTGAGTATTATGTTTTTCATAACATTGATGGATTTCTAAATTTAATTTAGCATATGTATTCTTTAGTTTCTTTCTAGGAATTAAGTAATGTATTTTTAACTTCTAAAGAAATATGCCATAAAATATATACACAAGTATCGCCTTTTAGAAAGTAAAGCTCGGCCCGTCCACAAATCAAATCGAGATTGGAATAATGTTATCTTTGTCTTTTCATGCCATCCGCGCCGAACTTGCCCATCTTTCTCTAACAAAAATTGATTTTTGAACGGGCCGGGACTAGTATCAGTACTGATCATTATATTTTTTCCTATTTTAGTTTAATTTGTGATGCAGTATTTTGAATGGACCACAATTTAACGCTGTTTCAAATAAGATTGAATACGCTTTACCAAAAGTTAGAGGTTCTTAATGCTTAACAATATTATTTTTGTAGAAGACTGTACACACAACACATAAGGTTTGTTCGTTATTTAGTAATATTTAACACTATTTTACACTTTTTGGACCCACCTAGTCCTAAAATACACCTTTCATAAGAGCGATTACGTAAAAAATAATAAACTTCCAAAAATCAATATAATTTTAACAAAGCGGTCAGTAAAATCAGGATTTTTTATTTTCTAATACTTTGATGTAGGTATATTGCATTAGTTTGTAAAAAATATCGTTAGAACCATTTTCGAGATATTCCAAAATACATGCATGGCTTTCATACATGAGAGATATCGACAATGTTAATTGTGCACAATTTGATTATTAATATCTCGTTTTACTTACTATTAAAAAAATGTCTTTTTTTTTAAATAATTGACACTTTTATTAACTCTATAATTCAATTTCATTTAATTCTTAAGAAAAACCGTTTTACGAGTGAACTACCTTAAGAACTCATTGAACATAACATTTCTACATCCACATAGGAATGTTCGAACGCACTCCAACATCTTTAAATAGTGGTCCAAGGTAAAACATTTTATTTAAATGTGTTTTAATGATATGAATGTTGGTAAATGTTCTTTTAACAACCATATAGTATAAACAACATTATCATATAATGGCTGACTTAAAATTTTATATATAATAGTATTAGCGTTAAAGCGTACACCATGCGTTGGACCACAGTTCTAAGATTTATACAGGGTGTTCCAGAAGTAAAGGGACACAGAGTAGCAGCAGATTCCTTAGGTCGAAATTATGCAAATAACGTAAACTTGCCCTATCCCAAACTAATAATTTCTAACTAACTAACACACATAGCTAAATTACATAGCGGCACAAAATTAGGAATTTGGGAGTTCTTTGGGGCTAGAAATTCAAATTTGTCCATACTTTTGATGTTGCTGGTAGAGGGCGCCAGCTACGGCCTATCCTACTTGTTTTAGTTGGCATAATTTTTTTAAAGCATAGTATATTGACTTGTTTATTAGAAAAGAAGTTACTATAATTCCCTTTGCGTCAAAAATGTATACTTCATTTAGGTCTCTACGAGCAACTGTTTTCGAGATAAATGCATTTTAAAGGATCACGCAATTTTCCTTTGAAAAATGGTTTTCGCTCAATTGTTTTCAAACTTTGCAAAGTAATAGTTTTTAACACGGGCGGATAACCCAAAAACCCCTCTAACCTCACCAAAATCAGCCTTAAAGGTCACTAGGGATTTGGAGACTTTTGAGGGTGATTTTGGGGGAGGGTTAGAGAGGTTTTTGGGTTTTGCGCCCGTGGAGACCTTTGATCAGCGTGTTAAAAACTATTATTTTGCAAAGTTTAAAAACAATTGGCCAAAACCAATTTTCCATAAGAAAATTGCGGGGTCCTTTAAAATGCATTTATCTCGAAGACAGTTGCTCCTAGAGACCTAAATGAGGTATACATTTTTGACGCAGAGGGAATTATGGTATCTTTTTTTTAATAAACAGGTCAATATACTAAGCTTAAAATAAGTTATGCCATCTTAGATAAGTCGGGTAGGCCGTAACTGACGCCCTCTACCAGCAACATCAAAAGTATGGACAAATTTGAATTTTTTGCCCCAAAGAACCCAGAAATCCCCAATTTTGTACCACTATGTCATTTAGTTATAAAATTATTACGAAAAAACGAAAACAAAATTAAAAGTTTGATACCCTGTATCTTAGCTATTATCAACTTTGGGATAAGGCAAGTTTACGTTATTTGCATTATTGCACTAAGGAATCTGCTGTTGCTCTGTGTCCCATTACTTCTGGGACACCCGGTATATTAATTAAAAAAAAAACAATAAAAAAGGAGGCTCTAAAAAATGATTTATACTTTTTTTAAGTTTTTTTAATGCGGTTAAAATAATTTTCCGAAAAAGCTCCTTTTATTTGCTTATTACACTTTTATTGATTAATATTCTTATTTCAGGTTGTAATTTCCCTAGGATGAACTGCCTTAACCAAAATTTATGTACTTTGAGCAAAACTGCGTGTTACCTTGGAGGATTTAAATGTTTATGTTCAACTACTAAAGAATGTGAGACACAAATTAATCTAACTGGTATTAATCATGTATAGGCGTGTGATCGGTATGCGGCACCATTTATAACATAATTAGACTATTTATTATTTATACAGGGTGTCCCAAAAGTAATAGGACAGAGAGCAAGATGCAGATTCCTTTAGTCGAAATAATGCAATTTACGTAAACTTGCCTTATCCCAAAGTTAATAATAACTAAGATACAGGGTGTCAAACTTTTAATTTTGTTTTTTACGTAATAATTCTTTAACTAAATGAAAAGCGGTACCAAATTGGGATCTGGGGGTTGTTTGAGGCGAGAAATTTAAATTCGCCCAAGCTTTTTATGTTGCTAGTAGAGGGCGCCAACTATGGCCTACCCTACTTGTTTTAGATGGCATAATTTTTTTTTAACTTAGTATATTTACATGTTTATTAAAAAATAAGTTACTATAATATTCTCTCTGCTTTTAAAATGTATACTTCATTTAAGTCTCTAGGAGCAACTGTTTTCGAGATAAACGCACTTCAAAGGACCCCGCAATTTTCTTATGGAAAATAAGGTTTGGCCAATTGTTTTCAAACTTTGCATAGTGACCCGAAAACTCCTCCAACACCACAAAATCACCCTCAAAGGTCACTGGGGATTTAAGGACCTTTGTGGGTAATTTGGGTGGGTAATTTGGGGGTGGAGTTAAAGAAGTTTTTGATCAGCGTATTGAGAACTATTACGTTGCAAAGTTTAAAAACAATTGGCCGAAACACATTTTCCATAGGAAAATTGCGGGGTCCATTGCGTTTATCTCGAAAACAGTTGCTCCTAGAGACTTAAATAATGTATATATTTTTTTGATGCAGATGAAATTATAATTATTTATTTTTTAATAAATAGGTTATTATTTTAAGCTTAAAAAAAGTTATGCCATCTAAAACAAGTGGTGTAGGTCGTAGCTGACGCCCTCTACTAGCAACATCAAAAGCATGAAAGGATTTAAATTTCTCTCCTCAAATAACCACTAGATCCAGGGCCGCCGCCAGAAACAAACTAGTCTAGAATTAATTGAATTAAAAACCCAAATAAAAGTATCACAACTTTATTATTTAAATAATACTCATACCTACCCATTTAAATTCCTAGGCGATATTGTAAAATTTAAGGATTTAGACGGGAATTGTTTTATTTTAAGTTTTGTTAAAAACCCAATGGGGGTCGACGGACCCCTAGATCCCTAATTTCGTATCGCTATGTCATTTAGTTAGGAAATTATTACGAAAAAACAAAAACAAAATTAAAAGGTTGACACCCTGAATCTTAGTTATTATCAACTTTGGGATGAGGCAAGTTTAAGTAAATTGCTTTATTTCGACCTAAGGCATCGGCCCTTGCTCTGTGTCCCATTACTCTTGGGACAAAAGAAATATTTAAAGTATCTATTGGTAGTGAATTATCATACAAGTGACCATTTTATTTTATTTTTTCTTTGTTTTTATTAACGTATATCATATATTAATAGCCCTCATTAATGCATGATTTTGTATTCATTTGAATAACAGTTATTATATCATCTGCCAAGCGGGTTGCCTAAAATTAAAATACATCCCGAAAAAAAATCATAAAAAAATTACCATTAAACAACAAAACAATCGACAAAAAAATATTGTGACTAACTGGGGCAGTAAATAACGATTAATGATCTCAACCCTTAACGCACTCATTAGGCTCACGCATTAAATCCGGAAAATAGTAATTACTAAGGCTTCATATAAAAGCCTACAAGAATAGAGAAAAAACAATTATGCCACTACTGTTTTAGCATTTAATTTGACATATATTTAAATGTCTCAGGCCGACAACGCTGATTGTATATCGCTCTAAAGGGATAATAAAATAAATCCAGTATAAATGACATTGAATATTAAAACACTTGTTTAATTAGGTTTAGTAGAAATAATTCACTGTGCAATTAACTAAGTAATAGTAATAAAATTAATTCATTTATAATATTGATTAAATGTTTCCTGTTCATTTATTTTATGAAAATCTAGTAAACCTGACAAAGGCAGCAAAGAAATATTAAAGCATTACTTACAATTTTTTTAATTACCATACAATATATCAGAGGTACAGGAAAGAAATAGATAATACTAAAAAAATATAATTTCCGATATCTACATAGCAAGTGTTCTTAAATGTCCTCGATTTGTTTTTTGGTGTTTGCTTGTTTCGTACATTCACGTTTCGTACACTTCAGAAATTTACCTAAAATATTCTCGTTTCGTACACTGAACTATTTAATTAATTTTATGTTTCTCTTTTCGTACACCGACCATTGTGACGACCCAAATCACCAACCAAATAAGTGCCATATTGAAAATTATTAAAATTTTGTTAATAACCTCTACGTAGGGATAATTTACACAAATTCAAAAGCTCTCAGTTCTGGTCGATCATGGTTAGTTTTGGTTAGTTAAAGCGGCTTTTAATTTTTTCTAATTATATTTCAGACAAGATAGATCACTAACAGTAGGAACAGTAAACTTTTCCATTTAGGCCGCAATTCTACCATGGCCTAATCAAACGTGGGGATAATTTAAACACACTCAAAAGTCCTCAGTTCTGGTCGGTCATGATTAGTTCTGGTTAGTCAAAGGGGCTTTTTATTTTCCCCAATTATATTTTAGACGTCATAAATCACTAAAAGTAGGAACAGTAAGCTTTTTCGTTTAGATTAGATTATTTTAATATCACTATTATTCAAATAAATATTTTATATTTATGCATCTTATATTGAAAAATAAATTTTTGATATTTAGTTATAAAAGTAGTTTTAATTCATTTTACCATTTTTATAACTATCAGAGACGGAACCTACCTCAGTTTGGGGGTAACAAAACAGATGTTGAATCTGAATAATTATTGTAGAAATAAAAATATAAAAAAAATTTTGGGAAAGGTACGAAACACGAGTGTAGAAACAAGAAAAATCGTTCTTTAAAAAAAATTTTATCCTTTCTTTTTATATAAGCGAGTAAATCTAAAAGCTACGATTTTTTTTAAACTTTGATGTTTTTTAATAAATTTTTCCTTCGAGTAAAGATAATTGCTCTCGGAAATATCCTGATCTATTTTTTATTTTTTTGGTACTTTTTCTTTAATTCCTTGTTGTGAAAACATGGTGTGGCTCGGGGAAAATTTAATGTTATTTATATTTAACCCAAATTTTGAAAACTCAAAAGAAACCCCAGTGGCAAATAAAATTATTGGTGTTCTTTTATTATTTTAAGGATTTCAGTGGGAGTCCTTCTTGCCCTTTTAATGGGAAATTTAAAACGTAAAAATAATAATTTTACCAAAAAACCAATATTGGCGAGAAAGGTTAGAATTTGATATGACGAGATAGGGTTTTGCCCAAAACAAAATGACCAAAGGTTGTTAAAAAAATTTTCGGACTATTTTCACTTTAGATCCTCTGGAAACTCAATAATGATAGTCAAATTCAAGGTTATTAAGTCCAAATTAAAACAATACTTTTGTATACCAGTTGCAAAACTAAAACTTTTTTTTGAAATACATTATAGGCTCTATTAAAATGTTTTTATACGTTAACAGTAATCCTAAATAAACGATCCCAAAAAAAGTTTTTTAACAAGTTTTAAAAAAAGTATTTTCATACTTGGGCCCTTTGGGCAGCGTGGCCCGGGCAAATCCAAAGTACAATGAAAACAAATGGTAACTCCAACCGAAACCATCCCCCATCAGGTTTAAATAGACCGTTCCCCCCAATGACTAAAACTACAGGATGGTATTTTTGAATTTTTCCCGGTTAACTCTTGTTCATCAGTAGTGACAAAAAACATCACCCCTTATTTGCCGGGTTTCGTCACCCGCTGCCCCAAATTTTCCAAGTCCCAAAGGAACTAACCCTTTGTAGTTTATAGTCTTTCGTTACCCCAAATTTTGAAAAAGGGGGCAATCTATTTTTTAAAAGTGAAATTTTTTGTTGATCATTTATTATAGCTTTTTGGATAGTGCGGTTTTTGAAAAATATATAATACTTGGGGCCCTTTTTAAAGTCAGATTTCGGTCTAGGTCTACATTTAAAAGGTCTACTTTAAGAAGCAAATTTAAATAATGTTAATTAATTCAGGTCAAATGCGGGTCATAACAGCAACCAACGATTCATCTCAAGAAAAAAAAGTTTAAAAAAAAAAATTGTGTTGAGCTGATGTAATATAATTTTTTTATTTTAAAAAACCCTTTTTAAATTTAAATAAAAAAAAAAGTTTTTTTCCTTTATATCAAACAATTATGTCTACTTTGTAGAATTTTAATTCCAATAAGATTTTTTTTTTTATATAAAAGGTTTAAACAATATTAAACAAACAAGAAATTACAGAATAAACCCCCAAAAATTTTTTTTTAGCTTTTTTTTTTTTTTAACATCAAGTTGCCCCCCCTTTTTTTTTTGTAGTTGCTTTTTCCTCTGGTTATATATATATATATATATATATATATATATATATATATATATATATATATATATATATATATATATATATATATATATATATATATATATATATATAAATTTTTTTATTTTTTTCACAAAATATCAGCCACTGATGGATATGCCAAACTCCCCATATTTTTTTAAATTATTAAAAATAACAACCAGCAAATCTTTTCCCAGTCTTTTTTAAAGAGGACTTAAAATCCTATCTTGTATAAGCACAAGGAAAAATAGCAGAAAACAACGAAATTATGTTAAGCCTGAAAAAGCTTTTGATACAAGAATAAGATTACAGAGGAAAGCAACTACAAAATAGCAACAAGGCGATGGCAATCTGGCTGATGTTACATCAAAGCGAGTAAAGGGTAAAAAAAAGCTAATTTTCTTTTCTAAAAATATAAACGTTTTTTTTTTTTTGAAGTGGCGTATTTTTCGTAATTTCCTTGTTTGGTTTAAGATTGCTTTAAACCCTTTTTATATAACTAAAAAAATCTTATTGACGAATTAAAATCTGCATACAAGCCAGTAGACATAAATGTTTGAGTATAAAGGTATGAAGCTTCATTATTTTATATTAAATTTAAAAGGTTTATTAAAATAAAATAATGTATATTACATCAGCTCAACACAACTATTATTTTTAAAGCTTTTTATTTATTCGAGATGAATCGTTGCGTTGCTGTTATGACTCCGTCATTTGACCTGAATTAATTAACATTATTTAATTAGCTTCTTAAAGTAGAGCCTTTGAAATGTAGACCTACGACGCATGAAATCTGACGTTTAGAGGCCTAGCCAAGTTTTTATATCATTTTCTATTTAATTAACCGCACTCATCCTATAAAAGCTATCAATAAATGATCAGCACATAATAAATATTCACTATTTAAAAGAGTACGATTGCTCCCTATTTTCTACGGTGGGCTAACGAAACGACTATAAACTACACAGGCTCAGTTCCATTTAGCGTACGTTGGAAAATTTAGGGCAGCGGCGGTGACGTCACCACCGGTGCTAAATAATGCGGGATGATGTTTTATGTCGATTTCCCAGCACTAGCATGACACAACGAGTTTAACCTTGGTAAACAGATTCGACGAACTGACCAATCCTGTGTAGTTTATAGTCATTGGGGCTAACGGTCTATTTAAACCTGGATCGAGAAAGCGATGGTTTTCGGTTGCCGAGTTACCGTTCATTTGTTTTCCATTGTGACTTATGGCATTTGCCAGCGGCTCGCTACGCTGCACCAAACGGCCACAATCGTATGAAAAATACTTTTTTTAAAACTTGTTGTAAAATATACTATTTTTGGCGATCGTTTATTTAGGATTATTGTTAACGTATACAAAACTATTTAATAATAGAGCCTATAATGCATGATTTACTAAAAATAAACGTTATTAGTATATGCAACTGAGTATACACAAAGTATTGTTTTAATTTGGACTTCACATAACCTTGACATTTGACTATCATTATTGACGTTTGCCAGATTGGGTACCTAAAGTGAAAATACGTCCCGAAAAAGTTTTGTAACTAACTCTGCGGTCATTTTTTGTTAGCTTGTGGCAATTAAACCCTATCTCGTCATATCAAATTCTAATCCTTTCATCGACCACATATTAGGTTTCTTGGTATACATATTATTATTTACTTTTTAAAATTTGCTTTATTAAGGCATACACTATATATATATATATATAATATATATATATATATATATATATATATATATATATATATATATATATATATATATATATATATATATATATATATATATATATATATATATACATATATATATATATATAATATAATATTTTATTTTTATATATATATATATATATATATATATATATATTATTATTATATATATATATATATATATATATGTATATATATACCCAAAAAGATTTTTTTCAATGACTAATTACATTATTTACCCGCAATATAAAAATAAGTTGCACCTGTACCTGTATACGTAAGTAGATAATGACTGGTGTTGTTTGACTTTGATGTTTCTGTCATTTGTATTGGCATTTTTTATTTAACGATTTGCTCAAAATGGAAGAAATTCAAAAATATAGAGAAAAGGCCATAAAGGACGAAAATTTTTTGCCAGTTAAATCAAGGCAACAGTATGACCGGGAGATGGCATTTTTGGGTATTTGGATGCGAACGAAATTCTTCAAATAACCGAAAACTTTTTAATGGATATTTCCAGGAACGGGAAGTTATTGATTTTTTTTTAAAAACATATGTTTAACAAACTTTATTTTTTTTATGGAAAATACAGTCCGAACTCTGGACCAAGTATTCATCCTAAGGTCTACGTTGATGGTCTATGAAAATAAGACTTTTCCCAATACCATCGTCTCATATTTTTTTTAAAAGTTAAGTCGAAAGGATACGTCCCGAAGAAATCTAAAGTTTTGGAAGGAGAACAAATATTAAAATTTATTAAGAAGGTTCCCCCTGATGATATCTACTTGGTACACGGTCATATTGGTAATGGGTTTTTTTTGGAGGTTTAAGACGAGATGAGTTGGTCAAAATGACCATTGATGACATTGAAGATAGAGGAACAGTCTTGGGTTTTAAAGGTACCAGAAACTAAAACTTAACTTCAAAAAGTTTTACTATCATTGAAGAAGATTTAGGCGCTTTAAATTTAATAAAAAAATACACAACATTAAGACCAGCTAATAAAGGAGCGAAGATTCTTTTTTACCATAGAAAGGGTCGATGTACAGTAAAACCCCTTGAAAAATACCATAGGAAGCGTCCCAACATTGATCGCAAAATTTTTAAAAACTGGATAATGCAGAAGCTACACCGGCCACTGTTTTCGTCGACACGTCAACTTTACTTGTTGAGGCAGGTGCTTGTCCGAAACGCTAAAAAAACATGGGAATGGAAAAGCTCTTCAGTAGCTGAAGGAAAAAGGGTATTTCATCCAAAAACAAAGTAGCCAAATGATTGCCAATTCAAACCGAGGTTAATTTGTATCGACTATTGAAAATTTTAATGGACTGTTCTTCTATACAAAATAGCGTTGTGCCCCGCTACCATCACAAAAAAAACCGACCATTCTATAGTGGGATCAGCTACATTTTTCGCATTTCAAATTGTAATTTTTATTTTGGGAAAAAAAGTTTAATTTTTAGTATTGTTTAAAGAAAAATTATTTTTTTTATAAACTTGATCTTTTTTGTGAGAGAAAAAAAATTGGGTAACAGTAAAATTTCCATATTATGATTTGGATTTTAAGGGGGATTACATAATGCCGCTTATAACCCCCAGGGTGATAGCAGGTATTTTTGCTATCTAACATATTTGTTTCTAAGGTATTATAGATCAATAATAAATATAAAGGAAAAAAAGTAGCTTGGTGAGTTTTAAGAAACAAACAATTTGTTTTTTATGCTATAATTTTTAATTTAAATTTTTTTTTAACAATTTTACATTGCATATATAATTGTTAAAAAAAAAAAATAAAAAAATTTAAATTCAAAATTATGAGAATTTAAAATGTAAAACAATTTAAAATTTATTATGTTTTTAATGATTCTAGTCTTAAGAAAACCACTTTGCACAAGTTTTTTTTGTTAAATATTACCGTTTTAAAACAATAAGTTGCATTTGTAGATTAATTCTTTTATTGTAAGATTTTTCTTTTTATTGTAGCCTTGAAAAAGGAAAATAAATTCTGAAAGCTCGGTGTTTAGTAAAAAAAGAGTTTTACTTCAGCCCTAGACCGAATCCCCAAGAATTTGGAATCTTGTATTCAACTAGTCGGTCAAGACTACCCTTCCACTATTATATATATATATATATATATATATATATATATATATATATATATATATATATATATATATATATATATATATATATATATATATATATATATATATATATATATATATATATATATATATATATACAGAGCTGAGATGTATCTGAATGTAGAGTTTAGCCGGCGCTTATCAACAAGCCGATTAGTTACCTGAGGCTTTCGAGATATCCGGAAAACCGAAATTTGCTGATTTCGTTTTTATTTTTTTCGATAAAGTGCTTAAAGAGATATAAAAAGACACTTATACACTTAAGTTTGTTAAATATGCGTTGAGAGATTTTTTTTGTAGATGCTTTTGTTTTGAAGACATCATCATCCTTATTTTTTTTAAATACGGACCTGGGTTTTTATTTAATTTTTTGAACCTTTTATTATCCCAATTACAAAAATGTATAAATAATTTAACATTTATTAACAAATATGGAACGCCCTATAAGAAATGATGTGTTCCTTGTCTTACTCATTGTCTCTTATGGAAAATTGTTTATTTAATGGTGAAAATATTAAGTGTTATACATCATTGTAATAGGGATTTTAACTGCTTTAAAAAATGCAATAAACAATTAAGTGCCGCATTTAAAAAAATTAAGTTGATGATGGTTTAACGAAAACGAAACGTCGTACGGAAAATCTCTCAACGCTGCTTAGACCTAAAAAAGTGGCCATGAGAAAGTGTCTTTGTTTTTCCATATCTCTTAAATAGTCAGAAAAAATTAAAAATTGGTTTTTCCGATATCTCCGGAAAGTACTGGAATTTTACAACTTTCTACCCGGCATGTTGTTAGCACCTAAATGCGCAACTTACATAATTTAATCGACTTCTCTGCATTTACGGTCTCCCGAGAGATCCTCATGCATGCACTCGAATCTGTGGCACCCTGTATATATATATATATATATATATATATATATATATATATATATATATATATATATATATATATATATATATATATATATATATATATATATATATATATATATATATATATATATATATATATATATATATATATATATATATATATATATATATATATGGGGTAAAACAAGTTAAAAGTTTGTATCAAATTTGGCTATTTTTGGGCTTAGAATAAGAAAATTGGTATGTAAGCTATCATTACAAATATAAATTTAACATTTTTTGAATAAGGTCCTTTGGAGGATTCAGATAAGGAAAAAAGGTTGTACAGAAAAATCGCCATTTTTAAAGTTGTTAATATGGAATTTGTAATTAGGATTTTGATTACATAGAAAAATAGAAAGTGGTAGTATTTTTGGAACTTCATCCTCCAGGGGCGTTGAAATAAGTTTGTATGAGAAAAGGTGTATTTTAGCAAAATTTGCAATATCCCGTGAGAACGGGAAAAAACAAAACAGCCTAAATCGTGTAGTACACGCGAACGAAGTCGCGAGCGAAAAGCTAGTATAGAATAAATTTAAAAAATTAAATGGGTACTCAATATATTACTAGAAGCACAATATTTAAACAAAAACATTAATAGTATCAAAGCCGAAGTCGGAGGTGCAATATCAATCGGAAGTTCCGACTTTTCGGAATCGAAGTCGAACCTCCGTAACATCCAAGATTCGGACTATCATTGCACCGCATTACTGAATGTCCGAATTAGCATGTTTCCAAAATAAAGAGGCTGTGCTGTAGTCCAACAATTATGGATTTTTTATAAAAAATATATTTCTTTATTGGGCGGTTTTTTAAATATTTTAAAAAGTAAATTCCTTGATAATCACTAAATCATTCATGCCAAATATACAAACAAATTTTTATTGATAGTTTTAAATTACCTTGTAGCCTAACTTCTTCTTTCATTTTATTTTTGGCAATGAAATAACTTTTAATCCAATTCACGAAAATATATCCATTCTCTGAACAGAGTCAAAGAGGGACACAAATAAATTAGATTCGATTCGAAAAAGGAAAAACAAAATAACACACGTATGCCGTTGTGGGTCATCAATCTTAGGTAAACCTTGTGTTGAGTTTGACGAAACTAGAGAACTAAGGAAAAATATCTAAAAGGATTGAAAATCTAAAAAATAGAAAAAAATAATTGTCTTAAGAGGTTATGCAAAAGAGAACACGAAAAAATACCATCTTGTCTGAAAATACAGGGTTATTTAGATCTTATCCTTAAAAATTAAAGGGTACAGTAATCATGGATAACTGAATCTATATATTAAGGAAAATTAATAGTTTTTTAGAAATGGCTTAAAAAATAGAAAATATATATTTTACAAATTATATTTAAGTTATTTTGAATATAAATTACTGCGTCACATTGCCTATATATGACACTGTATGTGCGGCGTATCAAAGAATTTTTTCACTTTTAAAATTTTTATTGCATTCATTTTTATTTTTTTTTTACGTTAAAGCCATTAAACTGGCTTATGTTTTTCTTCTTTAAATAATTTAAACTTATGTGCCATTATTTTAAGATCACACGATGGACCTCTTTCACATATTTTTGTATTGGTCAAAAATAACGCTTTGCACCCAAATAACCATCCAAACCTCTGATCCGAGGAACATCTGGGTATGATCCAGCTCTCCAAAGGTCCCACAAAAGACCAAAATCTCAAATTTTGACTACATTTCTAGGATGGTACCCGGTACTCAGGAAGGACCCGGGTACCACCCACCCCTGGCCTCTCGGCTCTAGCCACTTAAAAATCCGATTTCTGGATTGTCCTGAGTCACCGGGGCAAGGGCCCCAGCTTCAGTCACTTCTTAAACCCCACCCGCTAAGCCAGATTTCAGGGCTAAGCCAAAAACTTCAAAACCCCAACAAACCGTGATAGCCAACATGGCAAAACACGTAGTGAGGACTTGCTCAGCCAAAAGGAGAGCGAGGGGTGGTTGGCAAGCCTAGGAGTTCGGAGGCCTGTAAGCCCTACGGGATCTCCAGTGGACTCACTACGCTTCATTTACAGATGTTTTATTCAAAATTTTATAACAGAGCTAGAACCATTTAAAATTCGAATATTAAACGTTGGTGCCAAAACGATATTGAAGTTACGAGGGGCTAACAACACATATTTATAATGCCTCGCTGAAAGAGGCCACTGCAGCTAAGTTCCAATGTACTCCCTCTCGGATGAGAGCGGGGTAAATAAAATAGTAAGCGAATCTAATCTGGATACTGAAACACTTTGGATTTTCAATTAGTGGATAAGTGTCATTTCCATGTGTTTATTTAAAAGTAAAATGCTATAATCTTTTTATTTTTTTTATTTTTTTTTTTAAGTATAGAACTGACAAACTTTATTTACCTACTCCATTTTTGCAAACTATTTTTAAAATCAAATTAACAAAGGTTCCAGCACGAGACTCTTAATCTTGGGGTCGTGGGTTCTATAATGCCTTGGTTTTGCATGTCTCCAATTAACTTCTCAACTTCGTCTCTTTTAGCCAAAGGAATTCTTCGTGGTGGTTGCCTTATCGGCGCTGCATCACCAGTATTTATTCGATGTTGAACTATGCTGGTTTTTCTTTTAGCTCTAGTTTCATTTCTTCCTGGCTTTTGTTAATGTCTTTTTGAATTCTCTCGATCTGTTGTCTTGTTTCTGCTTGACATGTTTTGATTTCACGATTTCATTTCATTTTGATTAGTCTTCATTTCTTCTTGACTTTTCCTCATTTCTTCTAGATTTTTCTTCATTTCTCTTTTAAGATCTTCTCTCATGGATTCTTGGCTGGTCTTCATTTCTTTCTTCAGATCTTCTTTCATGGATTCTTGGCTGGTTTTCATTTCTTTATTCAGATCTTCTTTCATGGATTCTTGACTGGTCTTCATTTCTTTCTTCAAATCTTCTTTCATGGATTCTTGGCTGGCCATCATTTGCTTTATCAGTGCAGTTAATTCTTCCATAGTTGCTGTTTGCTGTCTGGGCTCAACAGGCATTCAAATATTCTTAATCACTTTCGCTTTCTAGTAGGTCCTCGTTCCGCTTCTGACACCAAATGTTCCGTGACACCCCGTATAAAAACACGGATCCTGGTTTTACACCTTTTTATTGGATAACAGGTTTACAAACGTTTCTATGGTAATACTTCAACGTAACGTAATAATGACAACTGTTTAACCTTTAACTGTCTGTCAACTTCTTATCTCTTCGGAATACAAAACTAAAACTATTTATTTTGTTTTATAAAAATACCTCAACGAAAAATCTCTTGCATCGGTTCAAAAAGTCAGTAACCATGGTTACTGACTTTTACTAAACCAACTAAACACAACTAACCACAACAAAAAAAGGGCTTGGATTGGTTTAAAAATCGGTACCAGGTGTTTTTTTAACGATAATTAACAGAACAGCTTCTTGTTTCCTGGGATTTTTTTTTGTGTTAATTACAATTGATTTTGACGGTGTAAATATCCTTTACATTTATAAAGTTGCATATTTATTTGACATTAAACCGATTTGTCTTAAATCGAAATAAAGAAAGGCGAAAGGAACGAAGCAACAAAAAACTAATTTTGTAATATAGCAGACCTCGTCTTCTTAGAAGCCGTTTGGGTCTGATGTCAAATTTAAAGGGCCAGATGTGAACTTTACATCGTAATTACGCCAAAAGTATTTTTTTCTGTGAACAGATTTTTAGCAGAAGATTATTTATTGGACAAAGGACAAAAATTGGCGTGTTTTTCAATCAGAATACTTTTTATGCAAAAGGTCCATTTGGGAGTTGCAGAATTGCCTAAAAATTGGTGGTAATAGTTTGCGACAAAAAATTATAAGCGAATTAACTTTCTTGGTTAAGTGGTTAAACAACCCTCCTTGGCCAAGAAACTAGTGAATCAGCCAGCTCTTCCCTTTCCAGACACACGTTGCGAGCAACGTGAGCTTACACGGGCTGGTTAGTCGAGCTCTGTAGCCCCCAGAAATTCGGAACTTTTCACAAACTTAACCTTTTTAAATGTTTTTCTTATTGATGTAAGGCACAATTAACGGTAATCCGACCAAGAACTGCTACTGGTATTACACATAACCCCGCTTTCTGTCAGTACTGAACACACCTCGAGTAAAAAACGAAAACGGAAAAAACATCATTTTTAGGAATATCCGCTTTACAGCGCTTAGCCCCAGAAGAAGGACCCTATTAATTGATCGTAAGTCTCTTCTTGATCCCCAAGGGTTAAAAAATCAGTTGATACGGCGCCACCAATCGCTCTTCCCGGAAAAAGCTATGTAGCTCTTTATCGCGTAACTTTCCTGGTCGGAGGTCAAACAAAAATTGTATAAGCGAATTTACGCATTGAACCAATTACAACCAAATGAAATCGGCATTAACCACTGCGTTTAGAGGAGTTGGTTTACTTAAAAAAATATCACCAAAAAATTCTCCTTTTTAGTATCCTTCGGATACTAACATAATCAAATCATACAATAATGGTGTCTAGGCTCCATTGTTTAAAAAAAATTATAAATATGTTTCCAGAAAAATATAGATTATCCCTAAATTTTGAAAATAATAAATTAAAATAAAATTCTTATCTTAAAATTATGTACTTATTTTAAGTAAATAAATTACTTTTTTAGGAAACCATGTATAACAAATTGGATTAAAAAAGCCGGTCAGTAATGTTTCTGTCAAGTGTAAAGAGAAAAGGAGAAAAAAGAGACATTGAGACCGCAAAGAAAGGTTCAATGATCCTTCCGCTTCATCGGTTGTGAAAGAAATTATGTAAGAAAGACTGCTTGCGGGATCGGTATAGTCGACTCTCATTTGGGTTGTATAAATTGCTTTAATAATTTTACTTCATGAAATAAAGATCTTCATATTTATCAGAAAAATAAACGTATCAGATTTTTTTATTAAATAATTTGTGTTAACGAAAAAAGTATGGACCTAAAGTAAGACCACCCTAATTTTTAGATAAAAAGAAAATTTAACCCAACTATACGCCAAGAAAAATTTTATCTCAGAACTAAAGTTTTTCAGATTGTAAGTTTAAAAATACTTTCTTTGTTTTGATTTTATTATTTTGATAAATGTATAAGAAGTCTTTTTCACTTATGAAAAGCAATCAGTCAGGGCTGCAGACCACCCCCAAAGTCGACATATTTTTATTATTTCGGTATTTTTTTCAAATTAACGCTCATTTTTTTGTCCTCAGTGCTGAAGCTTATGTACCTCAGCTGTCATAATAAGGTATAGAGGGTTATTCACCCAACCCGTTCATTAAAAGTTTTTTGGAATGTAATTTAGAAACGGTTTTCAAAATTTGGGGTTAAGGTAAGGTGCAGATGAGCTTCTTTTTTAAAATATTTTTACTTTCTGTCATTTTCGGTTTAACCGTAGGTTGTTTATAATTTTCTTATTTCAAATGGAACATCCTGTATGTCAATATATTTTTGTATTCTGCGTGCAATTCTAAACACATTTTATGTATAATGTCCTATACCTATGTCCATCCGTATTTGAGATATTTAACCTTAAATCAAAAACATACTTTTCACTTGCATATGTTTGTAGTTTTTGAAGATTTGATCCTTCAAAATTCTGCGCGCTAACTTTCACATATTCAAAGTCGCAAAAGTCGTGTTTTTCTTTTTAATGGGACCTTGTAAATTTAAGTACTATAAAGTCTAGGACTTAATTCCCTCTCAAAGTATATTAAAGTTAACTATACCTTTTTCTAACCATTTTGAAAATAATAAGGTATTTCATAAAACTATCATATTTATTGGGCTAAACCATTACATTTTGCATATTCAGCTGTGGAAAAACAATATGTATAGATCGTTTCACTAGGTTTGTACTTACGTCATCAATGACGTCATGATTTGGGAAAAAAAGGTTGTCGTAGCTAATTCATATAAATTCAATGCTGTTCAAATTTTTAATTAAAAGTTAGGCAATTTTTTGATGCAAGTACGTTTTAAAAGCGCTCTTTAGAGCACGTTCAAATTGTTTTCTAAAAAAAAATTTAATTCATCATGACCCGGGTGACCAAAAAAATTTTTAATTTTTCTTAAGGTAAAAGCTAAGCTTAAATCAAAATTCGATTGGACCAGCGCTATCGGCGGATTAAAAGATTCGCTTTTATCTCAGCCTAAAAATATCTAGACTTAACGTTATTCTTGTCTCAATTTTGTTGATTTTTGTGTTTCTCATGATGAAAGACCATCGAAACGATTTTTAGAAAATTGGTGTTTTAATCGGCATAATGGAACAGTAATTATCAGAATACAACATTTTAAAAAGATTTCATTTTGAAGCCAACAGTGTTAAGCCTTATAGAAACCAGAAAGAAATACTTGCGATATAACGATTTGCAGTTTTTTTAAACTCCCCGATTTTCGGGCTAAAAAAATAAATTGGTTTATTTTTATAATATTCTTGTACCGTGCTATCTTATACCTTGCTAGCAACAAACGTTTTCAAAAAAAATATAGTCATAATTTACTTTTTAATATGTACACCAAAACAAACCACAAGAATAAACAAATCTACTTACCTCTAAAACTGCAGTAAGTAGTAACAGGTTAATTCCGCATCTTCCTGTGTGAAATAGTCAATAAGGTCTAAAATCATATTTTGATTCCTTCTGAATACCGTCGGGCATTTTACACAATAAAAATACGAAAAAGAAAAAAAAATCTGACGTTACTTTTGACAAAACAATTTTTTGACAAGTTTGAAAAATGACATAATTTCATAACCCATATTTTAGGATATTATTATTGTAGCTTTAAAAAATCAGCTGTTGAACGGCACCCATTTTGATTTTAAGAAACGACCAACCTTTTTGACGTCATTAATTTGTTTCAGTCTGTTTTTGACCTTTTTAATTTGTTAAAAAAGGTAAGGCAATTGATGACGAAAGTACAAACCCTCGTGAAACGAAGTATAGCAAAGTAACAGTTTAAATTTACAAAATGAAAGAATGCTCAAACATACTAACCTAATTAGATCTCCTGTTTGATAGCACATCACAATTATTGTTTTTCATATACTTCGTTTCACGAAGGTTTGTACTTTCGTCATCAATTTCCTTACCTTTTTTAACAAATTAAGGTCAAAAACGACTGAAACAAATTAATGACGTCAAAAGGTTTGATTGAATTCTTAAAATCAAAATGGCTGCCGTTCAGCAGCTGATTTTTAAAGCTACAATAATATCCTAAAATATGGGTTATAAAATTGTCATTTTCAAACTTGTCAAAAATTGTTTTGTCAAAGTAAGGTCAGATTTTATTTTTATTTTCGTATTTTATTGTGAAAAATGCCTCGGTATTCAGAAGGTGAACAAAATATGATTTTAAACCTTATTGACTATTTAACACAGGAGAGAGATGCAGAATTAACGTTACTACTTCCTGCAGTTTTAGGGTAGTAGATTTGTTTATTCTTGTGGTTTGTTATTGGTGTACATATTAAAATGTAAATTTGCAGAAATTTTTTCTGCAAATGATAGTATCGTTTTAAAAAAAACCCTTTTGCCTCTTTTAAAAATCAAAAAGTTTAAAATAAATGCAAAACGTTTTCCAATTTCCTTTTTGGTTTTTTGGCTTAAAAACACTGTTGGGTTTAAAAAAAAAATTTTTGAAAAAATGTTGTATTATAACTTTTCCAATCCTTCCCTTTTTTTTAAAATGGATTTCATAATTTTTCTGGCCAAAAAAAAAATTGGAAAATAATTAATCAGTATTTTTGGGCAGAAAAAAGGTCTTGTCCCCAAATTTAATCGTTTTTTGTTTAAAGCTTGTTTACCTTGAAAAAAAAAATTTTTGGTAAACGGGCAGTAATTTTTTTTTTAAAAAAATTTTAAAAGTGTCATAAACCCTTTTTAAATCTTCTAATTTCCCTTTAAAAAAAAAATGCTGCACATTAAATTTTAATGTTAACAGAAAATTTTTTCCAAATGACGTCATTAAACAAATAAAACCAAAAAAAACGAGTATGGGAACTTATGCGGAATGTAAAGGTTTAGCCGAATAAATACGATAGTTTTATGAAATACCTTATTATTTTAAAAATGGGTAGGAATAGTTATAGGTAAACTTTGAAAGGGAATTTAGTCCTAGACTTCATAGTACTTAAAGTTACAAAGTGTCCATTTAAAAAAAAAACCTACTTTTGCGACTTTGAAAAGGTGAATATTTGCCGCAGAATTTGGACACCCTGTGTAAAAGTAGACAACAAAAGAAAACAAAAGGGTAAACCTAAGATCCATTTCCAATATTCTGCCAAACACGAGGATCAAATCTTTAAAAACTATAAAAATATGCAATTGCAAAAGTGGTTTGATTTAAGGTCAAATATCTCACACACGGTTGGACCTAAATATAGGGCATTATACATATAATGTATTTAGAATTGCAGGCAGAACCCAAAAATACAATAATATACAGGATGTCCCATCAAGTTGAAAGTAACTTTCAGTTAAAGCGGAAGTGACAGGGAGTCAAACATATTTTAAAAAAGAAGCGCACCTGCAACTTACCTTAACCTCAAATTTTAAAAACCGTTAATTATATTCCAAAAAACTTTTAATAAACGGTTTGGTTGAATAACCTTGTATATATTTTTCGTTCACCATTTATTTCATTTCATTTATTTGTAAAAATATTAATTTTTTTTGAGTAGTATGATTTTATATGGAAAGCCTACCCAAATCCGTTACGCCAATGCAACATCACCCTATCTGTGATATGCATCCCTGCTGACTTTAAAATACGTTGAAATAAGAATACGAATTGGATGTCCATACGCATCAAAAATAATAATTAAAGTACCACAAATAAAGCAGAAACCAATTTTAAAAAACAATCAATTAGAAAGTAACATACTTGATATTAGCCCTGTGCCATTTTCTCAGCAGCACCAATTTAATTTAAAAATTAATCTAATGGGAAGAACTTAACTTTAACATTTAACGCGAGGTTATATTAAACGTCGGCTTAGAACACCTCGTTGCAGGAAACATTAAGTTTTAACGTAAAGAGAAAATGAAGAAAAGATAAATGGGAGTATTTTAAATATTCTTATAGCAGCAGAAGTAAATGGTGGTCATATTTTCTTGACTTATAGAGATTAAGCTTTGTTATATGTAAAAAAAAGTATATCGAAACGGCTGTTAAATACTACAATACGACGTTGACAGGATAATCACAATATATTATTAAATAGTCTTTTCTTCGGAGAATCCCTCGGATACGTCAATTAGTATTTTCCTCACACATTTTTAAAGCGATAGTGTGAGTTTACAGGGCTAGTCAAAAAGTAGTTTTGGTGATCAACTTTACTTTTTTAAATAGCAACCTCACTTTTTATTTTATTATCTTAAAGTGCACCCAAGAATGCATTTTACTGCCAAGTTTCACTTTTTCATTTCAAACTATTTTTACCTAAGGAAAATTACATTTTAATCAAAATTAAAAAATGTGTTATTAAGCTTTTTCAAAAGGTGTTAGGAGTGTCCTACACTGACTTTCTGGTAGCAATCGAATCTTAATGGCATTAATGTGTTTCAAAAAGTCCAAAAATGCGGCATTTAGACAAAGCTCATCGTATTAAAATATTAATAATGTACTACCAGTAATATACAAGATATTCACGAAGATTTTAAACAATAGAATGCACAACATATTAGATGCTGTACAACCACTAGAACAAGCGGGCTTTAGAAGTGGCTTCAGCACCATTGACCATATACACACGCTAAGGAAAATCATCTGCCGAACCAAAGAATATGATTGATAGATTTCAAGAAACCCTTTGACTCGATGTATCCCAAAGCAATAATAAAAGCCTTAACAAATCAGGGGTACGACAAACTTTATATAGAGACTCTTGCGAATATATATTAAGAAGCTAAAGCCACAGTTGTGATATACAAGGAACTAACTCCTGAATTCCCCACTAGCAAAGGAGTACGACAAGGAGACGCAACCGGTTCGCAGCAACACTAGAGGAAATCTTCCGCAAACTGAACTGGACCACCAAAGGTCTGCAAATAGATGGAGAATACCTTAGCCATCTAAGATTCGCAAACGGCATAGTTCTAATTGCCAATACCCCTGCAGAACTACAACAACAAATAAATTAACTGAATGCGGCTAGTAACGAAGTAGGTCTTAAAATAAATCTAGCAAAAACTAAAATATTGTACAATCTGAAAATATGAGAACAATACACATATCTGGGCCATTTAATACATAGATCAGGATCCCTACTACCAAAAATAAACCGAAGAATTAATTTATTATTTTATTTTTACCATTACCCTGTTAATATGAATAAAGAATAATTAGATAAATGTTTTTCGTCATTTGGCAATTTCTATTATAGGCAGAAGTAACACTTCTATCACCAAACCATGTCTATTAAGTTTTTACTTTCATGGTGCAAATGCTTTATTTTCCTTAAATAGATCCATACTCGCCCCAATTTGACCAGTTCTACTTGCCAGTCCGCCCTGATGGAGTGCTACGAAAAATTCGTATTTTAAATCGAATGTCCCTATAAAAAGAAACATTTGACTATTTACTACGTTATGAATACATTAGATCTGGACACTTAAAACAGATATTGCAAGAAAACTCCGGGTAGCACAACGATCAATGGAAAGCAACATGCTGGGAAGAGACCACAAGAGAATAGAGTGGATACGACAAATTACCCAGGTGATAGATGTGATCCACAGAATCAAATCTCTTAAATGGCAGTGGGTAGGACACCTGGGAAGAAGAACGGATGATAGATGGACCACCAAAATTACAAAATGGTACCCACGAGGCATTCAAAGACCTAGAAGAAGACTGACACCTGAGATGGGACCATCATATTAAAAAAACTAGCGGTAAAAAATTGCGTCCGTATAGCCAACAATAGATAACAATAGGCCCAGCTGAGAGACAGGTATATCGATATGTAAGGAAGGCTACACCATAATTAGAAATGGTTGAATAAAGCTTCGAATGATGATGATGATGAATGGTACGAAGATAGACCTAGAACCCAACGGGAAGTAGCTCGATTATTTAGGTAGAGTAAGAAAAATAAAAACAAACCATTTTGGACCAAATGGACACTTAAAAAGTATATCAACTAAGAGGCAAACTGCCATGTAGTAAATAAACTATGAAAACATTCAAAAGAATCCATTTATTTCTACTAGGCAGGTAGGAGGAGCATGTTGTTAAGGGAACCAAATCAATGATTACCATCCGTGACCGCGATAATACCGGCTCCAGCTCTCCTACTAATAAATTTGGAGGGTGCGAATACGTTGAGAAATAATATACCTATTGCGGTTACAATCTACAAGAAATAAATATATTTTATTGCAGATAAATAAAAAGTTACAGCTAAATTGTAGTGTAGGTATATTAAAAATAATTAAATCATATTAGTGACAACAAAATGCTTTAAATTAATTTAAAGTTAAGGTGATTTATAATAGTAACTCTGAAAAAAACTGGGCCAAAGTAAATCGACCCTGTAGCTAAATTGAGAGAAGATCGTAGATGTTGGTTTACCCAATGTCGAATTGATATGCTAAGAGTTAAACAGACGGCGCAGCGAGTGCTAAGAGAAAAAACTGAAATAGAAAATTTTACTTTCTCCATAATAAGTAAGGCATTTATTGGCAAAACATTGGATCACAGAAAATAATGTATTTTGATAAATTCTGCTTTATCGCTTATTAAACAATAATTGTCAGTTATTAGAAAACTAATCAAATTTAATAAAAAGTTATTATTTGGGTTTGTATGGTTCGTAAAAATACAATTTTATAATTGAAAAACTACCATGTTTTTAGTAATCTAAAGACCATAAGACGTAAAGTCTTGACGAAATCTATGATGGTGGCCTTTAGCCCCTAAGTGCAATTTTGCTAAATTTAAAAAGTGTATAAGGCCCTATTTAAAATAAGAACAAAAATACTTGCATTAGTCACAATATTTGTTAAGGAAAAGCGTGGCTTAGCTCCTGTAAAAGCTCATTAATTTTAAATACTTCCATTCCGTAAAACAGGAATAAAATTACATTTTTATTTATACTCTCTTACTTGAACAGGAATAACGTATTCATAGCGGGTGCCGTTTTTATTCTCACTTTTCTAAAAGCCCGAGCCCCGGACATAGCATTGAATTACAAAATAAACGTCGCATCATATGCAAAAACAACTGCAGCCGATGCTTTTACTTTATAAGAAATATGTTTTCTGTCTGGTTTACCGAATAAAATTTGAATATTTTACTGTGTTTTGTGATAACAATGTTTCTTTAATCCACCAGTAAGAAAAATTGGATAAGTTTGACTGAAATTTAAATAAAAAATCAAAATTCAAATTATTTTTCCCCAATAAAAAACAAAATTCTGACTTGTTTCTAATAGCAATTTCTGACAGAATAATAAATCTATCAACCTCCCGGTCGAATACATGGTGCATATGAAAGAGTGTTTAAGTAATTGTTAAAAAACTTTTTTAAAAAGAGGACACCTACACAAGATAGGCTCATACATTGGGGACCCAAGTTGCAGAATGTGCGACGAGGGGGAAGAAACAGCCTTCCATATCCTGTGCGAATGTGAAGCATTGGTCACAAAAGACAGGCATTTGGGCAACCGAAAATGAGCTCACAGGAATATATCAACCAACCAGTCTCGGGGTTATACAAACTTGTAAAAGGAACAAGACTAATGGGAGGATTGGTATAAAAGATAATGGGAGATTAGGCACAAACAGCCCAAGAGGATTCGCGGCCTCCGGTAGTGAATCAAGAAGGCTCCCAGGGAAGAAGAAAAAGAAGAAGTAATTGTTGAAAAAATTTAAAATATATACATCATCAACCATACATTGTTATGTTGACCTAAATAAATCTATTAATTTAAAAAAAATGGTTGTGATATTTTTTAACTGTATTTTATTTTTAAATATTATTATTAATGGAAAATATATATTTTTTTGGTGAATTAGCAAAAAATAATTATATTATACGTTTTTAAAAAATACGGACCAAAAGGTTATGTTAAAAAAATCGAAATGACAAAATGCTCCTGTTGCCAAAAAGGTTTGACATTTTAGCGGAGAAAGAGGAGAATAAAAGTATCTGAAAAGCAATACTATTAGTACTTCTAAGAAAAAACAATTTTTTAATAATATTTTTTTCATTATACGTGTAACCCAAAAATACTATATACTATATTACATACCTAGGTTAAAAGGGTTTCTAGTCGACAGAAAAGAAGAAACCATTTTTCGAGATAGAAATGAAACTTTTAACCGAGGTTTGTATACTATTTTACAACCATACTTTTTAAGTATAAACGAAAGTTTTTGTGACAAATATAACTACGTAAGATATTAACAAAGTAACACTCCTCTATAACTACAAGCTGTGCCACCTTCCACTAATTAAAAAAACGTCAAGTTAACATTTTGAAAATAGTCACAAGCAAAGTATACAAACTTAAATTAGTTGCATTTTTGATAGACTATCAATAAAAAAGTGTTGTCGAAGACTATGAGCGATTTGGAAAAATATTTACTACCTTAAAGAAGCCGTCCAAGCTACGATAATGACATTCTCCAGTTGGGAAGATTAGGGGGAGGGAAGCCTTTCAGGGTTAGGAAATGATCCGTCAATAAGTCTACAGATTCTCACGTAAAAATTGTCACAAGAATATATGGCGAAATACCAAGGTCTAGCACTAAAATCCATTTCTACAATGGATGTTCAGCATGGACTAATAACGTGTGACCTCCGAAAATTTTGAGATTACAAACCAACAAAGTGACCTTATTTTTGCAAATAGGTGTCTTTATCTGTGTTATCTTTGCGCATATACATAAAAATTTAGAATAGGGATGACCCAAAATATTTTTTAATTATACAGGATCCATATTTTCGTATTTCGTTATTTATTACAAAATGGTTTTTAGACTTCTTTTCAGGCATGCAAAAAGGGACCAGACTTCTTAGTAATTGGATTACTTTAATTTAATTACTTTCCGGAAAGGGTAATTGTAATTGGATTATCAATTAATAGGATAATGTAATCGTAATTGGTAATTAATTTTCACGAATACCAATTAATTCAATTACTTTGAAAGTAATTCGATAACTTATAAAGTAATTGAATTACTGAGAAATTAATTCAATTTCCTAATAAATAATTAAATGACTACGAAAAATTCTTCATGAAAAAACTGCCGGAATTTTGGCCAGACAAAAAGAGCATCTTGAAACACGGCGCGGCAGGCCGCTTTGAATCCGGCAAACGCCGCCTCCGCGCCGATTTAATATTTTAAATTGATGCTTACCGCCACCGTTTTTATACTTTTTTTTGTGGAAAAATCTGTTTGATTTTTGGGGTAGGATAAAAAGATATTTTTATTTCAGTCATTTAATGTTGAACTTGCCCAGAAAGCAGTTTGAATAGTGTGAATGTGCGCGTATGATGCATATTAGTATAAATATTTTATTTGTTTAGTGTATCGTGTTTAATATATGTGGTAATTTAAATAAAGCAATTGCTAAAATATTCAATTACTTTTAGTTTTAACTGATAATTGAATTACTTTTTTAAAGTAATTGCGACAGCTCTGAAAGGTACTGCTTTGGTTTAGGTATCAGGGTATAGACTTCTGCACGCACAGAGCGCACAAAGTCGATTATTCCATGCGAACTTGCGGATTATCTAAACCAGAATTCTAAAACCCATTTAAAATTAAACAAAAAAAATATCAACGTTTCGGTTTTATTTTTTATCTTGAATCTCGGTGGACTTGTCACTGAAACCTTAATAAGTTAACTTTTTTAATTTTAAAAGATTTTTTTAAATTTTTTTCAGATGATCTGCATGTTCGTGAAGGTCAACTGACACGGTGCACTCGGTGCTTGCTTCCTGGGACCGAAGCGGTCTCTTTTTGCAATCCGATGGGTAACCCAAATAACATTTTGCAATATATGGATGAACTATTTTTATTTAGCTACTAAGCAAACTACAAATTAACTCCATACAAAAAGTCACATTAAAATTTGCGAAACCACTTTTATAGGAAACCAGCCTACCAACTGTAAACAAGGCATGGCAAGATACCGGTAGTCGTACCAGCGTTCCAAGCAACAAAAATAAACAAGCCAAGTACGTACAAGAAATTTTAAAATCCCACAATGAATTAATTAACATATAAAGGAGTGCGGTTGGGTTACGAAATTTTAGAACACATTTGGAATATTTAAATGTTACTAGGCTTAAAAGTGGGCGCTATTCAGGATCGGGTTTAGAATAGTCTGCATTTCCTTACAAAACTTTAATTTGTCAACAGCTAAACAACCTTCCGTAATTTTTACATTTTAGTCAAATGTAGTATGTTATGTTAGCGAATGCTAACATAAAGTTTTATAATACAATGTCAATAATTGCTAAATGATTTTAAAAATAAAAAAGGTAAATTTTTAGGCCACTTGGCAACTTCTAAAAAAAAAATTAAAATTATGTCATTTAAAAAAAAAGTTGGAGACCTATGTATTAACTACAGCAATTTTTGACAGATTATTAACTAAGCAAATAGGACTTAAATATAATTAAATCTAGTTTTACCCTGTCTTTACTTCCTAGCAAAAATCTGAATGTTGCTCTTTAGTTTGTATTTTAAATATGTAATTTTAAATTTTTTTAAAACTGCATTTTTACTAGTCATATTTTTTTTACTTTTTATATATTTCACTTTTAATTAAGTTATAGATATTATTTTATAAAATTAAAATTTACGCTACTTCGGGTTAAACAGAAAGCGACGGATGTTATTATATCCAAAATCGGCATCTGATGACACAATATATCGTCCTAAAATTTAAAAGCCTTATGTTTTTTTTAAGGTACTAGTCCACTTTAGGTTAAAAAACACAAATTTTAAAAATTCTTAGCTGTTTTAATAAATCTTTTTTCATACTATTATTTTATGTCACAAAAAAATAAATTTTCATGTTTTAAAAAACATCCACGGAGGATTAAAATGGAGCCGCTGAATAAAAGTTGTCCAACTGCGGACAGATAATCTTAGGATCGGCAAGTCTAAAACAAAAAAACCAAATGGTTTATAAAAAAGAAAGGTCTTTTACAACTTGATTTACCACATTTAATCAGAAATCTAAAAAAAAAATTGCGGATGTTTGAAAAAAAAAAAAAAAATCAGCCTATTTTGCCACTATTTTGGCTCCTTAAAAAAATATATTTATTTTTTGGTAAATTGGCTTACAAAACATCTCAATAAGCAAAACGCGACAAGGTTTTTAAAAATAGGTTTAGTAGTTCCGGAGATTAACTGTCCGCAGTTTAAAAGAAAGCCATTTCGAGAAAAACGCGTATAAAGTTGACTAGCAGCTGCGTGAGCAACTGCGTACAGCTAAGAGCATGCACACACTTTCACTTATCTTACAGTGTTAGGATTTGAATTTTTTAAAACATTTTTAGGAGGTGATTTATAAAGACCCAAGGTTGGTAAAAATACAAAAAAATCGATCTTTTCAAAACTCTAAAATGTACTCATACCTTAAAAAGTAGAGTCCGACCGAAACTGGTTTTCCGGTCGAAACCGAATATTCGGCCATGGCTTCAGTTTCGGCCGAAACCAAAACCGAAACTCACGTGGTCAAGTATAAAATTCCTTAAAATACTGAAATTTGGTGCATTTTTTCCATTATTCTGCATTAATTAGGACATGATGTATATACAGTATATTAATTTTGTTGTAATCGTGTATTTTAATTTTATCTTTTAGGTACCTCTTAAATAAAATAATTACTAAAATTTTTCTACAGAGCTATCCGAACGGCGCACTTGCCGCGAGAAACAAAGTTAGGCGAGCGTGCACGACAACTTCCGAAATCAGTTTCGGTTTCGGCAAAAGTTTCGGCAATTTTGGCCCAAACCGAAACTGCCGCCGAAACTTGATTTTTGGCCGAAACTCGGCAGAAACCGAAACCGAAACCAAACTTTCGGTCTGACACTATTAAAAAGATAAAAGGCTTGGTAGTAACTTGATTGTCAACCTGTATATTAAAAATATAATATGTCACGAATCAAAAATCTGTTAACACGCATTTGATAATAACCAACAATTAACCGGAATGCTTCTATTCTTTAAACAACGTAAAATAAAAGAAAGTGCATCGTATATTATCAAATGAGGAACGAATAATACATGATTACCTTTGTTTAACGCTAGTAACTCGAGAAAACTTAAAATCAATTAAGTGACCACCCTTTCTGAAAAAAAAAATTACACCAGTCATAAAAAATTTTTA